>OZ018320.1:150124438-150576938 GCA_963969495.1 Ceratothoa steindachneri
TAAGGCCCAGGTCACACATAGCCGAACTGCTTCCGATTCGATCCCGAATCATATTCGAGATCTCGCCATTCCGGCTTGGTTCCGATAGTATCATGTTCCATGAAATGTTCAGCAACTTTCCGAATCATTTCGGATAGTTTCATGATTCATTAAATGTTCGGGCAACTTTCCGAATCATTTCGGATAGTTTCATGATTTATGAAATGTTCGGACAACTTTCCAAATCATTTCGGATAGTTTCATGAAATGTTCGGGCAACTTTCTGAATCATTTCGGATAGTTTCATGTTCCATGAAATGTTCGGGCAACTTTCCGAATCATTTCGGATAGTTTCATGAAATGTTCGGGCAACTTTCCGAATCATTTCCGAAAGTCAGAAAAAATTTGTCTCCGATTCAAAATCGAATGCAAACCGAACGACATTCGGTTTGCATTCGGACTCAAATTCGGTTATGTGTGACTGGGCCTGAATATGTAATGGGTAGCAGTGAAGATTACTTCGAAATGTAAGGGATAAAAAGGAAATACTATTTCGATATGTAACCAGTAATCGTGAGGATTAACTGATACATAACGAGTAAAAGGGAAGATTTTCTCAATATTTAACGAGGTAATCGTGATAAATACTTCCATATACAACGGGAGAAGGCGAGGATTCCTTCGATACGTAATGGATAATAGGATTAATTTTATATGTAGAGGTAATGAGTGAAGAATCTTAGATATGTAACGGGCAGAGTACTTCGATATATAAAGGGTAAGAGTAATTACTTCGATGTGTAACGGGTAAAGGTAAGGATAATTTGATATGAAACGGGTAACGGAAAGGATTACTTCGATATTTAATGGGTAACAATAAGGAATACTTCAACATGTAACGCGTACAGTAAGGAGTAATTTATACGTAACGGATTAAAGAGAGGGTACATCAGGATGTGATGGGGTAATAGGGATGATTACTTGGTAAAGTGTAACAGTGGAAATTACCTCGGTATGTAGCGGGGAAGATTACTTCGATATTTAACTGAAACTAGTGAGAATTACATACGTCGACATGCATCCTCTGGGGATAGGTGTGAATAGTTGATTACCAGTACCCCCCCCCCTGCTTGAATTTAACTAGGAAAACCAACGAGGGCAACCCTGACAGAGGGTCTGTAAGGAGAGCTGTGTTAAACGTGAAGATTGAGAAGTGAAATTCTGCAGAAAATATAAGTGCAGATTTTGCTGCGAGAATTAGGGCCGGCTTTGTCACATAATCCTCCAGATGTCAGCTGCAGCAGGATTGCCCAATATACACCTGATAGCTCTCCGAGACGAGGATTAATTTACGAGGTTGGTCTCGTGTGGAGGATTCGTCTCGGCTTACGGGCAAGTTCTCTCCCACACTTTTTTACTCACCATAAATGTATCACTATTTTAAAGAGCCTCTTTCCATATTCTTCGGAGTGGGGGGCTGGGGGCGCTAGGGGGTCTATTGATGTTATTGATTTAAATAGACGAATATAAATGAATTCCGAAATCCTCAAATTTCGGGTATCCGAAGTTGGTGGGTTAGTTTGGATTGTATCGAGTGGGGAGGTTGGGTAGATAACCTCCCAAAATGGCGATAATTTTCAGACTTTTCTCCAAAACTACAAAATAAATGTCAATAAAATATTATGTTATAATTAATTTAATTTTACATAAGATTTATGTTTAGAACAATAACTATTGAAAGCATTTTCCTAATAAATCCGCCGTCAGAAGTGATGAGAATTTTAATGCACAAATGTAGATATAAAAAAAACGAAATTAAACAACAAAATCGACCCATTCATTGTACATAATAAGAAATGGGAAGAAAATTAGTAAGAAGTAAAAAATGGCAGAAAGTTTTTTTATATTTTTTTAAATAAAGAAAATAGGATTACCAATATTAACTTTAATATGTTTTTAATATATTAATGCTACTAAACATTGTAAAAATACGAACAAAACGAAACTAGTTATAATATATAACTGCATAAGTATGTATGGAAAATGCAAAAGATCATAATTATTTGATTTCCAGTCTCCTGTACTGTTTTTTTTTTCCATATACGTTTGTAAACCTTCATAAACCTTTTCATACATTTCACCTCCATATTTTCTTGTAAACTCTGCAATGACCTTTTTCTTTAATAAAAAAAAGGTAAACAATTTTACTGATTATTAATGAATCAACACCAGAGACATGCTAAGACGAGTTGCAGAGAAACATATACAGTGAGATGAAACAAATGTTTGGACGCTCAATAAAAGTATATTCAAATTGTTTCCAACTATTAGTTTTTTGTATCATACACCTATATTATTAACAGTTATTTAATACATTTGAGAGATACAACAAAGACATTCTTCAAATGTATATGACATTATATAAAAATACACGGGTGGAAATAGGTATTTGGACACTAGATGGAATAAATCTAATATTTCACTGCACCACCATTGTCTGGTATAAATGCTGCCCTGCGTTTGTTTCAGGACGATCCGAAGTCCTTAAGAATGTTGGTTGTAATATCTGCCCACTTCTCCTTGCATATCAGTAGTGGCAATAATGATTCGCACATTTAGGTTTCCATCAAAAAGCTTACAGTAGCTTAAAACTAAATAATGGTAAGTAATGCAGGATAATTTAAAAATAAAAAATAAGCATAACTATAAGTTGTACATTAACATTGTACATGTTAGGATGGTGGTCAAGTGTATAAAAAACTTCTGCAAGCACATGCTGCGCCCCATATGAGAACCGCCTCTGCTCAGCCTGCTATTTTTATGCATGATAATGCACCTTTTCACTCGGCAAAGTTGGTGAAGAACTTCATGGATCAGAAAGAAGTAAGTACCATGGACTTACTGGCCTGCTCATAGCCGGACCTCAATCAGATTGAGAATTTGTTGAAGTTTTGTGGTGGAAATCTAAGTGTGTGAATCAGTATTACCACTACTATATATGCAAGGAGAAGTGGGCAGATATTACAACCAACATTCTTAAGGACTTCGAATCGTCCTGAAACAAACGCATGGCAGAATTTATACCAGACAATAGTGGTTCAGCGAAATATTAGATTTATTCTATCTAGTGTCCAAATACTTATTTCCACCCGTGTATTTTTATATAATGTCATATACATTTGAAGAATGTCTTTGTTGTCTCTCCCAAATGTATTAAATAACTGTTAATAATATAGGTGTATGATACAAAAAACTAATAGTTGGAAACAATTTGAATATACTTTTATTGAGCGTCCAAGTATTTGTTTCATCTCACTGTATATGTTTCTCTGCAACTCGTCTCAGCATGGCTCTGGTGTTGATTCATTAATAATCAGTTAAACTGTTAACTTTGCTTCCTGACATTAATTGGATGAAACAAAGGTGCATTTTGAAGGGTGAAGTAGAATACAGTAAATGTAATGATTAAATGCATTTAGCTTGTATGAACGAAACTGCAAGACAAGCTCGCGTGGAAATTATCCTATTCCCACTCTCGCATTTCCTTACCAAAGTGGATAGAAGCTATTTTTATTGGTAACAGCAAATGCCTGGATCGGAGGTTGCGACAGAAACCTTTCAGAAGTGATTGACATGTTTAGCTTTTTCGTGAAATCTGTAGAAACCCTTTTTAACGAGAACCCCATCCAACTTGGTGCGCCCCGGGTAAAATTGTACAAATTGATGGGGGTAGTTTTAGTTATAAGCCCAGGCATCATCCGAAATCTGCACCTCATACACCTCTATAGGTATTTCAAAGTGATGATCCTTCGACGCATCCATCGTTGGGTGACAAGGATTTGATTGACTCCTGGAGTGCAGCGACACTCCTGCCAACAATCGAGAAAATACTCCGCCCGGAAACAACTATAACATAACATAATTTCACAAAAGCCAGAAGGGCCTATCAAAGGTCATCCGCATCTGTCAAAACCCACCCACAAAATGCATCCATAGGATTGTGTCCGATCATGCATCTACAATATACAATTTAAACAATCTAATCCATGTTTACAGTGACCAATGGAAAGCTTATCGAACCATCGAAAATTACCTTGGTTGTGACCATTATACCGTCAATCATTTTTTAAACTTTGTAAAGTGGCTCATGTGAATACGAAGGCGGCTAAAAATTAAGAATTAAAGGGATGATTTGATGTAGGAGAGAACTCCTGAACTCGCATAAGAATTTAGGTGGCATGAAAGACACAAGTACGTTTTCAAAGAATTTTGCGAGACAATTTCTACCCAATATTAATATAAAATAATTAGTTAAATTAAATGATTAAATAAATTCAAATTAAATAATTTGTTGAAATTCTTTAAATAAATAAAAGTCTTTTAATTCTTATCTTTATGCTTCACTTTACTTCATATATATATATATATATATATATATATATATATATATATATATATATATATATATATATATATATATATATATATTTATATATATTTATATATATATATATATATATATATATATATATATATATATATATATATATATATATATATATATATAGATATAGATATATATATATATATATATATATATATATATATATAATTCGACACACACGTAATAATACATATGACCTTGTCCGCCCCGCACCCACTCTTATTCTTACATATATGCACACTTTTCTGAAGGTCGCTCCAAAGCAATTTCAGGTGTAAAATCGGCCTACACCTGTGCTGTGGGGATCTGTCGGCTGATAAACAGAGGAGGTCCCAAGAGATCCCCTGGATCAGCTTCGCTTGAGACACCAAATATTTACGCTTCGCTCAGGATCAGATTTCTGTGTCCTTCTTGAAATGAACTGTGCACACGTACATGTGCGTTAAAACACATACACACTCACGCTATGATACTGCATCTATCTACCACTATATAAATTCTACCCATAAATATAGATACGTACACGCATAAATACACACTAATTATCGCTCATGTACGAACGAAGGCGGACACAAGCATTCCTACTTAGCTTAGCTATTGCAGCTTTCATCTGGATACGCACATGCCGAAATATGCGTTACTTATTCACTCACGCACTAGTAAAGATACGAACACATACACACAGGGTTAGCCGAGAGTGTTTATGGCTTCATATCACCTTGGTAATTGAGAAATCAAATACAAGACGCCAGGAGACCTGGCGATTGGGCGAGATATAGCTTTCAAGCCTCGAAATTCTCCATACATTTTACTCGAAACTTGTCTCAATAGAGAGTAGAAATCTCGAGAGAAGGTAGAGAGAACATATAGAGTATAATGAGGAAATTAAAAGAAATAATGACTAAAAAAATAAAGGAAGAATATTATTACTACCACTATTACCGTTGGTTCGAGAAGAAAATAAAAGAGGAAAGAAAGAAGATCCATGAAACTATCATCCCCCTCTGCGCCTGTTAGAAACGTTAGATCGGCTATGGCATTCACTTTTCAGCTCTATCGTTACCAGGGAAATCAGGGCATATAACTGGCCAGAGTTTATCCTTCAGATTATAAGGCCCTAGACCCTCCCTACACATCGTTGCAAGTACTTCTCTCGTGCATGTTACTTCGATATGTAAAGAGTGACAGTGATGATGTTAATTTGTTTATTTTTTCTCTCCCATACACTCAAGCCGTCTTTTCCTCGGCCGATCGACAAACACTATTATACACCTTTTTGACCATTCTGCAGAGAGTGGTTAAAATCCTCATATAAACATTGATTAGTTATTGATTGTAATATTACACTGTACTGAATTTTTATGCTTATTAAGCAGGCAATAACAACTAATGATTTTAATTGTCTCTGTGTCACGCCTTGTATATCCATAAAACCGCACTAACTCCCACATTTACACTGGTGTTAAATTCAAAAGCTTTCGTGTAGAAACATCTAAGCTACACAGCTTTAGATCTTAAACCTTCCTCCTCATCATAGATGAGGCATAGAGACTCAGGTTTAAAACCTTCATACTCATCACATGTAATCTGCTCAGTCTCAGATTTAAAACTTCCCGGTTCATCAAAGCTGAACTATATGACCTAAGCTTTAAAACTCCCTGGTCGTCATCGTTGATATACACAAGGAAAAAGTCTCGATTAGCTTAGCTAAAATCTTTACTGGCAAAAGTTCAGATGAATTCGTTTAAAACGCTTTTCATTTCGTTCACCGAAATTCGACCAGGTTCATGTCAGGAAGGAAATCGTTGAATTAGTTACGAAGACTAAATTGTTCGAGTTTTTTTCAGTATTCCATTTTATTAAATATGGAATACATAGTCACATTGACAATTGCCATTGCATCACATTGTATTATATATCATTTTGAAGGGATTTTTTTCTTAATTAAAATATAATATTGACATTTTATATTACTCAATATTAAAGAAAATAGGATTGGTTTAAGATTCTTCAAGCTTAAAGGATGTCTTTAAGTCGACTGAAATCGGGGATCCGTCCAGCAAATAAACACCCCCACTGTAGCTTAACTTCGATCAAATAGTCCTTACATTCGACTAGGCGGTAGCCCATACATACCTTTGGGCTTGGATCGATGGCCACCACTTTGGCCTCTGATGCAATTTCGGGACGCGGATGAGAAGTTCTTCTTTTAATTCAAATTTCGGGCTACTGGCAAAGTATGTATGTATGTATCCAAGTATGTATGTATGTGTGCAGATATATATGTATGTATGTATGCCAAAATGTATGTATTTTGTAAATACTGTTCAAGTCCCACTTCAACCTAGGTAAGACGTCGGTAACCGAAATGACTTGGGGTCAGCAGGTTGAGGTAGTCAGGTTAGGGTCGTCAAGTTAAGGGCAACAGGTTGTGGTGGGTAGGTTGTGGTCGGTGGGTTGTGGTGGGCAGATTGGGGTGGGCAGGTGGGTGGTCAGGTTGTGGTAGGCAGGTTGTGATGGGTAGGTTGTGGTGAGCAGGTTGTGGTGGGCAGGTTGTTATTGGCAGGTTAGTGTCGGTAGATTGGGGTCGGCAAGTTAAGGTCGGCAAGTTGGGTTCGGCAGGTTGTGGTCGGCAGGTTGGAGTCGGCAAGTTGGGCTCGGCAGGTTGGGTTCTGCAGGTTGTAGTCGGCATGTTGGGTTCGGCAGGTTGATGTCGGCAGGTTGGAGTCGGCAAGTTGGATTCGGTAGGTTGTGGTCGGCAGGTTGGGGTCGGTAGGTTGGAGTCGGCAGGTTGTGGTCGGCAGGGTTGGAGTCGGCAGGTTGGGTTTGGCAGGCTGTGGTCGGCAGGCTGGGGTTGGTAGGTTGGAGAGGGCAAGTTGAGGTCGGTAGGTTATAGTGGGCAGGTTAGGGGCGGCAGGTTGTAGTCGACAGGTTGGGGTCGGCAGGTTGTGATCGGCAGGTTAGGGTTGGCAGGTTGTGTTCGGTAGGTTAGGGTCGGCAGGTTAGGGTCAGCAGGTTGGAGTCGGCAGGTTGTGTTCGGTAGGTTGGAGTCAGCAGGTTGTGGTCGGCAGGTTGTGGTCGGCAAGGTTGGAGTCGGCAGGTTGGGGTCGGTAGGTTGGAGTCGGCAGGTTGTGGTCGGCAGGTTGGGGTCGGTAGGTCTTCCAAACAGATCACATTCATAGGATTATTATAAAAAGCGCAGATATTTCAGGGTCTTCATGCATGAGTGTGGTCACATTTAGCCCCCTTAAACGACGCGCAGCTGACAGAGATATTTGTTTATTATTTTTATCTAATATTATTCATTTATGCTTTAGTTCCTTATGCATGAAATGCGATAACCAATGAGGGTATTTCTAGCAACAGTTTTTAAAAGACGTTTGTAAAGAGAGTGGTGAAATTAGTGTAGGTAAGAATGTGCAGAAGATAGAGACCAAGTACCCCAGAAATATTTCATTGTTGTTTTCGGTACCTGAATCTAAAAGGCGAAAGTCAACGAGGGCATCATGCCATAAATTGTTAAAGGAGAGATGTAAAGAAAGTGTTGAAGAGGGAAGAAGTGAAAATAGGTTGAATATTTATAGCCAACCCCTGCCATTGGGTCCGGAAGGGCACGCAAATTATAGTTGCATTTGCTACACCTGACATCCTTTTGTGTAGTTGATAACCCGCATCTCTCCTAAACATGCGTTCAGTTGGCGTGTTTTCTCTTTCAGATCGCTCCATTATCGGAGTGGGTAGTAACACATCCCTCAAACTCTCCAGAATACCATTCACCCTTGATTTAAAAATAAAAATACCTCTACTGATGGGAGAACTTCCCCCCCCCCTCCCTAAATACTATAATATTCGACATACTTTGCACCTCCCACTCTCCCGTATCCACCCATAGACCCGTAACTGCCCACCCACACGGGGTTAGGCGAGACACGACGCTCCGACCTCTCCCTGAACCTTTCTCGATTTCCTCTCCTATAAACAAAGCTCGATGGCGGCGGTAAACAAGCGGAAAGTTCATTTCTGCTGTAAACAAGATAAAAGTTTATGTTTATCTCACGTCTCAGGTAGTATGTAAATTATTTAACACGACGTGGACCTTGTCTATCTATCTGTCTGTCTATCTATCTCTCTGTCTGTTCGGTATTCGGTTCAGGTTCTGTGGGCGGGGAAATTAGCGAGAACATTTTGGCTAACAATTTAATTTAGAAACGCGGATGCGAAGTTTTCCCTCTCTAAATTTAACTGATTGTTTAGCATGTACATGTGTACGTTGATGTATATATATATATATATATATATATATATATATATATATATATATATATATATATATATATATATATATATATAAATTGTTAGCGGTGGTTTAACCACCGATCTGCACCGATTTGAGGACTTGTATTTTTCAGCAGGGAAGTACTGATTAAGGAGGGTTCCGAACATCGTGTATCTACAGTGTATGGCAGCCGCCGTTAAGTTCACTAGAATCGGGACTACATCCAGCAACTAATCACACCTAATGTAGCTTAGCTTCGATCAAATGGTAGAAAGATAAGTAAAGCTCGATAACCAGGGCTTTGGCCGGGTAAATTAACGAGACTGAGTTGGCCTCGGGTGCAATTTCGAGACGCAGATGAGAAGTTCTTCTTATAATTTAAACTTCTCTTTTAGCAACGTATGTATGTATGCATCTATGTGTACATGTATGTATGCATATGCACAGGTATGTATGTATGTGTGAAGGTATGTATGTATGCAGGTATATATACGTGTGTGCAGGTATGTGTTCATGCCTGTATATGTACGTATGTGCAGGTATGTATGTATGCAGTTATATATACGTGTGTACAGGTATGTATTTATGCAGGTATATGTACGTGTGTGCAAGTATGTATGTATGAAATTATATATACGTGTGTGCAGGCATGTAAGTATGTAGGTATATAGATGTGTGTACAGGTATGTATCTATGCAGTTATATATACGTGTGTGCAGGTATGTAAGTATGTTATTATATAAACGTGTGTGCAGGTATGTAAGTATGCAGGTATATATACGTGTGTGCATGTATGTATGTATGTAGGTATATATACGTGTGCGCAGGTATGTATGTATGCAGGTATATATACGTGTGTGCGGGTATGCATGTATGTAGGTATATATACATGTGTGCAGGTATGTAAGTATGAAGTTATATATACGTGTGTGCAGGTATATATATGTGTGCGCAGGTATGTATGTATGCCCGTATCTATGTATTTTGTAAACGATGTTCAAGTCCCACTTCAACCGTGCACAGACGTCGCCAACTCCATCGAGTCGCATCCTCTGGATTGAGGCTTACGACTTCACTCAAACCTGTAGGTCCGCGCTGAGATGCGCAGCGGACAGTGCGAGACGTTGATAAACGCCATACGAGGACAACTTTCGTTATTGTCAACTTGTGGCAAATTTAAATCGAAAACCAACGACGGAATCTCTGACAAAAAGTTTGTATGGCGAGATCTGTAAAAGAAAAAGAAAAAGTGGTGAAGTTGGGGGAAGTGAAAATGTGTTGGAGATATATAGCCGCGGATCTTCCTGAAGACATTAAGGCTGGGAAGGAACGCTCGCGTTGTGGAAGGAAGGTTCTTGAGTGCGTAGGAAAATGGAGTAGACAGACAATATATAGGACGAGCAAGGAATGCGTTGATCCTAATTGCTGGAGACGGGACCTCATTAAATGGACTTGTCACAATCACACATGCGTAGCGTACACGTATGTATACATCCATCTCACAGACATTCACACGCCGATATGCATACACCCTATCTCCTACGCAAGCCGCCCTTCCACTCTTGCCACCCACATGCCACCCGAGACCATTCACACACATCCCCCTCGTCACTTTCGTCCGAATCTTACACATGAGCGTATCGCATACCTACATCAAACACATCGCGAATACATACAATTTGTGAGCATGATTCTAGATGTAAGTTGGAGGGAGTGAACACCAAATTGAACCAGATGCCAAATGCAAAGGGCCGAATTACCCCCCTGGGGGGTGCCACAGTACCCTAGGTTCCCCAGGGGGCACAGGGGCACCGGTGTCTTTTACACACCAAACACAAAATTTCCCAAGCTGTTAATATTTAACTGTAATGACGCTAAACGAGGAACCTCCCTGAGGACTGATCGCTGCTAGACGATTCTCTCTGACCTCCACCCCGCTGCTAAGACAAACGGAGGTGTCAGGACCGACGTAATTCACTTCGCTTTTTAACAGTACTAATAAAGAACGCAATAGGAGTATTAGCAGTAGGGGAGGAATAAAAATATTAGACGGAGCAATCAAACAACCGGAATAATTGCCGTTGTGTTATTTGTATATTTAAAATGGAATCCGTTGAATAGACCAATCGTAGTCAGGATCATACTATTAATTGGAATAGTGCTAAACCTATTATTAAATGTACAAACTCCATTTCAAGAAATATTTTGGAGTGTATCTCTTTTAATACTTTCCCAAATTTTAATATTAACCCTGGATTGTTTAGCCTAGATCCTATCATATCTAATTATATTAAATCACAAATTAAAGTGTTTAAAGAATTTGTACCCCCTAGTTAAGGTTTTGATGCAGGTAGCCGTTTTAACCCCCCACTCCTTACTATTTGAGACATTGTCTGTCCTGACCTACGTTATTCAATGAAGAGGTCTTTTAGAATAAAGACGAAAGCGCGCGGAATCGTTTTTCCATTTTTTTTGTGGGTGTTATTCATCATAGTTTTGACTCACGTGCAAGTTGTGAGTTTCTTTTCATATATATATATATATATATATATATATATATATATATATATATATATATATATATATATATATATATATATATATATATATACATATATATATATATATATATATATATATATATATACATATATATATATATATATATATATATATATATATATATATATATATATATATATATATATATATATATATATATATATATATATATATACAATGAAGAAAGAACGACGGTTAAATGGATAAGGAAGCGTGGAAAAGGCTTCCACTACAGTTTGTCATAGGATAAAACCTAAAAAGCAAATGCTGAAGTAACGAAGTTGCTAAATGAAGAACTGGCAGTGGCAGTGATCAGGTTCCTTAACACAGCGAAAGGGTCAGTGGTTAGGTGCCACACCGATGAGGAACGAGAAAAATTAACTTTGGGAGGTGCAATAAAAGCACGCTTTCCAGCAGGATTCTGCTCCCAGATCAAAGCCTGAAGGTCAATAATATGCCGACAACTGAACTCGGTGTTATTCTAGTACTCGGAACAAGAAATAAAGGAAGAAATTGAGGAGAACAAGAATGGGCCAAAATTATCTAGGTTGTAAAATTCGGAAAACAGAGTAACATAATCAAGATAACTTCAGTGAGGCCGAAATGACAAAAAATCCCCCAAACTAAGGAATCTGAACTAATTGCATTCAATTTCAGAATCTCTTCCTTGCAGATATAAAAGGATGAATATATCGACCTCCAGCTCTGCAGAATTTCCTACCGCCTAAAGAACTAGAGGAAGACGAGGACTACTCAGAAGAGGAAGCAAGCTCGACGGATTCAAGAGAAAAAAAAAACAGGAAGACGAGCGGAGGTACAAATATACAGCGCGTTTCAGGTAAATCAAAACAAAGTTGAAAGTGTGCCTAAGGGCTAATGACCACACCAATGTGAGTAACTTGACCTTGGACACGCTCAGCAAGAGCTTAGATTCCATGTGCACAACACCATACACAGTTTCTTCTGAGAATGGCAGCTGAAATCGAAAAACGGTAGGCCATACTGGAGGCTCTCGGGACCGGAAGAAGCATGAAGGAGATTGTGAATTTGTTTAACTACCCGAGGAACCTCGTTCACACAGTAAAACGGCAGTATGATAGGCTGATAATAAAGATGAAGTGCTTACGGTCATCACAACAAATTTTCTGCCTCTTTGATGGTTCTGGGCGTGGTCAGCAGCGAGGGCCACATTATGCCTCTTCACATATTCCCCCTGGGCCTCAAGTATAATGCGGCTGCTTACATTGAAGCTGCAGTAGACTGTAGTCACGTCTTGGAGGACCAAGTAGCCGCTGGATGGCTTTACGCTTTCCAGCAGGATTCTGCTCCCGCACCACTGGGGCCCAAAACTTGTGGCCGCCTAGCTCATCTGACTGCACCCAAGAATCTTTTGCGTGGGGTGTTATTTAGAAGTGTCAACAAAGATACTTTCAATACTTTAGGATATCTGAAGGCTGCCATTGTGGAGGTAATATCACCTATTGACATGGACTCCTTAAACTAGGGCATGCAACTAGTTCAGGTCCCACCTGAAGAAGGCCGTGAATGCAAATGTTGGGCATTTTGAATGATCTCGCAACTATATACTTATATCGTTCTATTTGTGCGTAAATTCTCATGAGAATACATTGCGTCGTTTGATACAGAACTTGTTTTCTTTCCTCCTCGCGTAATATATATCTATCTATCTTTATATATATAAATATATATATATATATATATATATATATATATATATATATATATATATATATATATATATATATATATATATATATATAGAGAGAGAGAGAGAGAGAGAGAGAGAGGGTTTGCATAACAAAAAAAATTCCCCCCCGCAATATCTCAGCCAAAAATAAACGTATTTTAAAAATTCAAAAATATCAAGTAGATTATGGCTGGGGATAACAGTGTGCTCAAAATAGCGGCCCTCAGCTTCCACCACGGCCTCAAGATGGCTGGGAATCTTGTCACATGCGTTTTTCACTCTGTCTCTGAGAAGATCTTCGAATACCTCTTTCATCTTGCCCACCACCTCGTTCTTGATATTGCAGATACAGCGTTTGGCCTCTTTCTCAACCGCGCCCTACACATACTAATCCATGGGTTTAAAATCCGAGGATTAGGAGGCCAGAAAGTGGGGTTTGTGAAGAAGGAGAAATTCTACGACAAACACTTCTGGCTCTTATCCGGAGGTCTGGCTTTCCACTAGCAACCCTCTCCAGCCAAGGTTTGGCTGCAGTCTACAGTAGCTCCAGATTGCCCTCTGAATTGAGCCTAAGAACCCGATCCAAGATTTTGGGTGGAATAACGTCATCCTTACCGAAGACAACCAAAGACAATCAGAGTTTAGGGGAACTTGTTCTTTATGATACGTAGAATGTCGTATGATTTGTTGGCAAGCCATCTGTTTTTCTGGGTGTTGTGCAACTGGTCCTGTGGGAAGTTTTTTTCGTCTGAGAAGAAGAAAGATTGTCTCCGGCTCAACAGGATGCTTCAGATTGTTCAGGAGCTTCTTTGAATTCGTCAAGCGGATCTACTTGGCCTTGGATATAAGAATTTTTCCTTTGCGCCTCTTGAAGGAATCCTCATTCAGGGGCAGTTTCATGAAGAAAGCTACAACATCCATCTCTCTCGCCAAAGCTCGGGTTTTCTTTTCTCGGCTCTTCCATCACCTTCTCTTGCAATGGATGAGTTCAGGCGTATATATATATATATATATATATATATATATATATATATATATATATATATATATATATATATATATATATATATACATATATATATATATAATGGGTGTTCCAATAACTTGGACCGATTTTAAATGTGAGTTAAGTTTAAGCGTCTAATGATTTTTTTCTTTTTCTTCCAGATTTAACAACTTCAGTCTTTGCCAATTTCAACCATGGAAAAATTAACAATCGAACAACGTGTTAAAGTTATCGAAGCCTATTACGAAAATGAACGTTCAAACAGAAACGCATTTCGGGCACTTCGCGGTTTTTGGGGTCAACATAATCGACCAACCGAGAGAGCAATTGGGAAAATTGTTCGTAAATTCAAACAAACGGGGTCGGTGGCCGATATGAAAATGCCATTGCGTGCTCGTTTACGCCGTTCAGCTGAAAACATTGCTGCAGCGCACGAGAATGTGCCCGAAGATCCAGACACCTCTATTCGTCATCGCGCGCAGGAATTGAACCTCTTCACAACAACGTTACATCGAATTTTGACAAAAGATTTGTCTCTACACGCTTACAAAATTCAATTGACACAAGAACTGAAGACTGCTGACCATTTGAAGCGCCGTGCATTTGTCAATTGGGTGCACGAGCAAAGACAAGCCGATGATGATTTTTCGCAAAAAATCATCTTTAGTGATGAAGCCCATTTTCATATTGGTGGATTCGTTAATAAGCAGAATTGTCGCATTTGGGCTGATGAAAATCCCAGGAAGATTGTTGAAAAGCCACTGCATCCACAAAAGGTCACTGTTTGGTGTGCATTTTTTGCTAGCGGAATCATTGGGCCATATTTCTTCGAAAATGATGCCGGGAATTCTGTTACGGTAACAGGCGAGTGATACCGTGCCATGATAACCAACTTTTTATGGCTTGAATTGAATTCTATGGATGTCGAAGATTTGTGGTTTCAACAGGACGGCGCCACATGCCACACAGCCAATGCAACAATGGCTTTATTGAATGAGAAGTTACCAGGTCGCATCATCTCTCGAAACAGCGAGGTCAATTGGCCACCCCGATCGTGTGACTTGACGCCTTTAAATTTCTTCCTTTGGGGTCATCTCAAAAGTAAGGTTTATGCCAACAAGACAACAACAATTCAACAGCTGAAGGATGAGATAATAAGGCATATTGGTGAGATCGAGGAGCAACTATGCAGAGACGTCATCAAAAATTTTGACCATCGAGTGGAGGTGTGCTGCCGAAGCCTTGGCGGACATTTAAGCGATATTATTTTTCACACATAATTGTCATGACTCAAATAACATGATCCAATAGTGGAATCAATAAATTTTCACCAATAACACTGTTTTATTTACTGCTAACTTCGATCAGTCTTAATGGAACACCCCTTATATATATATTCCAGGCAATGGCTTCGCTAGTCAGATTAAAATTTAAAATCTAATAAAAGCAGCCATGGTTAAATTTTTATAAATTTTCTGAACTTCAGCATTTGTAATTCTTTGGGTTTCACAAAAATTCACAAAATTTCGATAGTTATATTTATTTCTGAACTTCACCATTTTTTTGTTTATATTCTAAAAGAATTATTAGAAATAACTTCGCTAAAAAAAAAACATAATTCATAACCAAACTAAGATGAAATTTTTATTCAAATACTCAAAAAAGTTCCCTTCCTTAATTATAGTTAGCGATTATATATATATATATATATATATATATATATATATATATATATATATATATATATATATTACAAAACCCACTTCAGGAGGTTTGAATACAACAAAAACAAAAAACTAGTGAGGTAAGTACAGCAGGAAATATTTGCAAATCAATTATATCAAACAAACGCAAAGAAAATAAAACGTAACAGTATGAAATTTAACAATTGGGTTAATGTTGGGTTTATGCCCACCTTCGAATTTTGTGAGCGTTTGTTAATAAATATCTTTTTTTTTAAAATAGAGATATGATAGATTATACAGCTTGAAGAGACATTTCCTAATACAATCACTTTCACTACTTGATGTGGGCAAATTTCTAATTTTGATGTTATGGCGAAAAATAGATTTGCCGCCATCTTGGGAGACACATTGTGAATTTTGAATCACATTATACTGTATTATATATCATTTTTAAGTAATTTTTTCTGAATTAAAATATGATATAGACATTTCATATTAAGCAATTTTAAAGAAAATACGATTGATTTAAATAGCATTCGGGGGGGGGGAGGCTTATATTTCTGAAATCAAGGAATGCGGTAGAAAAACTAGAGGCCTAACGACATTTAGTAATCGCCTTTTGAATTCAAATCTAAGGTTGGCTTTCGAATTAGGAATATTTCAACGCGGATAGTGAATGTCCTGAAAGGTACAAAAAAAAGTGTAATCGGCTCAGAAAATCCGCCGGAAGAGAATCATAACTTTGATTTAGACTTCGAAGACAGAATAATAAACGATTTGATCGACCAGATACACAGAACCCATCTTCACAATTATGTATTGCAGGAAAGGGAGATGGAGGGACTCAGCGGTAGAATTACTGCCGCAGAACTCTCGGAAACCTTAAAATCCTTTCGTTAACGAGCCCCAGGCCGTACAGAACTGACAAGGAAGAATTTTATTCCAGCCCCGCCTAACATCCTTTTTGGGCTCATGAATATCATGAATGCGTGCCTGAATGTGGGTTACTTCCCTAACCACTGGAAGGTAGCAAAAATGCTATTCATTCTCAAAGCTGGAAAGCCACCGGACAGTCCAGCTAACTTCAGGCCTATATATCTCTTAGAATTTGCAGGGAAAGTTTTGGAGAAGATATTGGCCAACAGGGTGAATACGTTCCTCGAGGAAAATAATTCTCACAACAACCAACAACTTGGCTTCCGAAAGAAGCGAGGAACGGACACGGCGCTAGCCGTGATCACCGAGAAGTTGGCAAAGGGAAAAAAACTGAAATAAGTTTTGCAATTCGGATATAAGGAAACGAGATATGAGGAAAAGTGTTTTATTATTTTTCAATATACGAGTTACTACCCTCGACTTCAATGCACTTGCGCCACTTGTCCCTGAGGCTTCGAATTCCCGACAACCAGAAATCTCCCGCCTGCTGTTCAATCCACTCCTGGACGGAGAGCTGGACATCTTCATCGTCCCCAAACCGGCGTCCACGCAGTGCAGCCTTGAGCTGGCGGAATAAAAAGTAGTCGCTAGGGGCCAGATCTGGACTGTAGGAGGGAGGGTTGAGCTCCTCGAATCCGCACTCGCGCAGGGCAGCTTGTGCAACTCTGACCTTGTGGACTTTGACGATGTTGAAGTCGATCATGGGGTGTGAGGTTTCTAGGGACCCAACGGGCAGAGACCTTGATCATGGCCAAATTGTCGTGGATGATGTTGATAATACTTCCTTGTGATATTCCAAGTTGTCGCTCGATTTCTTCGACCTTCACCCGTCGATTTTCGAGGATCATCCTCTCCACACGGACTACATTGTCCTCGTTGGTCACGTCTGGCGGGCGTCCTGGACGGGGGTCATCTTCAAGGGACTCACGACCATGGCAGAACTCCCTATTCCAGCGAGCAATGGCTGCATAGGAAGGGGCGGTGTCGGTGTACACTGCAACCATGCGTTCATGGATTCTTGCATTCTTGCCTTCCTTGGTCAAAAATCTGATCAGTGCGCGGTGCTCAACCTTCTCCATTGTTGAAAAATTTGTGACTGACGATCTGCGATCAGCTACTGCTTCTTAAATAAACGAGGCCCGAGCGTGCGGCTGCAGGTCCTGACTTGTCATAACTTGTCCTAACACCCCCACAAACCGCCATCCTCCTTCCTCTGTTTTGCCCTACCGATTCGCAAAAATTGACCGCCCCTCGTAGTTTATACTTACGCATTGAGTGTGTATAGAGAGACTATATGGATGTTATGTTGGGTTTATTAAAATATTTTAGTGAGCGTATAGGTGAGAATGCTTACCTATACACAATTCATACGCAAATACAAGCATACACTTAATTACTTCAAACAAACCAATCTCTAAACATACGCACAATTCCCATGCATACTTTATATAATTATACACATAGTCAAATCATTATAACAAACGTAGTTCAATACTTTCTCTTTTATCTTTTTTATCTAGTTCGTATCAACCTCTCTCTCACTCACACACTTTCTCTTTCGCATTTCTTTCTCAGTCACTCTATTTCTCCTGCTTTCTTGCTTTATTTTTCTCTCACTCTCTCTTTCTCACTCTTTCCCCATCCCTCATTCTTTCTCTCTCTCTCATTAGCTTGCTCCCTCTCTCTTTCTCTCCCCCTCTCTCACTCTTTCTCCCCCTCCCCCTCTCTCTCACACTTTCTTTATCTATATTTCTTTCTCCCTCTCTTATTCTCTATTTCTCTCTTTCTCCCTTTCTCATTATCTTTCATGCTCTCTATTTTTCACACGCTTTCTCCCTCCCTCTCTCTCACTCTTTCTCCCCTCTCTCTCTCTCCCTCTCTTTCTCCCCGTCCCTCTCTCTCTCTCACTCGCTTTCTCCATCTCTCTTTATTTCTCCCTATTTCATTCTCTTTCTCCTTCTCTCTTTCTCTAACTTTCTTTCTCCCTCTCCCATTCTCTTTCTATATCTCCCCCCCACCTTCTCTCTCTACGAGAGGCAAGATATTGTGGATATTCCGCAGCCTCTGTTAAATCAACAGAGCGCGCGGCTGGTCTTTGTTGCGAGGCGTGAGAATCACATTAAGAGAAAGAAGACGCAACACTCCTTCATTAAGTGATACCAGGTGATCGACGGCGGCCCTCTGCGATATCTTAGCCACACCGACACATACATACATTCACGCACACACCTATATTACACGCCGACCAAGGGTTCGAATAGAAAGAAAGGGTGGATGATAATGAATATTTTGAAATACGAGATCAGGGTGAGGAATCTCTACTTTAATAATAATTATAATAGTCATAATAAACCAACATTAAACACACATACATTTATACACCTAGAGCGGTGTGAAAGATGTAGGGTTTTTATTTCCTTATTTGTACTATTAATTTCAGCGCTATTTTTGCCTTTTCAAATCATGAAGACTCTTTGTTAAGAATCGTTATATAAAATGTAAAAAATAGCCGTAACGTTTAGCTAATAAAAACGTTAAACTATTTTGTCTTTAATTTACTTAGATTCTTAATAAATTGTTATAAAAGTTGTTTTTTCTAAATGGCCTCAAGAGGTGTGAAAGAAGAAGTGTACAATTAAACATTTCACTTAACAGTGGTATCAAGTGGGATAGAAAACAGCGAGACTTTTCATGAAATTGATAATTATCATTCAACGATTTCAGACATTTTGCCGCCCGATGAGAACTTGCAACTTATCAGGTCATGTTAATTAACAGCTATCCATCGGTACATTCAGGACCCACATTAATGAGAAGAGCCACTAAATGCTATCAGTGTCATGTGTGACTTTTCAACGTCCAGCGTAGTAGAACCTCGTTCTGTCCTCTGCTCGATGGGGGACCGTTCCTTCTCAGTTTGGGCTCCTAGACTCTGGAATGCTCTTCCTGCCGAAGTCCGATCCTCTCCCTCCCTCACTACTTTTAAACGTCTCCTGAAGACTCCTCTATTCAGAATTGCCTTCTCTTCCCTGTAAACTTTCTCTACACTCTCCACACAACTTGTGCTCTGGGAGGGCTAACAGCCCTGAAGGGCGCATCATAAATACCTATTATTATTATTATTATTAGGAACACTAATTTCTAAAAAAAAAAGTAAATTTATTTTGCTATTGCAATGATACTTCGGCGAGATTCTATTTCAAGAAAGATGAAGCTATCACCATAGGTTTTTAGTCGCGTGTGACTCTTATAAATTACTATGTCGGTGCGTAAGTTGTCGGTTGGATGGCAACTATTTTATTTCTCAATGAGTTTTTTAGTAAAAGAGTTGTAACTATTTGGCCGATTTTAAAGAAATTTGGAACCTTTATGTTGTTTTAAATTATCTTTCGAATGATATAATTACCAAGATCCTCCCAAGGTTATTCCTTTAAATTATTAAAAGAAAACTAACTATGGGTCGGATTGCGCACTTGTTGATAGTTTTGAAGGTCGTAAGGTCGTAAGGTCATAAGTCAGAATAATTGAGAGCACGCAACCTAGGTCTGTTGACCTTGTTTTTTATAGAAAACTAGAGATAGTCCTTTAGAAATTACTAAACGTTTAAAAAACGTTTTAAGTGATAACGCTAAATCAAGAAGCACAGTTGGGTGATGATCGGATGGGGTCTGTCCACAAGAACAGAAGAAAATCCACCTAGTGGAAGACCTTTGACATTATTGAAGAAGTTATCGCTGCTGTTGAAGAACTAGTGATAAGAGACCAATTAACATTGAAGAGATTACTACACCTTGGTTATTGATGTCAAATAAGTTCACAAAATTTGACATGTTAATCTGAGACTAAGGTTTCAGTGCGCAGAACAGAACAGAGGCTCAGAACAGAAGAGGAATCGTTGTAATGTTTACAAAGGTTTACGATGTTTAATCTGTCACAGGTGTATGATGAAAGTGATGAAGATGAATGCTCTTTTTAATCAAGAAACCAAGAATCAGTCGAAAGAATGGAGATGACGTCGGACAAGAATCTTATCAAGGTACGTGGGGGATTGTGAGGGATTAATTCTACATTTGGGGATTATGGGGAAAAACGGACAACTATGGGGATTTACCTAAGTTGCCTTTGTCCGAAGTTAAATTTAAAAATATTAACTCGTCCCCAAGAAAAGGGCTTACGTCCAAGTATTTATCTGATTTATTTTCTACTGGGTTAATCGTAGTTGCTACGAAAACCTTAGCAGAAAGAACATCTTGTAATTGACCCCCTTGTATGTAAAATGAGTCTATCACGTTGGTGGTAAAGAGCTTCCTTTTCACTTTGCTATATTGCCTCGAGTTAGGTTTTCTTATTTGAAAGTAAATAACACATTCGAACCTATAGTATCGAACTCTTTTGCAATCTTGAAGGTTTCTCTGGTTTGGTACTAAACCTCATAGACAATGAAGTTGGTAGTTCTATCTCCTTCATTCGTTCATCGTAATTCATGTTCCTAAGGATAGGAGTCATCTTGTGTTTACGATCTATCCTCTCAAGCATTTCAACACCTTTAGCTTTGTCTGATCTCTAAACTATAAGCACAAGTCATTGGCATAATAGACATAGAGAATGATAAAATGCTGTAATTTGTAATAAAAACACCACGATATAAATCATAAAATTCGGTCTGCATTGTGCCACGGATACATACAAATGGTTTTTCATCTGAGATGTTACAATTACTCCTGGATTTTATATTCTGGCGCTTCCATAAGTGTAATATTAATTGTGTCCGAATAATTGACGTTAATGTCTCAAGGAAAGTACCTTACATTTACCAAAATTGAAGCTCATTTCCATCATCTTGAACTTTTCATGTCAATTTTCTTTGCAGAGCAGAACACCTCTCTTCGCTATTCGACATTCTATTAAACTTGCTCAGATCCACAAACCCTGATACAAGTAATCGCACAATAAGGTCTGAAAAGCTTTATGTCATACATGCTCTTGCAGAACAACAGCGTAAACCAAATATTGCCATCATAACAAAGGAGGTTTGGAACGATATAGGGTAGGAATTGCTCCACCACCCACCTTTGTCATCTGATATATATATATATATATATATATATATATATATATATATATATATATATATATATATATATATATATATATATATATATATATATATATATGTATATATGTATATATATATATATATATATATATATATATATATATATATATATATATATATATATATATATATATATATATATATATATATATATATATATATATATATCTTTCTCCCTTAAGAAAGCTTATATTTATTTACCTTCAAAATAAGGATAAACACAGTAAGATGGACGTACTTATATTACAATGACCCGTGATGCGTTTACAGTCACCGTCAAGCTAAATAAATAAATAAAAGTAAAGAGATTTTCGAAGTAGCATAAAATTATATCCTTATTAAACCACTTATCTATCTATCTATTTATTGATCTATTCCATGCTGGTAGCTTATAAAAAAAATCCTATTTAAAAAAAATGAACTTCAGCAAAGACCAGAAGTTAGACTCTAGCCAGACCAATTTTATAGACCATAATAACTTCTAAAATGATGGCAAAACCGATTTTTAAACCCGTTTTTAACGGGTTCCTTAACAACATTTTCATGTCAACCATTCGAATAATTAATGACATTGGTGAGAGAAACCAGCCTTTGCTCGAGCCATTAAAACCGGTGAAATATGGATCATTTTCGATCGAGTAACTGCGAATTTCTCGAAATTTGGATTTATTATAGTTCAAAGGTTATCTTTTAGCTTCAAAAACGCAAGAATTTAGTTCCTTTCAGTAAATAAAGACCGTTTTCTATTTAATAACTTTTCAGTGTTCAAGAAATTTGGAATTAGTTCAAAAATCACTTTTTGTGTCCTTAAGTAGTTAAATTTTGGTTCCTTTTTAGTTAAAGAAGAATCATTTTCTAACTTGTGAACTTTCAGGTGAAGAATTTTTTAATTAGTTTTAAATTCACCTTTTCTGCTCTTCAGAGCTAAATATTTAGAGTTTTGTAGTTCTTGATAATAGCAGCTGTAGAGGGGGCGTGGGAGATATGATGGCGCAATCTCTGCTCTTTTTTACATTTCTAATATGGGTAAATTTTGTGTAGTAGAAAATGGGAAATGAGAAAAGCTTCTCTATTCTTCTCCACTCCCTTCACCTAATATTCAACACTCTACTCAGACTCGCCGTTTCTCCAAACACACATTAAAAGTTTATTTTGACAAAAAATGGCAAAATCTTAGGCTTAATTGGATATAAAATCCATTAAATAGTCTTTTACTCATTCGCCTTTTTTCTTTCATTTGCATCTCATCCACAATTTCTCAGAAGACCTCTACCATTACTCATGGAGTACAGGTTGTACCCCACAGTAAACAAATGTTTGCTTTTAATACTCTTTATTGCCTTTCGCTTCTGATCCCTTCCTCGTAAAGACAGCGAATACTTCTTTACTTTCGCTAATATACCCACATTCTGCGTACCCCTTTTCTTGTAAGGCTATACCCAGATTCTAAGTACTCTATTACTTTCCCTAATATACTCATAGTCTGAGTACTCCTTTTTTTACCCTAATATACTCACATTCTGGGTATTCCTTTATTTTCCATAATATACCCACATTCTGCTTACCCCTTTCTTTCGATGACATCTCCATACTCTAAGTACTCTTTTACTTTCCCTAATATAATGAAAAATATAAGTGCTCTTTTTACATACAGTGATTTACCCACATTCCGAGTACTCATTTTCCTTCAGTGAAATACTGACATTCTAATTACTCTTTTACGTTTCCTAACATATTTACATCCTGAGTACTCATTTTACTACCCAAATATACCAAAATTATGTGTACTCATTTTCCTTCCTTAATATACCCAATTTTACTCTAATTAATATACCCACAAGTTGATACTCATTTTCCTACCCTAATATACCAACATTCTGTGTACTCTTTTTATTTCGCTGATATACCCACATTTTTTGCACTCCTTTTCCTCTCAATGGTATATCCACATTCTAAATACTCTTTCACTTTTTCTTATATACCCACATTCTTAGTTCTTCTTCTTCAGCCATGATATACCTACCTTCTGAGTATTTTTTTTAGTTTCTCTGATATTACCACATTCTGAGTACCCATTCTTTTCACCTATTTACTCACATTCTAATTATTCGTATTTGCTTTCCCTTTTATCCCCACATTCTACGTATTCCTTTTCCTAATCTGATATACCCACATTATGAGAGCTCGTTTACTATCCCCACAAGAAACACCCCTAAACTTTTCCTTCTTTCAGGCGCCACTAACATAATGCCACATTACAAGCTGGCACTGCACACCAATCAGTGCCAAACTAATGGCACACAGTCGTTCTGCCACGTCAAGTGCTTCTACATGGGTTTAAGCCCAAGAGAGCCATTTTTCTATTTAATCCCTCCCAGTGGCACTCAGAATCGCCACTCTTAATATCCCAAACCGGAAGTGCTCTTGTACTCTTCTACAAGTACGAGTAATATACTAGTATTTCCAATCACAAACCCATGTACGCAAGCGTGCGTACAGGGAGGAGTGGCCACAATATGCCACAGTAAACGGAGAGCTGAAGTACAGCCAGAGAAAGATAGTCTAACATATGTATACACAGAGACATGGAGATAGACACACATAGATGCAGTAAGACAGGTAGAAAAAGACAAACGAAAAATAGTGGGTAGATAGACAGACAAGTCCACAAAGAGGCAAATACGTGAAAAACTCTTACACGGTAGAGTGAGCTGCGACCCTCATAACGTCGTCCCTCTGCTAAAGAAAGGACGGAGTTATTTAGGAACATTAACTCTCCCCTCTTCTTAAGACTCACGACCGGAATTTGCCCCGATAAGTGAGAAAGGGCCAACTCGTCGGAGTCCAACTCGCTGGAGGCCAACTCGCTGGAGCTTAACTCGCCGGAGCCTAATTCGCCGGAGCCTAACTAGCCGGAGTCCAACTTGCTGCAGCCCAACTCACCGGAGTCCAACTCGCCGGAGCCTACCTCGCCGTAGCAACTGACCAGATTTTATAACTTTATTTTTTATAAATAAGCTTAGTTAGGTTGGTAGCCATCTCGCTATAAGAGATCCTCGATGAACGAAATGAAGCCCCGGTCACGATCACCTCAATAAGCTCAAATTACTAATGAAAATAAAAAGGTTTTCTTCGTGTGTTAGCCATGAGGAGGGAATTATTTGGAAGAAGGATGCATGAACAAGAGCAAATGTCCGTTAGTCGGTTACTATTTGTCTGTTTGTTTCTTCTCCTCTTCATTCGTGTGTATGGCAGCCTTTATCGCTCTACTGTTAATGTCTATATATTCCATTGAATTCATTTCCTAGCTATTTCTACTAATTCGTCTTTATGATTCTTTTGCACATTTCTACTAACTAATTCGTTCGTATGATTCTTGTGTACATTTCTACTAATTTGTCTGTAGAATTCTTTTTTGCATTTATATTAATTCGACTCTATGATTTTTGTCTATTCCTACTAATTCATTTTATTATTCTCCGGTCTCTTTCTTTAAATCGTTTTATATGATGCTTCTCTCTATTTTAAGTTCTTCGTCTCTATGCTTTCTGTCTATCTAGTTATTTATTTTATAATTCTTTTCTCTGTTTGATTCCTTTATTTGTAGCTATTCTACTCTTTCTTCCCATTTTTTTATTTGCGTTCATCCCTCTGTTTCTGCTTCGGTACGTTGTCAATATCTCTCTTTTCTCGTGTGTTCGTAATTCTGAGTGTCCATCCATGGAACCTTTTTTTTTTGTAATCCTGTTTATATTTTTGTTTTCCTGTCATTGTGTTGATGAAGCCTACTATTGCCGTCGTTTGTGCAGCCTGACATTCTAGGCTTTATCTTCTAATTTCCCTTTTATTATCGCTAGCGTCTTTTTCCACATTTGTGATCACCGTGTCAACTTACCTTCTTTGGATTACATTATGTTTTCTTTCTCTTTTAAATAAAAAAAAACTAATTCGCAGACGAAATATTTCAGCACAATAGAGATCCATGGATTGGACAAAATAATGGAAACAGGTGATATTTCGAATTATATATTTTCACTGTTTATATATAAATAAGAATCCCAATCGTACATACATTTTATGTATACGCATTGCATACATCAAGTACTAAATGTTTTAACCAAAAGGTTTCTTTTGTTACAGATATGTGCATCAGTATATGCCAAAATGTGTACGCTTTCTGATTCACAAAGAGGGCAAATTGCTGGAGCACGATAGCGGTAAACGGCATCTAACAGTAATTAATTTCTTCTACAAACTACCCCTTTTAACTTGAGTGTCGTCAGTGGCACACTCTTTGCCCTGAGCATCAACGGCATCACCTCGGTGCTGCCGGAAGATGTTCTCGCTACGCTGTACGTGGACGACCTTTCGATCTCTCTTGGTGCGGCCCAGATGCCATCTCTGGAGCGTCGACTTCAACCTTCAATCACAAACTGAGTAATCATAAATTGAGTTGTTGACTGATTGATTAGTCAAAGAATTCAAATTTTGTTTTCCTTACCTAGATTGATTTAGACCTTTCAGACATTTTTTAAATTTAATTTTTTGGATATCCATCAATTTCAGAGACTGCAAAACAATAAAATGCATTGTATCGATTAATCACATAACTGCGGTTACTAACGTGATTGTAGAGCTAAACCAACATCTTACTAACCCAGTTGTCTACCATGGAAGAGCTGCCATTGCTAAAATGTTTCTTTCCCTCATCAATATTTAAAAAATAAACTGGTGCAAAGAGCACAATGGATGAGTGGAAGCATGTCATCTTCTCTGTCGAATCATCCTTCACGCTGTGTCTTAGTTCAGAACAAATTTAAATATGACGGAGGCCCAAAGAAGCCTTTGATCCAGATTTCCTCACGTTAACCGTGAAGCATGGAGGCGGCTATGTGATGGTTTGGGCAGCTCTATAGTAGAATTTTCTTGGTTGTGTGATAGATAGCAAGGACTGGTAGGGTTACTTCTAAGGTGTATTTGTCAATTTTGAGTGATAAAAGTCATCCAATGGTACAAACACTGTTTCCCAATTGTACCGCCATTTTCCAGGACGATAATGCGTAGATTCAAACGGTTAAAATTGTTAAAAACTTGCATGAAGAACACAGTAGTGAAGTAGAACGCTTAGATTTGCCCCCACAATCACCAGATCATAACGAACTCGAACATATCTGTTGAATGTTAGAACGACAAGTGAGAGCTGGAACAGGTTCTTCTTCAGGAATGGATTAAAATTCCCATAACCACTGTCCAAAACTACTATGACTCTATTGCACGACTTAAGAAAGCAATTATTGCTGCCCGAAGACGACCAACTCGACATTAAATAATAAAATTATTAGTTAACATGTTTCCATTATTCTGTCCAAGCCACCCTGTATCTATGTTTATATATATATATATATATATATATATATATATATATATATATATATATATATATATATATATATATTATATATATATACTTGAAAAAGCACGACATCCCTACTTTGAGCGACCGAAAGCCCGTGTGGTTGGTGCGCAAACTAGCACGCGTCCTCCCTAAGCTTAAACGCTTGATATCAGTATGTGTGGAGAAGTGATACACATAAACAAGAGAGAAGAGATCCTACTGGAGGTGACCCCGAGAAAATCCAGAGAGAAAAAAACCATTGCCCGCTAAGGAATCGAACTTCAGAACTCTGGTTATCCAGACCAATGCTCTACCAACTGAGCTAACGGGACACGTAAGCCATGACAACACATATCATCTATTTAACTTTTTCGTTCGCACCTCCAAAGACCACCGCCCAAATGAAACCGTGCCTGTAAGGATGGAGAAGATATGATTGGAGAGAGAGAGAGAGAGAGAGAGAGAAAGAGAGGGAGAGAGAGAGAGAGAGAAAGAGAGAGAGAGAGAGAGAGAGAAAGGGGAAGAGAGAGAGAGAGAATTGTAGAAATTGGTTTGGTTCGTGGAAACCTGGAAACCTTAATCTCAGCAGGAAAATGAAGACCCACGAGTAGATAGAAAAGGACATTCATCTCTACCAGACGTTTCGTTCCACACATCGGAACATCTTCAGTGATTCTATTAAAGTCAAAGAAACTACTCAATTTAGGGACGTACATTAACAAAAAAAAACAAAAAACAATTATGAATAATAAAAACACTAAAAACAAACAAGCTTAGGGAGCATCAAGAAAGCCAAAGAAGCGAGACTAAAGTTAAAATATGATAAAGTATAAAAAAAACGAATACGTGAATGATGCAAAAAAAAATATGCGCATTACATTATGCATAAGGTATCATCATTCACGTATTCATTTACGTATTTGTTTCTTTTTTATACTTTATCATATGTCGAAGAATAGGCCGAGGGGTGGTTCATGTTTTCCCCGACTCTTATATATATATATATATATATATATATATATATATATATATATATATATATATATATATATATATATATATATATATATATATATATATATATATATATATATATATATATATATATATATATATATATATATATATATATATATATATATATATATATATATATATCCTATTATCGCGAATGCGGAGGTGTCGTCGTATTACTCCTTATACTTCGTTCGGCCCGTGTCCTGAATGGGTTTATTGACTCAGAGTGCTTAGAGGTTAGTGAGGTTATCTACGGAGGGATTGGAATGAACTTTGCCAGCAAGTGACCCAAAGGAAGTTAGATACACAACAATATGAAAATATATATATATTCAATACGTAAATCTCTATCACTTGTAATGTTGGTAAGCTTCGCGGTGAAATTGGGGAATGTGAAAGGGAAGGGAGGGTTACCTTGGAAGCTGATGTTTGGGTGGCGCTGGTGAGTGAAGGTGGTGAGGTAAGGGGTGGAGACGATTAGGTAGGTCATCCAGGGACTGACCTGATCCCATAATTCCGTCACGATTCTGCTGGAAGAAGGCAGTGACGGGAGCTTCTTGTTAAAGAGAGCACCACGCTCGTGAACTCCGAGGAATCTTGGGTGCCTCTGTGAGGGAGGGGGGGCGAAGTAACCTATCGACGCATAGGGTCACGGAGAATAGCCGAGATGTAGATCTCTTGCTTAGGGAACCAGAGTGAGGCTGTTTGTAGCTTCGGCTCTGACACGTAAGTACGAGCTTGGGTCCGCACTGACTTGCAGACCAACGGGATAAGGAGCCTCCCTAACTGGGACCGATCTCCTCTCTGAAGACTTAGTGCTTCGACAATTTACCACTACCCCGATAGATGTCAATTCCTGCCCCGCCAGACGCTGTGCAAGCTATATTACTGAGGGTTAAAAGAATTCGTCTTTTATACTCGATACTCGGGAGAGGTTCCCATGGCGCCGGAAGTATATTAGATCTCAAGCTACTCCATTTCGTCCTTTATAAACTTCCGGCAACCATCGAAAGCGAAGATTGGCTCCCATCTATCGATAACCAGTTGAGAAAGGGACTCGGTGGTTAGCTGAAATGGCCGGCGGTTTCTTCCGGCGGGAGACCATCAGATATCGGGCCGGAAGGGAAAAGTTTGATAACCCGGCCCGCTCGGAAGGGAGGTGGGAAAAATTTGGGAGCATTATGTTAGTCTCCTACATCATATTTACCTTTAGTCTAGCTTCTTCGGTTTTCTTTGATGCGCCCTAAGCTTGTTTGTTTTTACTGTTTTATTATTCATATTTGTTTTTGTTGTTTTTTTGCTCATGTACGTCCCTAAATTGAGTAGCTTTCTTGACTTTAATAGAATCATTGAAGGTGTTCCAATGTGTGGAACGAAACGTCTGACAGAAGTAAATATCCTTTTCTATCTACTCGTGGATCTTCATTTTCCTGATATATATTAAGTAAGAAGGACAAAACGAAGAAGGCGGGTCCCATCTTTATTCTCTACGTTTCGGGTTATTTCTAAACCCATCTTCAGAAGCTATGAAACAAATTTAAAATCTAAAATTAAATCTATACAACGGTTCAAGTACAATATAATTAAATATTGACACAAACGGCGGTAAAATACCGAAATTTAACGTTGTTAATGAAAAAAAACAACAAACAAAAAACTAGCGAGGTAAGAACAGAAGAAAATATTTGCAACGAAATTATATTAATCAAATGCAAACAAAATAGTCGTAACAGTACAAAAACTTAAGAAATGAAATGAGGGATAAAATTAGAATTGAAAAAATACAATATAGTAAAACTAAATAATGAGAAGTGAAAATCAAACCATGTAAGGTAATGTTGTTGCTCTTTAATTATTTTTACTATATTGTATTTTTTCAACTTTAATTTTTCCCGCCATTTCATTTCTTAAGTTTTTTTGTACTGTTATGTTTATTTTTTTTCCATTTGATTAATTTGTCCCCTCCATTTTTCCTATCATTTACCTTTGTACTTAACCCTGACGATGTTTTAACAATGAAAGCGCTTAGGTTGCCGGTTGTTTTCTTTCCTTGGGAATGAATTTCACGCATATATATATATATATATATATATATATATATATATATATATATATATATATATATATATATATATATATATATATATATTCAGTAAGAAGGACAAAACGAAGAAGGCGAGTCCCATCTTTAATTCCAACGTTTCGGGTTATTACAAAACCCCTCTTCAGGAGCTAGAAACAAATTCTAAATTAGTAATCAAAGCCTAAAAACATAAATAACAGCACAAGTTCAAAGTTAAAAACCACAGATCAGAGAAAATCACAAAAACGACGTTAAAAATATAAAATGAACGTTACGTTAATGAACAAACAAAATAGTGAGGTAAGGAACAGCAAAATATTTGTAAAGAGATACTATCAATTAAGGACAAACAAAGTAAACGTATAATTACAAAACTAAACAATTGAAATGGAAAAATAGAGAATGGGATACAAACGAAAGGTAAAACTAAAATATAGACACTGAAACATTACCTTACATGGTCGGATCACAATGACTAGTGAAAACAGGAAGGAATTCAAAGAATGAAAACAGCTTGGTTAAGTTATTAACAGAGGAAAGGATGACGTGTCCTCATTTAAATTTGGGTGGTTGTATTTATTACAGAGTGATTCTTTAATGGGGAGAGATGAAATAGATTTAGCAAATTTTAAGACAGAAAAATCATTTAAGGACATCTATTTACAATCAATAGAATGTTTCCTGATGGAAGAAAACTCTTTGTTACTTAATGTTTTACCGGTTCTATGGCTAATTCCCAAGTGAGAACAAAAACGCGACTGAAGAGTACGTACTGTGCTTCCTATATAGGTCCCCAACTTACAGCTAGGGCAAATGAACTTATATACAATGTACGATTAAACGGCGTGGGAATACTGTCCTTCACTTTAAAGAAATTACCAATATTTTTGTTATTAATGAATATAAGTTTAAAATTAATTTGACAATAAAATTTCATAAAAATGGAAATTAAACGTTTACGGAGAAGGTCATTACAAGTCTGATGTCTGGTAACAGGACATACCTGATTTCTTTTGGGACATTAAAAGAAGTGGAGGGGTTATAAAGCCTGAAGAGGAACTTCCTAATACAGCTTTCAACTAAAGATAGGGGGTAATCATTTTTTACAAAGTATTCTGTTAAAAAAGTTAATTAAAAATGCATACTAAAATAAGTGGAAGACAAATTAAAACCTCTGAAGAGGAGTGTTTTAATGGCGCCAATTTTGTATGTTAAATCACAGAAACTAAAAAAATTTAAAACCTGCCCTGTGAAAGTTGGTTTTCTAAAAACACAAGTTTGAATGTCGGAAGGGGTACGAAAGACATTAACATCTAGAAATGGCAACATATTATTAATCTCATGTTCTTGAGTGAAGTTAATATTAGAGTGTAAATTGTTTATAAAATCGAAAAACCTTTTTGAACAAGATCCAGAAGAAAACCCCGCAAAGGTATCGTCAACGTATCTTTTGTAGAATAAGGGACGAAATTGAGAAGGGCAATCACGGAAGAGTCTACCTTCAAAATTACACATGAAAATATTTGCAAAAATCGGACCTAGTGGGTTTCCTATCCCAACACCTTCAATTTGATGATAAACCACGCCATTGAAAGTAATTCAAATAGTGGGCTTCCCATCCCAACACCTTCAATTTGATGATAAACCACGCCATTGAAAGTAATTCAAATATGGTATCATGACGAAGAAATAAAATATATTTGTGCAACATCCGTCGATTCTATGCCTCAACGAGTAAAATGTATTCTTAAAGCTGAATGAGGACATATAAAGTACTAAACATAAAATATATGGATTTTGTTCCCAATAAATGGTTAACATGTGAGAAAGTGTTTTATTTAACCGGTGTTGCAATTAATTTCCACAAGACTGTATATTATATACTACTAATCTTTTGTTTCTAAAAATAGTTAAAATTAAAAAATAATACCAGCTATGATCATCAAAATGCATAATTGCGATCAAAATTAAGGAAAAATGGAATCAATGTTAAAAATTTAGGATGGGTTCACACCAGTAGTATTGTATGGTGGAGTCCGAGTCTACACACACGCATACACTCAGGAGCACACGCATGACCTTGCACCCCGAGTCTACCCACCCCCTCCCCTTACCGGTTTGTTGCCAAATTCGAAAAATAACATATTTAATTGATACTAACTAGGTAGATTCGCTACATAATTTCATATTTTCCAACTAACAATTAAGATTTATTGAGTGTACAATATCAATTGTTTTAACATTCTACTACAAGTATTCCTTACAATGATTTCTTCATTTCTTTTATCATTATGAATCAAAATGTTAAATAAAAGCTTGATATGATTTACCGATTGCCATCTGCTGAATAAAATAGACACAAAACAATCTGCAAGAGTCTGAAAAGTAACTCTTAACTCTGAACGAATTGACGATAATAATTTTATTCATTTTTACTAAGTTTTTACGAATATAAATATCGTTTTGGAACCCTAGACCTAAGCTCAAAATAATAACTAACTTTTTCAATAAACAAAGATACCCAATGCGATCTAGGTCGATGGCTGCTGTCCTGATTAATGATATAAGCTGCTTACAGTATTAAAGGTAGAAATAGCTGAGTGTCTCTCGCAAAACAGCAATGAAAAACTCGTTTTGTAGTTTTATTTCGATACAATAGTTTTTCTAGTTTTATTGCATTCATTTCATTAAGAATAAACTAATACGTTTTAAACTTATCTCTTTCAATAACAGACTCAAACTCTACATATATAACAAGGGAGACCGGGTCTATTTATTAATGGAGTTCTAAACTGTAACTGTATTGATAATGTGCCCTGTTGTATAGGATTGGAGCATTCTCCAAGACAATTAGGTTAATACAATAAATATTTTTATTTTTTAGAAATTGTTCAAACGTAAGATCAATACTCTGCCCACCTCCAATACACCCTATTCCAAAATATAACGAGTAAAGAGCCCTCGAAGCAACTGGATTTGCATCGTCCGAATAGTCTAATTCAAATGGTCTTTTAACTTCATTCTCGTTTATATAGATAGTGAGGCGATTCAACCATATCAATTACCATCCTCGTAGCTATTCTCCCCATGAAGATATTTTCCACACTCTTCATTGATATTCCACTCGCATTTGTAAAATTTCGCATAGGAACTTGTGTTATAGGGTACTTAGCGTTCGATGTAAGCAACCTATTTTTCATCTTCAGATGAGTTGATGCTGAAAGGCGGACTTTTCTTAGGTAAAGGAAACTCTAATAATTCTATTTTTAGCTTCTAAACCGGTCTGGTTTCTAAATAGTGTCAATGGATGTGGTGCTCTAGATCACTTTATCTTTAGTGAGACTTTATTCATCAATAGCTTATGTTGCGATAAGAATTCGGCGTGTAGTTTTCCATATACATCAATTAATTTTTTCTTCAATCTGCTATATTTCTTTTTTATACGTTCTTTACTAGAATAATATCGTGCAGTGTAAAGAAATGTAGATTTTTCTTCTTCATTATAGTTCAACAGGGTCTCTAAATATGCAGGATAGGGGTAATTATTTCCAATGGGATTTACAGATGTTTCATTTAAATAAATATTAACATCGCTGAACAAAGTGTGAAGAATATTATTTTCAGAAAAATATTCTCCCCATTTTTAAGTTTGCTTCCGTCTGCCTTCACAATTCTTGCTTTAATATAAAGATAAACCTGGCTCGTGTCTATATAATACTGTCCGTTACCAGATATATAATATTCAACCGGGGTGAGATCTAATGAGATATTGCTATGTGGAGAGTAAGACTGATAATTGCTCTCAACGATGGAAGTTTGGGTCAGTAGAACGGTAAACAAATCGAGTCTGTCCTCGAACAGATATAATAACTTGCTGGATGATGGCCAGGAAACCCAAAGAACATCATAACAAAGGGGTATATGCAATACCATGCAACGATTGCCATAAAGTTTATATAGGGGAAACGGGGAGAAATCTAGACAAGAGATTGTACGAACACAAAAGAGATATTAGAGTGGGCAGCGAAAGCAGTGGAATATTTTGCCATGTTAGAGACAAGAATCATACGATCGATTTCAATGGAAGTAAAATGGTATTTAAATCGGCTAACTATTTAAATTTATCTGAGGGTCAATTTTCTTTTAATCCTGTAATAAGAAAGCATATAAACAAAATAGTTAAATGTCAGCCCTTCAATATGTTTAGGCCTACCCCCCCCCCCCCCCTCCAGATTAGCCACAAGTAGGGGATTGGGGGAAAAAAGAGGGGATCTTGTATTATGCTTATATGCATTTCTTTTATATTTTCTACTCAGTGTCAGTTGAAAAAGGGTGTGAGATACACCGAAACTGTTCTGAATTAAATTGTCTTCGGAGAATGTGGTTTAATTCCTCATCTTTTCTTGCGATATTGCATTAATTTTCCTCATAAATATATATATATATATATATATATATATATATATATATATATATCTAACAGAAATATAAATTTGATGTGAATGAGCAATGAGACAAGAAACAGGAGTTTTTAAGGCAAGAAAAGGGGATATTGTGAAGACATAAGGATCAATGAGAGCAAAGGACGGCGCAATGAAGACAATCCATACTGTTAAGACAGAAAAATAACGCCAGGGGAAAATAGTTTGAATCATCCTGGCCTGGTATCGAACCCTGGTCTGCTGATTGACAGCACTCAGCAGAACTAAAGCACTTCAAAGACCAGAAAACTTCTTCACAAGAGTGTAACCAGTCTTTTTAAAGTCATTAATGATCCTAATGATGGTGCTCCATGATGCAATGCCCTTAACAACTATCTCCTTGCATTTCAGGTCACTTTGGTGCAAAGCAAGAATGGTTGCAACCTTTTCTTTGCAAAGAAACATTTCTGGAATTGAAAAAGATTCCAACATTTATTTTTACAAAGAAATATTACGAAATAGATCATAATTACACACCATCATTCATTTAACTCATATTTGTCATCATTTCAAAAACGAATGGAAAAAATATTTATGTATATTAATTAGTCTCAAAACTTTTGAGCTTGACTATATATATATCTATATATCTATATATATGTATAGCTTGACTATATATATGTATAACTGAATCACGAAAATAAGGAACGTGTGGAATTTATGAATAACGTTACAGCCACGAGGAAAATGAAACAACGGAGAGCTGCGACCATTAGTCGAAAGGCCTCGCAGTTCTCCGTTGTTTCATTTTCCTCGTCGCTGTAACGTTATTCATATATATATTTATATAGTGGTTCAAATAAGTATTCGTAACGCTCTAGAATATGTATATTTGAAGAAACTTTCTACAAATAGGAAAATTAGAAAACCACAAAACTTTAAACAAATAAAATCTGCACTAATTTGCAACGGAAAATGCCATAAACTCAATGAACTAATACTAAACTTTCAAATGGGAACAATTACTTTGTAAAAGGGGTGTAAATAAGTACTCGTAACGACACATGAAACCTATCCTTAGTATTTAGTAGCCTGTCCTTTGCTGGCCAGAACAGCCTTTAAACGCCTCTTGTATGAAGAAACTAGATTCTTGCATAACTTATTCGGGATTTTCCGCCATTCTTCTATACAGATATCCTCTAGCTCTCCAAGATTTGAAGGCTGCCTCTCACTGAATTTAATCTTCAACTCTTTTCAAAGATTTTCTATTGGATTCAAGTCGGGAGACTGGCTAGGCCACTCGAGGACAGTGACACCGTACCTGTTGAGCCAATCGGACGTTTGCCGTGATGTGTGTTTAGGGTCGTTGTCGTGTTGAAAGATCCAACGTCTTCCCATGCTGAGTTTTCTGGCGCAGTTGCAAAGATGGATTTTGAAAGTTTCGCAGTATTTCTGGGAATTCATCGTTCCTTTTATGATGTGAAGATCTCCTGTGCCGGCAAATGAAAAGCAACTCCAAATCATGATGCTGCCTCCACCAAACTTCACCGTTGGTATGGTGTTCTCCAGCTTGTAGACGGTGATCGAGTCTCGCCAAACCATATGGTTGCAATTGTTGCCAAATAATTACATTTTTGTCTCATCCGGCCACAAATTTTGTCGAAATAATTATCTTCTTTGTTTACCATTACTGTAGCAAACTGCTTACGAGCACAAAGGTGCTTCTTCTTTAGAATGGGGACTTCCTCGCACGACGCCTACGTAGTCCTTCCCTTCGCAGTGTATTCGTCACTGTGTCCCATGTGACGTTAACCCCAACGGACGCCATTTATTGTACTAACTCTTTCCTAGATATTCTGTGATCTTTTTTTACAGTTCTTTTTATATGAATGATCGCCCAAGTGGGTTACTTTTCTCGGAGCACCCATCCTTGGTTTGTTGGTAACTGCACCTCGTTCCTTCCACTTCTTGATTATTGACTGCACCGAACTTACAGGGACACTTAACTGCTTCGAAATCTTCCTGTATCCTTTACCTGCCTCATACTCCTTCACAATCTTGTTTAGGAGTTGAAGAGAGTGTTCTTTTACCTTCCTAATAATGATGGTCTGGAGAGATGCCTACACGTCGCTTGCTTGTGGCGGAATGATCGCTTGCAACACCAGCAGCAGATCGTAAGCTCTCTTGCTTGTTCTAGAATAATCTAGAAGCATTTCGAATCACAGAATTTGCGAGAAGTCTCTTATGAAATACAAATAGATGGATGTTACTTACATATATGTTACGAGTACTTATTTACACCACTTTTACGAACTTATTGTTCCTATTTGAAAGTGTTTAGCATTATTTCATTAATATTGCAGTATTTTTCATTGGAAATTAATGCAGACAATATTTGGTCAAGGTTTTGCTGCATTCTGATAATCCTATATGTAGAATAATTCTTAAATTATACTTCTTTCTCTGGAACGTTGCGAATACTTATTTTTCCCACTGTATATATATATATATATATATATATATATATATATATATATATATATATATATATATATATATAGAGAGAGAGAGAGAGAGAGAGAGAGAGAGAGAGAGCAGCGGCCATAATTATTCGTACACTTACGTTTCCATCACAAAACTTATAGTAACTTCAAACCAAATAGTGGTAAGTAATGCATCATGATAAATTACAGATATAAACTAAGCATAGCTATAAGTTTTACATGTACATTGTACATGTTAGGATGGATGGGACTTCAAGTTATATCCTAAAGAGCATTTTCATTCCAAAAATATGGTGGTCAAAATGCTTCTAACAGCATAATTTTATTACTTATATCTTTGATGCAACCAACTAATTTAGGGTAGTAACTTACTTTTATGAATTCTTAGCACTTTCAGTCATGGTCTTGTCAAGTTTTGAGCAGTTAAGATGCTCAGGGGACCCACTACACTTGCCTATATCCAGGAGCTAATTCTTAAGCTACGTCAAAAGTATCATTTCTCAAGTGTCTAAAAAAACTTCTGCGAGTACATGTTGTGCCCCATGTGAGAGCCGCCTCTGCCGGTACATCCTGCCATTCTTATGCAGGATAATGCATCATGCCACACGGCAAATTTGGTGAAGAATTTCTTGGATCAGGTGGAAGCAAGTGTCAAAGACTGGCCTGTTCAGAACCCGGACCTCGATTCAGAATTTGTGGGAGACGATCGGATAGAGAAGTAAGGATGGAAACCAAAGGCACCGTCGAAGAACTTTGAGAAATAGTATAAAAGGAATGGAGGAAAATAACACCAGAAGAATGCCTTCGGTTAGCGCGCTCCTGTGGCAGAAGATGTAAGTGCGTAATTGATAGTAATAGTCTACATACCAAGTACGAATATATTGTACAACCGAAAATTATTTATTAAGAACTTATATCATTGTACATTCTCATCTACGTATGTTGTCTTATCTGTCCGGATAATTTGACCACCGTATTTTTGGACTAAAAATGCTCGTTTGTAATAACTTGCAGTTTCATCTATCCAAACATGTACAATGTACATGTACAACTTATAGCTATGTTTAGTTTAATTTATCATGCATTATTTACCATTGTTTGGTTTGAAGATAGGATTTTAGTGAAAGCATTTAATATCTGATGCGTGACGGATTTGTATGCTCTTATCCTTCCCTCGAATTCAATTGAGCTTGCCACCACTGCGTTAAATTGGAGTGTATTTTAATGTGTGTAAAGTTTTGTTAATTATTGACTTTTCTGTAGTCGTGGTAGTGCGTCGGTGTTTACTCAAAGGGATTCCTTATTCAGTGCAAATAGACAATCTTCATCCCTGCTACACACTCTAAACAGCCATTATCAATTCCTTATCAATCACACAGATGGCACTGGAGAACAAAAATTTTGTTGTATTTATACTGGCACTTGTTCTTACATAATTTGGGTCAGCTGAATTAAAATCTGGACTGAGATTTTCTGTATAAGTTACAGAATTTTTAAAATTCACGTTTTACTTTTTGAGCGAAATTTTGGTCCCTTTTGCATAATGTCACGTTTTATCCAAGTAATTATTGTCATACCGTTAAAATTAGGCTTGAAACAACCGTTTAGGTAAAGAATCTGTATTTTCTCAACAGCGTATACATATATTCGCTCCAATGCGTACTAGAATTTGAAATAAAAGTAAAAGGAATCAAATATGCAACATAAAAATACGTATTACTCGTCGAATCTGGAGTCTGTATCTATTAGATCCAAATATCAGTGCGGACCGATGCGATTCAAAACGACAAATTAAATTTTAAAAAGTTCAAATTGTTCCTATTTTAGCAAGAATTTGCTTTTGAGGTTCTTATGTTTAAAGAACTTGTCGGGGTCATCTCGTTTGATACTCCAGTAGTAGTCCGCCATCACTTGTTTGCAACATCGCCCTTGAAAGCGCTCTTCCATTGTCATGGTGTCTTAGTGGAAGCATTCTCCCTGTTCATCACTTACAGCTCCAAGCTTCTCGTGGAAATGGTGAAAGTGAATATTATATATATATATATATATATATATATATATATATATATATATATATATATATATATATATATATATATATATATATATATATATATATATATAATTAAAAACACAAATAACTCTTAGAAGAAGAGATAATAAAGTCAAACATTAGAAAAGAACAACGACATAAAAACGCGAATTATCCTACATCAGACAGTTGCCAAAGGTTGCAAGATTTGCAAGAATCCTCAATTTTCGTCTTGGGTTTTAGCGCCGTCTAACAATGGCGTCTTTGTGGGCATCCGTCTCCAAACATGGCGCGGATCGTGTAGTGGATGAGAAGAAGGAAGATATCATATTGCATCGCTCATCCCTCTACCCCCTCCCCCTTCCTTTCTTGTCTCTGCCTCGACGTGTGTCAAAAGTTGACCGCTCCTTCATAAAGAGCCTCTTTTTGACCAATCCCGGCCGGGATTTCACGTTCGAGGGATCAAATTATCCGAAAAGGGCGAATAAATACTGTAATTGTAGCTTGATACGGGTAGATTTATTAAAAAAGATGAGATAGAAATGCTTCCCTTTTTTTTTACCCACCACCCCACATCAGACACCAAATTACGCTATCGCATCCTGGAATATGGCCATTACAACGCGAAATCACAGACCTCCGTCTAAGATACACACAAGGTTAGTTATATGAGGAAGGGCGAAATTAGTCCCTTATCAACAAAGAGACCAAAGTTAACGTAATTGAATTTACGGTTCTTTGCATCTCTAGGAAGACGTAACCCCACATGCAGTTTTTTTTACTGGTTTTTATACTTTAAAATATAAAAAAGGAAGAAACTAAATATTAAGAGGAGGCAATTTAGGGCTGAAACCCAGCGGCAATTAAAGGAAGAAGGGTTATTCTTTATCGTTAAATTAATGTTCTTTATCCTGGTTTTGTCTGCTTTTTGTCTAACCCCTTCCGTTTAGGATCTGGTAAGTGGGGGAGGGAGGGGGGAGCGAGTGGAGGGGGTGGAAAGGATAAAATATAAAGGCCGAAATCGGTTGAATGCCATCGAGTTAAACGATCTTCCGGAACGAAATGGCTTCGGAGGGCGAACGAAGGAGATGTTAATATTTATGACTCCTTGCTATTTTTTAATCAAGGGGGGGGGGGGACGAATGGCAAACTATTTCCAAAATGAAAATCGTGATTTTATAAACTTTCAACATTAGGTATAGAATATTTTGAAGAAAATTTAACCCATATACTGAAATGGTAAGAAATCGAACTTGTGAACCGCTCTCGCTTCTTAGGTCTGCGTTCGAACCACTAAGCCACTGGTATGCAGGTCGAGCCCCCCTTCCCCTTCCCTAAGGATGTTTTTGATATAACTTTTAAGAATGGCGGTGTAGATTAGTTGTGACCTTAGAACCGAAGAGGGCTCGAAGACACGAGATCGAATTTTCAACGATTAAGAGAGTATAGTTTTTATTTACATAGGATTATTTTAACGTGGTCTTTCCTTAAAGTAGCCATTTTAACATCCTCCCCCATACTTTTGCCAATTGACCATAATCTCCCAAAGCTTTAGCAACAAAGTTAAGAAAGATGTATATAATATGGTTGGTGTTCTTCCAACATGTGAGCTATAAACCAACTTTTTTGATCTACCAACTATTTTGGTCAACCAACTTATTATCTATCAGCTTTTTTATCTACCAACTTTTTTGATCTAACAACTATTTTTGTCAACTAACTCTATATCTATCAACTTTTTTATCTATCAACTTTTTTATCTACCAACTTTTTTATCTACCAACTTTTTTGATCTAACAACTATTTTGGTCAACCAAATTTTGATCTATCAACTTTTTTATCTACCAACTTTTTTGATCTACCAACTATTTTGGTCAACCAACTTTTTTTATCTACCAACTTTTTTTATCTCACAACTTTTTTTAACTACACTTTTATCGTAAGGGGGTTGGTTACATTGAGATAATAATGATTTGTAAGCTTAAAATGCAAGTCAAAACTAAAAAATAAGAACACACTAAAACAATTTTTAATATTTAGCGGAAAACAACTTTAACATCACCCCAAAAATCATTGTACGTAACCTAACCTAAACAAATCTAACTTAACTTAAGTGCACATACCATTTTAAAATCCTACATCCCTATTTTTTGCAATTAAACATTCTCCCATCTGTGGGGGTGTGGGTGTTAAAGTGACTTCAAATGTTTTCATTCCTTTTCTTTAACCCCTAAACCGCATTCTGCGTACTCGGAATACCCCTTTACTTTTCCTACCAGAAATACACCCGCTCCGCTCTTTAGTTATTTACAGTATTATTCCGTTTGACTTCCCCTCCTTGCCCGTTCACACGAGACTAGCCTACACCGCGCTGATTAAAAGCTATATTTAACTATTTTGGGGGGGAAGGGGGCTTAGTAGTTGGGTGGTATCCTGACAAGTCTAGGACTACTTGAAGGCACAGGTTCGAATCCTCTCCATGAGTTTAAGCGTTAATTAATGGCGCCATTTGTTCCTTTTCAATCATAGGCAAAGTCCCCCGACGGGATAATGAAATTTACATAAAGATCAGAATGACAAGCACTGGTAAGCCCTTGGATACTAATTACCTGTCGTTATTCGTGCTGGCTTGGCGGGGAACGATGGGCGGTAGTGTTTTGTTTAGCAATAAACCAGCGAGTAAAGAATTATGTGGCCCAAGGGTGAGCCACTTGTTCCGTATCAGGGGAGTGTGGAATGGAACCCCTTTGGACAGGTTCTGGGGCAGAATACTTTCGTGTTGTCTGTGTTGTTAAATTATCTATCTATTCAACACCATGTTTCAAGATTTCATTCAAACATTCTTCTCGGACTGGCCGGTTTATGACATTGTTTTTCAACTTGTTGCGGGTGATTTTAATTGCTTACTTGCTTATGTGAGTAAATATTTGTGGGGTTCATTGTCGTTGGATCCCTAGGCCCCACTTTGTTGTACTTGCAGCTTGCATTTACAACTTCTCTCCTCCCTGTAGGGCGTGGGGAACGTTCTTCCCTCAATTTAGAGAAAACTGTTTCTCTCCTTCAAAATCAGAACGTTGGCAGAAGTCCGGGTGATAAGAAGGCGGAGTACATCGAAAAGGAGTCAACACCCGGTCCTTCTTTCCTTATTCAATCCTTTATTTAAAAATCTACTCTTTCAAACCTGTTTATCCATCCTTTGCCTTCAAACTTCCCCCCTTGCTATTTACAACGTTCGCCTCCAAGTTTAGTTTGTGTGTTGTGTTTTTAGGATAAGTTTGCAATGCACTTTCATCGGATAGATAAGAAGGACAAGTATTGCTAGATTTTTAGTCGCGTGCGAGTCTAGCCACGGGCGACTCTACATCTCACTATGTCGGTCGGTCGGTCCCCATTTTGCTTTTTTTGGTAGTGATATAATTTTCAAAATCCCCCCAAGGTTAGCCCATAAATTATTTTGTTTTGGCAATACCATCCTAATTATTAGGCCGATTCTAACAAAATTTAAAACCCTTATGTTGTTTTAGATTTTCTTTCGAATGATATAATTGTCAAGGTCCTCCCAAGGTTAGCCCGGGTATTATTTTGTTTTGGCAATAACATCATAACTCTTCGGCTGATTCTAACGAAATTTGAAACCCTTATGTTGTTTTACATTCTCTTTTGAATGATATAACTAAGGTTAGTATTTGAATTATTGAAAGTTTGAAGGTCGTAAGGTCATAAATCAGAATAAGTGAGAGCACGCGACTTTTTGGTCAGCAGACCTTGTTTGTTAACGTCAAGCTCACTTTCCAATTTTGAGCTCTCTATTTCAAATGCTCTTTCATAGCTCCTTATTCAAATTTCAAACAACTAATTCAAGTTTTCAAACAACTCATGCAGGTTACCAGCGACCATTGTACCACGTTTTCGGGTATGTGTCCAAGAAAAACAATGAATTTCTCAACTGAACTTACTTTAAAACTTCATAATTCAGACCAGTACTTTAGTCCTACTTACCACTTCGGCTCCAAAAGAAATAACAATGCGAGGGAGATGGGGGGAGGGGGGATGTTGTAATTGGTTATGTGTGTAATGAAGTATGTGGATGGAGCTGCCTACGCCAACGAGTCAGACTCGACGTGCCTCCAATACGCGGCTAGCTCCCTACCTTGATATGGGATGGGTGGGTGTATGCGTTCTTGCTGAGATTCGAGCCCAATACCCGGGCATGGAAATTCAACACATTATACACCAGGCCAGAAAGAGCCCCATAATTTTAAATATTTTGTTTGTTGGTTTCTAGAGTGTTAAAATGCATCGTTCGGACATCATTATTTTAATTTGGCCTCGTTTGCTGTCATACTTTTTCTCCTATTCATTCATTCATTCATATTTTCCTTATTGATTGAACTAACACTCCTCCACAAGTCTACACAAATTATTATTTTATTAAATATTATTATTTTATTGTTATTAATTATTATTAATTATTTTATCAATATTATTATTACCATTATTATTAGTTATATTATTGATATTATTATTACCATTATTATTATTGGATTGTATATCCTCTAAGATCAGTCTAAAGAAGCCACTACTTGGAGGAACGCACTGGGTCAGGGAGGCGCGCAACTTTCTTTGCGGGAAACTAGAGAAACAGAGCCTCCCCCTTCCCCCTCCAACTATCTACTATAAGGGACTCCAAATGGGGGCCACACTGGAACTCTCCAGAAACAAGCATAAATAATAATTAACCAGAACACACCTAAGAGAACAATGAAAAGGACTCCAGAAATACCCTTTAACTTATTCCATTTTTTATATGAGACGAAAACGAGTGTAATCCAACGAGGAAATGCCATTAAATGGAAGATATAAGAAAAGAAACCCAACGAGGGCATCTCATCAATTTATGCGGAGAGGTTCGTATAGATTGTGGGAAATTTAAGAGAAATAAAATGTGTGAAAGATAGCCCGAATTTAAAAAAAAAGAAGCAGACTACTTGGGAGAATCGTGTTTAAGAGTGTGCGAGTGTTGGAGTTTGTAGGGTGCGTAAGCTGGATATCCCCGAGAGGTTGGTGGTTCAAGCTTAAAAAAAAGGGCACAACATTGCCTCATCAAGTCCAGGACTGGATGGCAGAACACGGTTAGATCCCCGAGTCGACAGCTCCGTGTGATGATAAGGGGGAGTGGCGTGCCATTGTGACATCGAGCAGGCAAAGAGACCACTCAGTTATGTGGATTAGCGCACTAATAGTGATGGCATCGCCGGTGAAGTCATATTTCAAGAGATACCCAACTCAATCACGTCATAGTTGCGTCACTGAGTCGTGTCTTGAAATGTGACTTTAAAGATGAAGGCATCACTCTTAGTGCGCCGATCCATACTAGTCCCCTCTTAAGACTTCTCGAGCTGTGTACCTTCTACACATTTTCAATTACCCTAACTTTACCCCTTCTGTCCAAAACTCTCCTAAAAAATCCTCGTGCCATTCCCTCGGTGGTTTTCGTTATTTTGTTTTTTTGCATAAAGGAATATATAATTAAGCTTATGCCTAACTAATTTTGTCGATTTTTTTCAGCTAACTGATCAAACCTTTGACCAAGATAGATAGGTAGATGTAATTTATCTCGACTTCCAAATGGCTTTTACACCGTTCCATATAAACTACTCTTGTTAAAGCTAAAATCACACGGAATAAGAGGCAACGTACTAAAATGGATTGAAGACTGGTGATGATCTTCATGGATCTATTCATAGAACCTTGGTTATTTAATATATATATAAATGATCTTGAAATGAATTTATAGTTTAAAATTCAAAGTTTACTGATAATACGAAACATGGTACTAGGGCAAATTCATAGTTACTGTGAAACCATGCAAAAAGAAGGATAGAGTAGCACAATGGGTAGAATTATATCGAAGGTAATTCAACGGGAATAAATGTAAGGTAATGAACATAGGTCATGATAATCTCAGAAGAGATTAAAATATGGGTTTAACCGGTTAAATTCTATACATAGACAACATGGGAAAGGATTTAGGTGTATTAATATCAAATTATCTAATATTTTCCAAACAATCTACTGGAAATTAACAAAAAGCTAACAGGACTTAATGATACAAGGCTAGACATTTTGCATTTAAATCGAATTTTATTTTTTCTCCCAAATGTAAAGCGCTTGAAATACCTCATTAGGAGTATGCGGTTCAATTCTGGGGTCCATATTTGCGAAAGGAATATTAGAACACGTCCAACGTCGAGCGACGAAATTAATTCCTGACCTTAGAGATAAATCGCACGAAGACAGACTGAAGCAACTTAATTTTCTTTCACTGGATGATTGCTATCTTCTCGACCAACATATTGAAGTCTTTAAAATCGTAAACTAGTTGATATGTATAAACTATGACTAAATATTTTAGCAAGCTAACCACGCGGCCGCTATAAATAGCGGTTTCTAGCTAGTAAACAAAAGATTCAATAAATAACTTGCCTAGAAATTTCTTTGAAACCACCACAGTAAATAATTATAAGAATAAAATAGTTAAGTATTAGTTTAAAATATTATCTTGCAGAAATAAGAGTGGTTAAACTAAATCTTTAGCAATATACTCTCTTCCTCCTTTATCTGTCCTTGACCCCGGAACTTCTCCCTTTCCCTTGTTTCTTGGACTAAACGCGAGTGGATTTTAGGGGTTTTGCTGGTTCGTAATTCGGTAACTTTATAAAGGGATAGTTTTGGCAGGGCATTTTGGTTATGGATTGTCTTTTCTAATTGTCACTAGGATGTATTTTAAAAGTCCGCCATTTTGTTTGCATCTTATAAATGACAACTTGAAATAAGTGGCTGATATCGCATTTTACAACCTTCAGTTGCAATAAATCTACACACAAACGGACACGATCCCAAATCTACGAACACACTCTTAAATGAATTTTGATACAGATGCAGAAAAACAGGCCACTCTTTGCGTTGCCATGGAGACGGGAATCGCTTGAATGGTGAGGCTGTGAAGGAGAAAGGATCCCGCCCGCCAAGATGCATTTTCCACTTGACGCAGACTAATTAAACTCGTTATCATCGATCATATTTGAGCAGCAGCAGCAGCATGCGTGCGCGCAAGGCTATGTTGATAGGTATACATGTGCAGTTACCAGCTATGTACGAATATATACAGATGTTTTCACAACAAAGACGCATTAAGCTATATATATATATATATATATATATATATATATATATATATATATATATATATATATATATATATATATATATATATATATATACATATATATATATATATATATATATATATATATATATATATATATATATATATATATATATATATATATATATATATTAGTGTAGCAGTCTTTCCTGAATGCAAATTTTGTTAAGACCATTGTGTATTTCACCTTTAATTTCCTTTGGCAACTTTCTCTTCTTCTAACTGTCTTTTTTAGTCCATCTTGTAGATGGTGGATCACTTGTCAAGTATTCATCTCTTTTTTAAATGAATGTGTTTGGTAAAAACCGAACTAAATTGCTGTTTTTCTTCGGAACGTTTTGATATGTTCTTGCTTCCTTTACCAATGTAACGAGTGGAGTGAGGATCTGACAGAATGAAAGAAGATGATATACTAAATTTTAGTAGAAGTTGGGATAGTGGAAGATATAGTGGGTGAAAATTAAAGCGGGGAAGGGGTATTTTGCCCTAGTAGGGAGGGCATCGCTTTACTTTTATAATTTTTTACCTTTGATTTTATTGTTTGTTTGAACTTTTTGTCCTATGTTTGTGTAGTTTCGTGAGCTTTTGTGTTTTTCTTATTGTTTGTTTTCAAATGATTGGGTTTACTTACTTTTGTTGCAAATATTTAGCTTTCAAGCCTTTGTTAGCTCTACTTGCCAACAATTTACCTCGCGATTCTTATATGTTGTATTAATTGTATTGTTTGCTGTTTCGTTTATTTATGTCTTGATTAAATGTTCTTATATGTTGTATTGTGTTTCGTCTAAGTATAAATTGGTGTAATGTCTTCTTGTGTACATAGTTTTGTGCTCGGGAACCGACGTTAGCGTGAGACTTTTGCCTGTGTCCTCGCAGGTATATGAAGCCTTCCGCCTGTTTCCTGTAGCTCAGGAATGACACCATTCGTTAGAGTGGACCAAACCTTTTTTCTAAGTTTTTGGGTGACGACATTGGTGGGCTCCAATCTCTTTGCCTAAGGCGATCACGCCTTCTGACTTTGTTGATAAGCAGAGATGCAGTGTTCTGGACACGTTGGAGTCTTTTCATCGATGACTTGCTGGCCGCTTGAGTAACCACTGTGCGGTAGATGAGCTTAGCCAAGACATGCATCAGATATATTTTCCTGATGTTGGCCGAGCTAAGATCTCTAAACTTGTATAGCTTGGAGATTTCTACCTGCTAGGTTCTGCCTCTCCGTGTTGTGTCTCCAATATCCATGCTCGTTGATTTTAAGGCCCAGGACGGTGCCTTCGCGGAGTAGCCGTATATCGTCCCATATATGATGATGGGCCATGTCAACTCGCGGCTCAGAGGGACGATCTTGAAGTTGTCCCTGTTTGTCCTGATCTTCCATCGTCTCTCGTACTGGTTGATGTTGATTCCCGCTATTGTGCGAACCGCCCGTGCCCTTGCTGTCCTCTACGAGCATTGGACAATTTGCGTGATGTCATCTGCGAACTGCAGATCCAACATGTCCCTGTGCACCGGAGTTGGGAGCTTGATTGTGAAGACCAGGTAAAGCAGAGGACTCATGCAGCTTCCCTAAGGAACGCCTGCCTGAGTTCGAATTCAGGACCTCTGTAGCCCTCACTCATGAGACAGACTCTTCTGTCAATGACGAAGTCACAGAGAATCCTTTCCAGCATTGGGTCTAGCTGGAGGTTCAGGATCTTGTATTGAAGTCCTTCCAGCCAGACTTTATTGAAGGCTTTTTGCACGTCCTTCAACACAATGTCTACATAGAACCCGTTCGTTTGGGAATATGCTACTTTCTCTGTTAGGAGCACCAGGGCGGTATTTGTGCCCCTTCTTCTGCGAAACCCATGTTGTTGGGGGTTATGCGCTCCTAACTCGCTCAGTTTAGCTTGTAGCCTACCTGATATAATCTTCTCAAAGATTTTTCCCTGTATCTCAAGAAGATGTATCGGGCGATAGTTAGCCACCTGCTCTAAGGGCTTGTTACCCTTCAGAATAAAGATGATTTTAGCCATCTTGTACCCGCCAGGGAAGTAGACTGTATTCAGGGCAGCGGTCATTGTGTTCGCCAAACCCTGAATAATTTGCCTTGGGGCATTTATGAGGTTGTTCTTCGTAATCCCAGACCAGCCTGGTGCCCTCTACTTGAAGGCCCTTATGGTGTTCAAGGTCTATTCGAAAGTTATTGGGCATCCGTGGTCTACCATCACTCTTTCCTGAGATACTTGAAAGTGTGGGTGTGTTCTATGAATCACTGTGGCGAGGTCATCGAGCAATTGGTCTTCGAAGTCCTGGTCGAATTCGTCGTTCTCCTCATGGGATATAGCGAAAATATCTTGCCACTGAGTTCTAAATTTTTTCTCGAGCGACTTTGTGTCCTCAATGATGTCGTCTCCATCTTTGGTTTGTGTTCTGGGTCTGGGGGGCAATCCCCTAATTCTTATAATGTTGTTTCAAAACCTTACATGATTGTTCTCCCTGTCCAGCCTACCAATGATGTCATTCCAGATTGTTCTTTGTTTTTAAATTATTGTCTTTTTTTAGTTCCTCTCCTAGTTGCCTCATTCTGGCTGTCCTTTCCAGATTGGTTCCTGTCCTGCTGATCTTTTCATAGTTTTCTCTATGTCTCCCGGCGATTTCTCTAATCTCTTTCATCCACCTAGGTCGTGGGAGCAATTTATAGGAGATTCTGGGGACGCATCTCTCGTCGGTTTGTATGAGGAGATTGGTGATCTTGTTTATCTCCTCATCAATCTCTTCGAGATTAGCGTCTCTCAGGTTAGTTGGATGGTATGTACTGAGTATCTCTCTATATAGCTCTCAGTTAGCTTTAGCGTAACTTTTCCTAAGTGGAATGTGCTTGAGTAGTGGAGCAAACAAGGTAGTGATGAGAATCTGGATATGGTTGCTCGGTACCATTGGTCCAGCTTCATTGACGATGTTGAAAGGGAAGTTTTTCCTCGTTAACAAAATGTCTGGTTTAGTTGCCGAACGTTGTCTTAAGAAGGTCGGAAAATCTGGCTCGACCCTCTGGAGTCTGTATCTTTCGAGTAGCAGCTCCTGGTTTCTTCCCCTTTGTTCGGTGCTTCGGTAGCCTGATGCAGCCGCATCTGGCATTTAGATCACGCCAAGCAATGTATGTTTTCCGCGCCCGAAGAGGGTTGTTCGTCGTAGAGGTTGATAGGCAGCTGCCACGGTCAGATTTCCAACCAGGGTTGGTATTTCAACAACCACAAACGACTCATCTAGGTTTGGAGCGTTCTGTATGTAATGTTGTTTCATATCGCGATGGCTGCGCCATCAAAACGTTCCTGTGTATGGTTTTGGTTCATAACTGTGTAGTTTGGTATCTTTATTTTGTTTGTGTTTGTGTTAACGCGTGTTCAGTGATGAGGATTAGGTCGGGATCCACTTTACGGTATTTTTTTCCGTAAGGAATGTGTTTCCCTTCCCATCCATTGACGTTAACTTGAGTATTCTTAATGTGTTGTTCGTGTTTTCCAGTGTTTGTGTTGTCTGAGACTTGTTTGTGTGGGTCTTCTTCTAGTTCTTATTGTTACGTATCTTTTTTCCGTTCCTAATTTTGAAAAATATGCTTCGCTTACGGCGAGGCAGGAGTCCCTATAGAGTTTTATTTCGGCCGCCATGAGCGCATCGTCAATTAGCGCTTCCTGGTCTGGCGAATCATAAGTCCATTTCAACATGCCATTTTTGACTCCTTCGATGATTTCCCCTATCTTGGGGTCCTCTGGGAAGGAGGTTTCAGCTTAATTCTTCTGGCTGATCTTTTTTCACGTGCTTCCCTTATCTTCCTGGCCTCAATTCTGACGTCCCTGTTTGGGGACCTTTGAGGACCTGGGGTTGATTCCGGTATCGTATTCTTTTCCTTTCTTTCTTCCAGAATGAAAGAAAACGATTTTTAAGGGGTATTTATTCAGTCCGGTGAGTGGAATCTTAAAATAATTTTAATGTTCGATTCCAGCTTGTCGTTTACTGTTGATGGCCAGCTTATCTTCGTTTATTAATATGGCTTCTAAGATGTTCACCCTAGCTTTATTAACCTCTTTTCTTTTAATAACAGTGTTATCAAACTGCATATATCTCGTTAGATTAATGTTATGAGCACTTTCCATATGATTTTTAGGCCCTTCGCTTTGTAGATGTATAGTTAAACATCTCAAAAGTGTAGTAGTTGTTATGCCAATATATTTTAACTTGTTATAAAGCTTACAGTCTGGCAAGGAGAGAAATCTCCAACCTATACATGTTTATAGATCTTAGCTCGGCTAACATCAAGAAAATATATCTGATGCATGTCTTGGCTAAGCTCATCTACCGCACAGTGGTTACTCAAGCGGCCAGTAAAACACCTCATCTCTGTTTATCACTAAAGTCAGAAGGCGTGATCGCCTTAGGCAAAGAGATTTGCGCAGGAGGAAACGTTTGGAGCCCATTAATGTCGTCACATCAAATTTGGAAAAAAGGTCTGGTCCACTCTAACAAATGGTGTCATTCCTGAGCTACAGGGAACAGGCGGCAGGCTTAATATACCTGCAAGGATACGCGCAAAAGTCTCACGCTAACGTCGGTTCCCGAGCACAAAACTATGTACACAAGAAGACATTACACCAATTTATACATAGACGAAACACAATATAACATAGAAGAACAGTTCATCAATACATACATAAACGAAACAGCAAACAATACAATTAATATAACATATAAGAATATCGAGGTAAATTGTTTGCAAGTAGAGCTAACAAAGGCTTGAAAGCTGAATATTTGCAACAAAAGTAAGTAAACCCAATCATTTGAAAACAAACAATAAGAAAAACACAAAAGCTCACGAAACTACACAAACATAGGAAAAAAAGTTCAAACAAAGAATAAAATCAAAGGTAAAAATAAATAAAAGTAAAGCGATACCCTCCCTACTAGGGCAAAATACCCCCTCCCCGCATTAATTTTCATCCACTATATCTTCCGCTATCCCAACTTCTACTAAAATTGAGTATATCATCTTCTTTCATTCTGTCAGATCCTCACTCCACTCGTTACATCAGTAAAGGAGGCAAGAACATATCAAAACGCTACGAAGATGATCGAATAAGATCGAAAGCTCAGCAATTTAGTTTGTTTTTTACCAAACACATTCATTTAAAAGAGAGATGAATACTGGAGAAGTAATCCACCATCTACAAGATGGAATAAAAAAGATAGTTAGAAGAAGAGAAAGTTGCCAAAGGAAATTAATTAAGGCGAAATACACAATGGTCTTAGACAAAATTTGAATATATATATATATATATATATATATATATATATATATATATATATATATATATATATATATATATATATATATATATATATATATATATATATATATATATATATATATATATATATATATATATATATATATATATATATATATATATATATATATATATATATATAAGAGAAAGAAGAATTGGACGCAAATGAGCAAATGAGACAAGAAACCGGAGTTTTTTTAAAGGCAAGAGAGAGGGACATTAGAAGAATTCAAAATCAAAGGGAGCAGAGGGTTGCACAATGAAGGCGATCTTTTACAGAGAAGACAGAAATAACGCCAGGGGAAAAAAGTTTTTGAAAATTCCTGGCCGGGACTCGAACCCGGCCAGGATGTGGTATAAAAATTCCTTGGAGGTTCCTAGCTTAGGGAGATATTGGGTTTGATGGGGTAACGCTTTGGGTAAAGCATCTTAGCGGTAAAGCATCTGACCGGCAATCAGCAGACCCGGGTTCGAGTCCCGGCCAGGAATTCAAAACTTTTTTCCCCTGGCTTTATTTCTGTCTTCACACTAAATGTCTGGCTGCGCAAAGAGTATTAACTAGCGTCAGTTGGCAGCAAAAAACCTCTACCAATATATATATATATATATATATATATATATATATATATATATATATATATATATATATATATATATATATATATATATATTGTAAAAATTCCAAGACAAATTGGTGCGGTTAATGTATTTGCATTATTAGACAACAGACTCTACTTCAGGTCCAGCGTGACACCCTCGTCCTCGAACTGGGAGACAGCACTCAAGGACGAGGGTGTCAAGTCAGTTATCTAATAATGCAAATACATTAACCGCACCATATATATATATATATATATATATATATATATATATATATATAAAAGTATAAAATAACTCAATTGCGAGTTATGGTATATTATAGTGAAACCATTGTATAGGAGCCAAAAGTTTAATTTACGAGACTAGTTTCAGTATGTAGTTTATCATTCCCTTCTTCAGTCGTATAAACTACATACTAAAACTAGTCTCGTAAATTAAACCTTTGGCTCTACACAAAAAATGTCTTTTTTACCGAAAAAGTTGTGTGGATAAGAATAAACATTGTTTTGTAATTTTATTCAATAAAGTCTCCTTCAGCTTCGATCACGGCTTCTATGCGATGTCTGAATCGCCTACTTGCTAGGATCAGGTGGTTCTTGTTCATATTGGACATTATTCTGACTATGGAGGCTTTTAAGGATTCTTTAGTGCTATGAGGGTGCTCATTACCCTCTTTCTCAACTACGCTACATACATAGTAGTCCAATGGATTGAGATCTGGTGAGCTAGGAGGCCAAATGCTAGGGGTTATTGTCGATCCATGGCTTAACCATATTTGGCCTCTATCTCCTAGCAAATTTGGTAGAAGAAAGATCTAGAGACTATTAAAAATCGTGCTATTTCTGGGTTGCTTTGTTCAGCCTTTATAGCCAAGATAACTGCGTACCTCTTCGTTTCTTGTGTAAGCATCGGGTCAGCCATTGATAATTCTGAAATATAGAAAATATAAAGTCAAGTAATATGCTGCTATAGTAAAAATAACATATGTCCTCAAATACCTTACGCACCCTGTATATATATTGGGTTGAGGAATAAGTTCTTGCGGTTTTATCAAATTTATTCATTGCCATTAACAATTTTAGAAAAACTTCATTTTTAATTGATAACAATCTGCAATATAATCAATAATGTATTCTCCGTTGAAATTTACGACTTCTTCCCAACGTTCAACTAGTTTTTCGATGCCTCTGCAATAAAAAATCTCTGGATTTTGACTCGAAGAATTGGTCTAACCAGGTTCTTAATTCCACATCAGTAGTGAACGAAACGCCGCGCAAATTGTTGGAGAGCGATCGGAACAGATGGAAATCAGATGGAGCCAAGTCTGGCGAATAGGGAGGATGCGGCAGGATTTCTCAATTAAGCGTTTGGACGGCATATTTTGTCATATTCGCAATGTGAGAACGAGCATTATCGTGTTGCAGAAGGACTCCATAACGTTGATGAGGTCCCTTCTTACGAATAGCTTCGGCGAGTCGATACATTTGTTGAACGTAGAGTTCTGCATTGACAATCTTGTTGTTCGCAAGAAGCTTATAAAGAATGATGCCTTCACAATTCCACCACACACACACAGCATCGTCTTTCGTGGATAAAGTCCTTGATTTAATCGCGGAAGTGGTTTGTATTAGGGCTAAGCCATTGTTTTCGATGGTTCATGTTAACATAAACACACCACTTTTCGTCGCCAGTGATGACGCGGTGAATAAATCTGTCCTTATATCCACGAGTAGCCTTGTGACGAACAAGCAAACCTACGGCAATGGTGGAGCGTTGAAGTTTGTTGCTTTCGCTCAAAGCGTGCGGAACCCATGCACCGAGTTTTTTAACTTTCCCCATCGAATGAAGGTGATTCACTACAGTTTTCTGATGACACGCCAATTGTACAGTCAATTTTTTAGTCGATTGACGAGGATTTTCATGAAGAAGGTCGTTCAATCGATCTTCATCCAACTTAATGGGGTGAGCAGAACGTTCTTCGCCATTAAGATTGCAATGACCGTTTTTGAAACGTGAAAACCACCATTGAGCTGTCCTTTCTGATAAAGCATTTTATCCGTACACAGCACAAATATCGCGACGAGCTTTGGCTGCGTTTGCATTGTTCCCGTCTCGATTGAAAATGAATAACAACAAGTGTCGAAAATGCGCCTTTCTTTCAAATTGACATTCCATTTTGAGGGTACAGAACAAAAATTAAATTAACACAACTTTTGAATAAACCGCAATTACTTATTACTCAACTTCAAGACGTAGCCTAAGCAAAAGCCTAATAGTCTACGCTGTTAAGAGACGTAGTCTAACCTTTGCAAATTTTGCTCTCATTATTTATTATTGTTTCTTAATATGCGCACAAATCACGTCAACAAAACTTAAATCAACACAACATTAAAAAAACCGCAAGAACTTATTCCTCAACCTAATATATATATATATATATATATATATATATATATATATATATATATATATATATATATATATATATATATATATACCCTTGGTCAAAGGTATAAACACCCTATGGAATTATTCATATTATGAATTATACATTAGTGGAAAATGAATTCAGTGTATACGAGTATGTATATTGTATGCAGGGTGCGATGAGTGATTTGTCGCGTAACTCTACTATAAATGAAAATAACACAAAGAGTTCACTGATACAGATACATTTACACAATTACATGGCAAAGACTTGAAGGAGGATTCCTATACCATTCATTTTATTCAATGAAATTGCATTCGACCACACCCACGGCCTCCAGGCGGCGTTGGAACCTGCTGATGCTATCTCGACGCTCCCTCTGTTTAACTGGGTAAAAACCGTGGTAATCCTGAACCTAAGCTCCACCTTGGTGGTGCAAGCGCACTTTTGGTCAATCTCTCAACCAAACCCCACACATTATGGTCCACTCAGTTGGAGTTTGTGGAGTTGGGATGCCAGATGTTCGGAGTGATGTGGTCAAAGAAATTTGCTTGACAGCCAAGATTAGGTAGGCTCTCCTGCTTCTATGACACGGTGTAGAGTCCTTCTGTTACACAGGCGGCCTTAAACCGGATCCACGGCAACAATACCTCCTCGACCATATGATGTAGTTATCCTGAAAGATAAACGGGGGCATAACATGGCCCCTCACTAATGACCATCCCAAAGACCATGATGTGGACAAAGTACTTGGTCTTCATGACGCTCGGTACATATTTGGAGGGAAACAGCAAGTCAGCGGTTGTTTTGCGGGTTCATTACCTGGTCATGGCAGAAATTCTTCTAGTTTGAGAAGTTTCATTTTGTTCACAAGCTTCACAGCTTGGTCCTTTCAGTTGACCTTCATCTTCTGCGACAAAAGTTGGCTCTTTCTCATTTTTTTATGGGTAGTAGCGGATGCCATCATGCACTAGCTCCCTAATGAGAGACCTAACACTCCCTTATACCTTGCTATGGACCTCATTGACATGCAGTGATCGTTGTTAATGATGGCCTGGATCTCTGCGATAAATTTGAGCGTTCCTTCTTCATCAGAAGGCTTAGAATGAGGTTTCTGAGCCACCGTACCCTCGTAATCACAGCTTGTCTCATCCAACTCTTTCCTGATCTTCTGCCGTTTGAGGTCTCTGGCATCCTTGTTCCTTATAGTTTTTTTCTTTCTTGTTTTATTTCCTTACATTCTGTGCCTTCGATTCTGAGTCAGATGTAGTGTTATTTTTTGGCGTATATATATTTCAGATTCTTCTGTGTTGTTGTCTAATTCTTCTTTGGTAGTTTCTTTTTTTATCGCCTGTATCATCTTCTGAACTATCTATGAGTACATTCTCTTCCATGGCTGACCTGGCCGCGAACATATCTTTAACTTGCAGTGGTCTTCCGGCAGTCACTCCATAGATTTTTGCCAACAGTGGATTAGAAGGGAACCAAATCTTTCTTATTTTATCATTTTCTAGCAGTAAATATAGGGTATCCTTGAATGTTACTGGCTGCGCTTTTTTTTTGTATGTGCGCATACAAAATACATGTAAGGATGCCAAGTCATGTTCCTTCATTGACAATATTTATTTTGGGCTCCTGGCTCTCGTTTACCTCCTTTAGGGTTGCTTCGCGATGCTAGCGTATGTTTGGTTGTTTTTCGCCTCTTGCTCTGTTTTTGAATATGTTGTCTTTCATTTTTAGACAGTTAACGGCCAAAATTCTTTATGAGCACTAGCAATTAATACTCTTCTCATCTATTGTTCATTCGTTACTCTTGCATTCCATTGGTTTCTGAGCGTTTTGCTTAAAAATGGCAAAGAAACGCATTGATTCTTCAACATTTGGCCAATAAATAATTGACAGTTCGATAAATATTGCCCAATTTCAGGAGAGCAATACTGACCAACCAACTTCTGTTAAGTGTAGAGGCGCCTATTTCAGAGCCTCTCTCACTTAACATTCCTTTCAATTACCTCAGTTCCATCAAGGGCTTTAGTAGTTTTAATTTTCTTGTAGTGTTCTATTTAGTCTGCGGTGCCTTAGTGTATCACAGTTAATTTATGTTCGTTATGTAATATTTTCTGCGTGTTATACTGTACCAGAGACTTTAAGCTTCCCTCTTGCTTTGTGAAGCCTCTACTCAGTGTTATTTTAATCTCACATCTTTTCTCGTCACATTTTGCTCCAGTTCTTTTTTACTTCCAGGCATATGAGTATTTATTAGTAATTATTTAAGTCAATGCACTTTCTTTTAGTGCTACGTAGCCTCTTGTTTTCGTTTAAGAATTTTCTTCTTAGCCCCTTCATCTCCCTTATTGCGCCCCTCTAGTCTCCTCCATCTCCCTCGCATTGACTGCGCTTTATTGATGACGTTTTCAATTCTCTCACTCTCTGTTAGCTTCTTCTCTTTCTTACCCACGGACAGCCATACTGCAGCTGAGATCAGGATTATTGTGTTTCCTTCCGACCCACATTTTCACTTCTTACCTCTTCGCCACTTTCTTTATAGATCGATACAAACTTTATGGCGGAGATACCGTCGTTCGTTTTCACTTTTTGGTTTTAAGTAAGTATCAACAGCAATCACCCCCTTTGCTAACTTAACTCCCCCACCATGGTCACTTCCTACCTCTTTGAAGTATTTAAACCCCTACTCGTCTTCTCTTAAATCATCTATGAAAAACTCTCTCAAATCTTTCGACAAAATCAAGCGCCTTTGTTTACTAAGAAATTTATATCAAAAGCAGTAGTGGCTTACTTTTTTCAGAAGCACTACACAATATTTACCGGAAGACACACAACATGAACTTTACTTCTTCTCCACTTACAGATCGACCACTTACCAACTCCTCATCTCTTTGCACTTATGCTGGGTTTCTTAACATGCACTCCATATCTATAAACAAGGCTGATTTCATTTGTGACCTCATTTTTTCTATGAAAATATCTCTCTTCGGTGTGGCGGAGACTTGTCTTTTTTATCATTCAATCTGAGTTTGCGTCGCTGCTTATCCCGATGGGTGTTCTTTCTCCCATGATCTTTCTTTAGTACTTCTTTTACATAGTCTAAAATTATAATAGTTTGTTGAATGCACTGCAATTAGTGTGTATACTTTCATTGAGTCAATAATATTAATTATACTATCTCGGTCATCGCATTACCGATCCATCCCCTCATCTGACCGATCGGTCGTTATCGATCCGAAATATTCCGATGTGTAGTAGCAATGGTGTCGCCACTCTAATCTCTTTCCTGATCCTTTTTTTGAATTGTTGATTTCTTGACCTAAGCGATATCAGTACCGACATCTTTGTGGAAAGCTCTTATTTCTATAATACAATTATGTGATAGGTAAGTGACATACACAACATGGCACAATCTTGGTAACAGTTTCCACTTCCGTTATAATTGGACAAAAACCCTCTGTTGGAAGTCCCAAATCTTTAATTACAGCATTAATACTGGGGGTGATCGATTATGAATTAACAACATTTGTAGTTTCGAACTGTTCTCATTATGTTTTCGGAGGGTTATCCAGCGATCCTGCTAAACAATGGATGAATGTTGATCTATGGATTTACTTTAATTTTTTTTATGCTAAGATAACATTATATAGGGAAAAATTTTAGCTTTAAAAATGTATTTACAATTTTCTTCGAAAAGTCCTTCAAATTGGGTTGTAAAAATAGATGGTTATTTTTTGAGATATTAGGCAATCTACGTTGATATTTAGCAATACCTCTATAATTGGCAACTCCCGCCAAATCCTTTGCAGTTAATTGTAGTATTTCAAATAATGCATTTAAGGGATAGAGATAATTTACAACTATTCCTCTAATACTGAAAAAAAATTGGATGTAAGACTTTGTGCTGTTTATAGCATCGTTAGATCGTCCATTTTTGTCCCCTAATTCTGAATATAACTGCAATAACCTTTCCCTGTATATTGGGCAGGAAAGTACCCATACAAACGGGTGTTTTTACAGTTAATTGTAGTATTGCAAATAGTGAAGTAAAGATTATTTTAAGGAGTTATACAAAAAATCATCACTGTATTCTGCTACTCCTGAAATAATCTTGAATTATAGAATTATTTGCTGCTTTTTGCATCGTTAGATCGTGCACCTTTGTGGCCTATTTCTGAATATTACCTACACTAACTTTCACCTGTATGTGCGGTAGGTAGAATACCAACGTCGTTCTCCAGCGTGTGTGGTTAAATGTGGCTAAGAACCGCAAGAGGGGACACTAACTTGGAAAACCGCGCACCCAAAGAGTTTATTCTGAGAGTTGATACTTGAAGGCGGTAATGGGATGGACTGTCCAAGACCAAGTCCAGTCGGTTGATACGCATCGATGTGTGAATCGAGTGAATGTGTGAAATGTGAAGGGCATATGTGATGTGGGAATGAGGGGAGTAGTTGTCAATGCGTTTAAAACGGGAATATTGCAGACACTTGTTTTATGTGAGAAATAAGGCAAATCGAATTTTAGGATACATAGCGAGAAATTTTGTGTTCAAATCGAAGGAAATATTTGTTCGCTTATATATAAAGAACTTGTAAGACCTCATTTGGAGTATGCGCTACAGTTCAGGCCTCCATACATGCAAAATTACATTGTAATATTGGAATGCGTCAGGTGTCGAGCGACGAAATTAATTCTTGAACTTAGAAATAGATCGTACGAAGAAAGGCCGAGGCACCTCAATTTACTTTCACTGAAATATCGGCATCTGCCCGGGCAACTCAACGAAGTATTTAAATTACTAAACAGTTACTAAAATAAATTATGACTCAATATTTGAACTACATAGTGTTTTCGTGGAAGTCTTAAACTACAGGGGATCCCTAAAGTCTGCGCACAGGCGAAATGCATATTTTCAATAATAGAATTTGAGCTACATTTTATTTAATTGAAATATTAATAAATAACATTTTGAATGTGATTTCCACCATGTGTGAAGTAAAGTTTGATGCGCTTTGCGAGATTCACACGATGACCCCGATTCATAAACTCAAAATTTCCGTCAATTTGAACACATTCATTTATGACGCGCTGTTCCCTCAGGCATTACGGGATCTTCAATTTTCATTGAGTACACCTCCTTTAGCATACATACCACAGTAAAAGAAGTCAAGGGGTGTAAGATCTGGTGAACCAGGGGATCATTATGATATTTTCTGTGTCCAGACTTTAAGGTCACCTTGCATAAAATACCAGGGTGAGATTCCCCCGATGCATTAACTCTCCAAATTTCCGTCAATTCGAGCAGATTCATTTATGATGCGCTGTTCCTCCAGGTGTCTCGGGTCTCTAATTTTCATTGAGTACCTACACCTCCTTCAGCATACCCCAGAAAATGAAGTGAAGGGAGGGTAAGTAAGGTCTGGGGGAACGAGGAGCATTGTAATATTTCCTGTGTCCAGACTTTACGGACGCCCTGTATAAACACTAACAAACACATCATATCGTAACCAGAAGGTGCGGTTACCAGTTATAACTAATTAAATTAATTCTGTCATTTAACAATAAATCCAATTAATTTTAATGAAGTTGCGAGGAATAATACTTTAGAAAATTAATTTTTTCTCGACACCCAAACTTTTTTTTACTAAATCCCTTACATTTTAAGGTGGATATTTTGGATCAAATAAAACGAGCTCCGAGAAAAAAATTTTTATTGAGATTTTATCGCCAGAGTAATCAGAAACCTGCAGACTGCAGGTTATCGCCTCAGCGTCAAGACAGACTTCTTCTGTTTCGACCGGTGGTGAGGCGGGGCAGCACCTGCGGGCCTTCCAAGTGACTAATTATGATGATGCCACATAGTGCCACAAGTGCCAATCGCTCTCTTTCACCTGTTATCTTTGATATAATTTGATAGAATCTTCATGGAAATACGCGTTTTTTCTCATCACGTATATACGCGTACGTTATTTACCTATGTGTGTATTTTGAAACACGCTTCGTGTATACACGGATTGAATGAAGCTACAAATGAGCCGAGACTGCCGGGGTGCTGTCACGTGTTAATAGGGGTAACGGGCATCGACCCAAAAACAAGGAGATGGGAGGTGATTCCGACCCCATAGCGGGGGTTAGTTGTATATTAAAGTCTCCTGTGTTTCTGATACGAACATTTTTCGTAATGGCTTGAAAGGGGTGATGCTCATGGTGTTTTCGTGGGGAAGTTGTTGTGGTAAGGCTTTACCACTGAATCCCACTGTCTCACGGCTATCTCAGTGGAGGCCTACTATTTTAAGTGGGATCCGAACCCAAACCATGCGTTGGAATATGATACAACCACTGCAAAGTCATTTCCCAAACGCCCCCATACACATTTTACAGGTTAACAAAAAGGCTAAGGCAAATTTTATTAATAAAATAGTAATAATGTTTTAAGTCAAGGGATACAGTCTGTTTTTATTTGGTTTGGAAAATAATACCATCCGAATGGTGGCCTCTATTTGCGATACACATTTATAGTTGGTTCCTATAGTTTTCCATCCCCGGGCGAGTCATTTCCGGTCGTCTTTATTATTTGGTATCTAGCAATCTTCAATTTCCCAATCGTGCTTAGTCGAAACTTTGTATACCTTAGCTTTTGGATAACCCCTGAGTGAATAATCGCCAGGAGTGAGATCGGGTGAGTCTGTAGGCCATACAATGTCACCACGTAAGGAGATCAAGTGTCCAGGAGACATTTCTTTCAAAACTTCCATTGGTCTTGTTGCTATGTGAGCGGTGGCTCCATCCTGTTGAAACCAAACCTTCGAATTTCCATGGTCTCTGAGTTTTGGCTTTAAAAAGTTCCGTAGCATATTCACATACTGATCGGATATTACTGTAACTTGCTTGGGGTCCCTCCTCAGAAAGTGAGAGCCCCCAAACACCAACCATTGAAACAGCGCACCACACAGTAACTCGCTCACTGTGTATTGGTCTTTCATGAAGCTGCTTAGGATTGGTTTCCGCCTAATAACAAAAATTCTACTTATTGACGCAGCCAGACGTAGGAAAGTGGGCTTCGTCACGAGTGAGGAGAACATCATTTCTTGGAACATTTTGAAGGATATCCTCACGGCATGACATGCGGTTTTCTCAGACGCGTTCATGAAGTTCTTGAACAATCATCAATTTGTATGGATGGAACTTAAGATCGGTGTGTAATATTCTTCTGACAGTTAAATCAGACAATCACAAAGCAGAAGCATGTTTACTGGCTGAACGTCTAAGAGAAAACAAAACAGAATGTTTCACAACTTGGATGTAATATGGATGTCGAAAGTTACGAGGTCTTGCATAAATGAATTGATAGATAGAGATGATAGATAGTCATATATATATATATATATATATATATATATATATATATATATATATATATATATATATATATATATATATATATATATATATATATATATATATATATATATGTATATATCTCTCAAAGTAGCACGAGAGAATGATGAAAATGAATCCATTAAACCACATTGAAAGAGAAAACGGAATATTTTTTCCTTGCAGTAATATTCTTTTTACCTTTTTTCGAAAAAATCTGTACAGGGAAGCGATTCGAACCAGGCACACTGAGGCAGCGAGCACAGCTTTGATCTGCGTAGCGTAGTGTACTAACGGCATACCTTAACTGTAATCAAAGCGGTGCTCGCTGCCTCAGTGTGCCTGGTTCGAATCGCTTCCCTGTACAGATTTTTTCGAAAAAAGGTAAAAAGAATATTACTGCAAGGAAAAAATATTCCGTTTTCTCTTTCAATGTGGTTTAATGGATTCATATATATATATATCTTCAAAGCCCTCGGAAGGAGCTCTTCACACACACACGAGAAGGTAACATTTAAAATAGCCTTTTAACCGCATAATTAATTGCGTTACTGCAATAATATATATATATATTTTTTTTTCTCTGAATGTATGTAGATTTGGTTATGCATGTATGTAGATGTCTTTAATTATCGTGCATGTGCCTGTATCTATAAGTGAAGATTTTCGAATAGGTGTGTATGGATGAGCAGAAAATTTTGATTAATATATTTTCATGCCTGCGACGACATTATGTGTAAACATGGTAGATAAACAAAAATAATACAAATGTAAGTACATGTTCAGGTGTATGCACTGTCCCTGCTTCTATGCGATCAATTATGTAATTGGTTAGGATCTCTAAAACGTAATCAATTATATATCAATCCCCTAGATATAATTAATGTTTATCCTTATGTTAATTTTCACTCCTTTGGAGTGTACCAATTTGTTCCTATTAAGTTACGGTATTTTTTCCCTCCAATAACATATAAATCCACCAATTCTATTAACTCTAATTACAGGAGGGGAAGAAAGTTAAACTGTAAAAGCAAATCTTCTTAAGAGCCAGTCAATCATTTTAGGCCTAAAAATGTTTAAAGCCTACGCCAACTGTACGTCATTTTCTCCAACTAATCTAAAAATACACATTACAATTGACCACAATATTTCAAGTTCTTTATTTTTATTTCTAATTTCAAATGTTTGACATTCACGTATATTATTTTCAATTAAGAATTTTCCATATTCGCTTATTTTTATTTATAAAAGTCTCCGATAACGCTAATTCTGATTTCTAATTGGAAATCTCTAGGATTCGCTAATTCTTAATTATTAATAACTGAAAATCTCTAATATTCGCTCATTTTTTGATAAATCAAAATCTATGATATTCGCTAGTTTTTATTTATAATTCACAATCCTCGATATTAGCTCAATTTTATTTCTAATTCAAAATCTTTGATATTCACTCATTTTGATTTATAAAATCTCCGAAATGGATTATTTTTTAGTCATAATTAAAATCGAGATTTTAAATCACACCATTGCTACAATTTTGGTCGATCTACTTGTATGATTCTTTTTTTATCTGTTTTCTCGTCCATTATATTTGTGTCAAACCCACTTACATGCAAGATATAATAAACCCATACACACTCGCACAAGAAGATGAAACTCGTAGATACGTTCTAAAAACACACCTACAAACAAAAGCCTACCCGCAAAATGAACTAAAAACGAGAAAAGGGAGAATGTAATATGCGCGCGCGTAATATCGGCCTTGACGTAGCTACAAAGGAGTGTGACAATGTCAAGATGGCGGCCTCGAGAGAAACACAAGACGAGAGTGAGAGAGAGAAGGGGAAAGAAAGAGTGCGAGGAGGGGAAGAAATGGGACTTGAGGCTGGCACTTGGAATGCCATCCTAGTGACCCGTGCATCATGTGGCAGAGTGTCAGAAACATTCACCAGCTCTGGGCCAACAGCGCCCGACAAGACGCCAATAAAACAAGTTCAACTGACCCTCCTCCCCTTGCGCCTCCCCCAACCCCCTCGGCATTTGGGCGTCTCGAGACAATCTCTTTCACCCTCTCCGGGATGGACGGGCAAAGTGTGGATTTGCATACCGAGTAGGCCCCCATTCGGAGGCTTTATGTGAACCGAGGTTACGTAACTCCAATATATTATCACTTCGTCTTTGACTACGCCTTTAAATGGACTATGTGAACATCATTGAGTACGCCTTACTTTAAACTATGCTTTTCCATAGACTATGGGCATTTATATAGACTGAAAGTAAACCTATATGTCAGCCTTTGAGTGGATTATGGCTTCGCCTCTCGGTACATTTTATATGGATATTCCGTTTGCCTTTAGGTGAACCTTTCTACGGATTATTTGGCACGCTTGTGGTTACCACTTTCTCTGGCTTATTGTTGCACCTTAAGGTTCGCCTCTATATCGACTACGGATACGTCTTTCTACGGACGGTGGGTATGCCTATGGGTACAATTTTGTATTGACTGTGAGTACGAAGTTCATGACCACCTCGCGCTACCCCTGCCTTTCGACGGTGCGCTCCATCAGAAAAAAAGAGAATGAGAGACAGGTGAGAAAAGAACGATGATGATAATAATAACAAAATAAAAAATAACCATAATAATTATAATTTGTTTTGTATGGCGCTCTTCAAGGCTTCTAAGAATGTCAACGCAAGCCTCATGGAGCCCCGTAGATCGTACACAGAGGAAAGGAACTCGAACATGCTGCAACTTACGGCGCCAACTCTCAGCGGTAATGGATCATCGTCACTTGCCATCGAAGCCTCGAGTGCAAATCTGGGGTATGATCTGTATGGATCATATTATATATCCATGGATCGTTTAGGATTCCACTCATTTCTCTAAAGCACCCTATTTTCCTGTTTAATTTATTAGGACTCCCTGAAAAAAACAGGATCATCATGAAGTATCTTGGATCTCGAGGTATCATATCCCTGAATCTTTTAAAATCATTCCCCGTATCTTTATGGATCTCCTTCTCTTCCTCTTAAATCTACCGGACACGCATAAATATCTGAATGATTATGAATCATCTTGAATTTCTAAGGATCATATTGTATATGGATCTTATAAGAATCCCCCCTTTTTTTAATCTTAAATCTAACCTGACCTGCTTTTGTATCCCTGGATCATTCTGAATCATCGAAGCTCTCTCGAGATCAGATTGTATATCTCGGGATCTTTTAAGATTCTCCACACAGTCCTGAATTTCCTATTTTCATCTTAAATATAGCCTGGATCACTCTGAATCATCTTGGATCATATTGTATATCTCTGGATCTTTTAAGATTCCCCACACAGTCCTGGATTTCCTATTTTCATCTTAAATAAAGCCTGGATTACCCTGAATCATCTTGGATCCTTTTGGATCATATTGTATATCTCGGGATCTTTTAAGATTTCCAACACCGTCCTGAATTTCCTATTTTCATCTTAAATATAGCCGGGGTCACCCTGAATCATCTTGGATCATATTGTATATCTCTGGATCTTTTAAGATTCCCCACACAGTCCTGGATTTCCTATTTTCATCTTAAATATAGCCGGGGTCACCCTGAATCATCTTGAAACATATTGTATATCTCGGGGTCTTTTAAGATTCCCTACACAGTCCTGAATTTCCTATTTTCATCTTAAATATAGCCTGTATCACCTTGAATCATCTTGGATCCTTTCGGATCATATTGTATATCTCGAGATCTTTTAAGATTTCCAACACCGTCCTGAATTTCCTATTTTCATCTTAAATATCGCCTAGATCACCCTGAATCATCTTGGATCCTTTCGGATCATATTGTATATCTCGAGATCTTTTAAGATTTCCAACACCGTCCTGAATTTCCTATTTTCATCTTAAATATCGCCTAGATCACCCTGAATCATCTTGGATCATATTGTATATCTCGGGATCTTTTAAGGTTTCCAACACCATCCTGAATTTCCTATTTTCATCTTAAATATAGCCGGGGTCACCCTGAATCATCTTGAAACATATTGTATATCTCGGGGTCTTTTAAGATTCCCTACACAGTCCTGAATTTCCTATTTTCATCTTAAATATAGCCTGTATCACCTTGAATCATCTTGGATCCTTTCGGATCATATTGTATATCTCGAGATCTTTTAAGATTTCCAACACCGTCCTGAATTTCCTATTTTCATCTTAAATATCGCCTAGATCACCCTGAATCATCTTGGATCATATTGTATATCTCGGGGTCTTTTAAGATTCCCTACACAGTCCTGAATTTCCTATTTTCATCTTAAATATAGCCTGGATTACCCTGAATCATCTTGGATCCTTTCGGATCATATTGTATATCTCGGGATCTTTTAAGATTTCCAACACCGTCCTGAATTTCCTATTTTCATCTTAAATATAGCCAGGATCACCCTGAATCATCTTGGATCATATTGTATATCTCAGGGTCTTTTTAGATTTCCAACACCGTCCTGAATTTTCTATTTTCATCTTAAATATAACCTGGATCACCCTGAATCATTTTTGATCCTTTTGGATCATATTGTATATCTCGGGATCTTTTAATATTTCCAACACCGTCCTGAATTTCCTATTTTGATCTTAAATATCGCCTGGATCACCCTGAATCATCTTGGATCATTGCGGATCATATTGTATATCCTTGGATCTTTTAGGATCTCAGCATCTTTCTCCAGCATTCACTTCTCCTAAATCTACCCGTACCCCCAGGAAAAACCTGGATCATCGAGACTCATCTTGAATCTCTATACATCATATTGTATGCCACTAGATCTTTTAGGCCCCCCTCGCATCATCATGAATATTCCTTTTTTTCTCTTAAATCTTCCTTAACTCACCTATGGATCTTATAGGATGTCCATGCATCTTCTTGGATCTTCCTCGTTTGCCTCTTAAATCCGTTAGAATCCCTCTGGATATCCCTGGATAATACTAAATAATCTTGGATCGCTGTGGATCTTCCTTGAACTCCTTGTATCTCTTTAGACCTAGGATCTATCTCCCTTGCCATTTAAGATCTTGGATTTTTTCGGATCTCATTTAATCTTCCTTTCAGATCTTCCTGAATCTTTCCGCAACTCCCTTTAACTCATTTAACCAGCTGGGAGGCGATAGGGGCATGCTGACGGTTTTTAACAGTCATCCTCCAAAAAATTATGAAGCTTTTGTTAACAACTTCGAGCTAATTGAAGACTTCCTTCTGCGCTCTGTCGCCTAAAGTGTGACCATCTCTGGTCGATTTTTTTCACTACTACTGCTAATTACGAGAATAATAATAATAATATCGATAAGAATAATCATAATAACTTGAATAAAAATAATAATCATTATTATAATAATAATATAATATTGATATTAATAATAATAATAATGACAATGATAATAATAACAATAAAATAATGATAATAATAAAATAATAGTAATAATAATAATACTGAGACAATAATGATGATAATAATAATAGTTTATGTCCCATTGTTTTCCCACAAAGAAGGTCTGCGCGCACCACTGACGCTGCAACATGACTGAGCGGGTCCGCGACAGCTTCGTCCATTAACACCATTGCATATCTGTTCGCAGGAAGAAAACTCTGGTTTCTGGGCTTCCCGAGCCCCCACCCTGATAGTGGGCGCTGACTTGGGATAAATGATTAATCAGTTTATATACAAATTGTCTGAAAGTCCATTTTAAGCAAATCCCAATTTATATTTTGCCTTCTCAAAATCGGGTTTGTATTATTGTAAAAAGAGGAAGATGTATTCCAATATTCGTATTTACTTCTAGTCGTACACCCTCCCCTCCCCACTCTCCCACTGACCAAAAAACCATGCTTTGGAATTTTGCGTTCTAGATATGTACTAAGATCAAAATCCAAAGGGAGCAAATATCATGATAATAAGAATCGAGTTTTGGGATGGTGCTTTTCAAGGCATTGGGCCTCTCCAGAACGCTCGCCTACCAACTAAAACAAAGGCTTGAGAGAAGAGAGTTGCTTTTAAGGCACACTGAAAGGTACCAGTAGGGAGATAATTCCACAATCTAGGAGCAAATAAAGAGGAAGCACGAACAACGACGACGAACAAGCAGTAAGGACAAGAAACGCGATTCTGGATCAAATTACCAACCAGGGCAGGTTACAGAGCGGGCGGGGTGGAGGGGGAATAACATAGGCCGCAAACCTTTGAACAAGTTATAGGGGTTGAATAGTGGTAGAATGTGGTCCAATGAGAAGTGGGTTTACAGTATTCGAGACTGGAGGGAACGAAAGCCTGGGTGTCAATCTACAAAGAAAGTATTAGGGTCAAAGTGGAAGCGCAGAGAGAGGATTTGTAGGCATTTGCCTTATGGGCTTTGAGAGATGGTTGACTAAGAGAAGCGACACCTAAATTTCTAACATTATTAGAAAAGGCAACAGGGAAGCTATTGAAGTTGAGAAGAGGAGCAATAGTTTTACAGCGAGCCACATACGAAGGGATACCAATCTGCAATACCATGATTAGGTTTCAAAAAGTTGTGTTCTAGTACCATTCAATAATAATATCGTATGCGGCTAAAAAAAATTATAAGAGGCTTAGCAAACGACTTGTAAGGTAAAGGGGGTAGATATATGTGCCATCAGAATAGACAATGAATGATAGTTCGATGCGACGTAAAATAATCTGAAAGGGAAGAAGAGAGATAATAAACATGAGTGGGACAAGAGCCGAGCCCTGCAGGAGAAAATAATACCTCTACCCGCCGAGAGATGTCGCTCCTGATGTGAAGATACAGTATGAATCATAGATACGAGAGGGATCAGCTAAATGCAGCTCTAGAACACCCTGGGATGCCCGATAAGGGGACGAATAAGACCAATGTGATCTGCCGTATCAAATGCTCCTGAGGGATCAAGAAGTTCCAGAACGGATTGCTGACAAGTATCCAGCCGCACGACGACGGTTGTCACTTACATGTGGGAAAGCTTTATATACACAGCTGTGTATACTTGTGTGCACGCATTAAATCGTTTTTGTTTCCCCTGCCTTGAACCAGGAGAGAAATTGTGAGCTAGAAAGGAGTGGAAGTTGAGTAGCTTGCGTCGGTGTTTGGGAGAACAACAGTTTGTTTAAAATCAGATGGTACAGCACCCAACAACAGGGAAGTGTTTAAGATACCACCCGTCAGGCAAGGGGGGTGCAAGGAAACTGACTGTAGTAATTTGTCGTAAAAGAGTTGAGGGAAGAGCAAGTCTATATATTCATTGGCATGTCGGTGTGTACTGAATACTGTCTGGCAGAAAGGTGCAAAAATAATTAATGAAGAAGACTGAAAACTGCAAGCCGATAGATAGAGCTTGTTAAGTGCTCGGTGAAATGACACATGCACCTTAACATGAGAGAGAGAGAGAGAGAGAGAGAGAGAGAGAGAGAGAGAGAGAGAGAGAGAGAGAGAGAGAGAGAGAGCTTTCTGTGGAATAACAAACATTTGAAATCTTCCAAACCTTTTATTTTTAGTCGCGGGCACACGACTGTATAAGTTACTATGTCGGTCGTCTGGTAACCACCATTTTACTTTTCAATGAGTTTTGAAAAGTTTTGAAAGTAGTAAGGTCAGATGATGTATGTTAATTGATAATACCTTTTTTAATTATATTCTTTCCAAAATTATTGAAATAATTGAGAATACGTGACTTAGGGTCTGTTGACCTCGTTAAAGACCGAATCACCTTTGAAAGAAGTGCCAAATGAGAAGAATTCCGGCCTATTGGCACCCTTCAAATCTTAAACATCGTATGAAGATGTCAACGGTCGCTATATCAATTGGAAGCCTCCTTGACACTGCATAGGACAAACCTGGGGGACGCACCTGATCCACCCTAACAAAGAGGCTGCATCAAAATGACCAACTAAACATATCTTTCTGTGGCCCTTATAATCTATCCATACATGAACTCCTACAAATACTCGTATGTGCGTAAATACATATACAAAATGTACTAGCATGTTAAAAGTTCCAATGACATATAAGTCGCTTTATATACACACACCTTTGTATACTTGTGTGCACGCATTAAATCGTTTTCGTTTTCCCCTTCCTGTGAGGATGGTAATTTCTTGCTCAGCCGCACTAAATTTCCTCCTTAGTCCCTTTTACAGGCCCTAAAACTCGGCGAGACAAGAAACAGGTGCTTAAGGGTTGCTAATGTCTTCCTTTTTTTCCATTTAAAGGTCATTTTACGCCCAAGATAAAGGGTGTAATGGATTTAAAGGAGAGTCGCTCCTTGAACCCTTTTATAAAACATTGAAATGTACCTTCATTTTTCCTTAACGACCTCTGGTCCTTTCTGCTCTCTTTGTTTACGGCATTGGAGAAAGAGGCTACGAGGAGGGAGCATCATTATTCATCGAAGGAAATAAATAGAATCAATGGTCGAAGAAGAAATTAGGATTTGAGAGAACCAATAAAAAGGAATAACCAGGCGTAATAATATAATGAATAACAACGAAAGAAATAATCCATTGTACTAACAACAAAAGAGATAACAATCCATTGTATTGAAAACAAAAAGCAGCCAGAGATAATAATAATAAGGAATAACAACCCGGAATAATAATAAGAAATAACAAGAATTAACAACAAAAGAATATAACAAAAGGAATAGAGACCAAAATGAAAAGATGATAATATGAGAAGAAGAGAGACAGACAAACGAACAGACACGGGCACATACACAGGAAGACTGACGGGCGGATAGAAGGGCAGGTAGGGAGGCAAAGATAGATAAATGTATTGTAATGGAGTAAAAGATCAACTGACAAACACATAGAGGCGTAGACACGGAAATACAAAGACAGAAAAATTGACGAAGAGAGACCAAAAAGGGCAGAAAGACTAACAGACAAATATACAGAGGGACTGTTAACGGAACTGACTGTCAGAAAGGAAGAAAGATAGACGGACTTATGAACATAGATAGGGATAGACAAAGGTACAGACAGAGACATGCACAAAAAGGGGCATAATGAAAAATATAGGAACTAATTGATAAAATGACGGACAGAGAGATAGACAGAGGGACACACAAACAGACAGTGAGACGAATTTAGAGCCGGATAGAAAGAAAGACACGTACGAGTAAATGCAGAGAGAGAGACAAAGATAAACATAGGACGAATTGACAAATAACGGGACGGATAGAGTGAATAGCACTAAAACAGAATAGACTTGCAGACAGTAAGACGAATTGGTAGACAGACACACACGAAGACGAAGACGGACATACAAACAGATGGACTGCTAGGCAGACGGAATATAAATACGGCCTTACGAGTCCTGTTCCAATATGGAGTCCGCTTATCACGGAAGGAGCTGCGGATCACCGTCTGCGTTTATGGAACGGCGCAAGAAATCGGCGCTGAAATTCGACCCTGATACATTTCAGCTGCCCACGACTCGGGAGGAGGGGATCTTAGAGAGGGCAGGAGGGAGGGGAGGGGGGTATCCTTCAATGAGGAAGTAACTACAAATGCGAGATCAGCAACACCAACACCAACACCAGCAGCTATAGGCAACAAGGCAGAAAGTGAGGTGCAAACCGTATTCAGATGAATCAGTGTTCCGAAGCCCCCACATCCATAAACCCTCAAAAGTAGGGGATTGACACCCACTATCAGAGTCAGAAGAGATAAAAAACAGAGGGGAACAAAACCGAACAACAATAATTGACGGGAACTACAATAAAAGGTTCGTATAAGAAGTTGTGAGGTTAGTAGAATTGAAAATAGGTGGATATATGCCCCGATTAATCAAAAGAGGAGACTACTTGAGATTCTATGGTCCATGAGATCGCATAAGTCTCCTAACTTCCATTCAATTGATTACTGAAGTTCCTTTGCTCGGTTGCCATGAAGACATGGGTTAAAGGGGAATTAAATTATGGGAGAAAATAAAGGATCTCGGAATAATGAAATAGAGCGCGAATAACGAGGGTAAGAAGGAAGTACGGTAATTTCCAAACGTTTAAGAACACTTCGCCCCTTGATCAGAACCCTGAGAAAGCATATTATCATTATTAATACCTCATTATTATTGTTGTTGTTTCTATTGTCATCATAATTATGATCATTATTATTATCATTATGAGTAAGTATTGCTGAAAATTTGATTTAGAATACCTTAGCATACACTAAAGTGCCAAAAATCATAAAGGTAATGTTAGGCAGCGCCACTATACTGTGCCGTCATGGACATTCGCAGACCTGTATCAGTTGGGTTCTACCATCTCGCTAGACAATGTGAACATCAACTAGACAGTCATGTTGGTGGGGCATTGTAGTGGGTGCGAGACAGATGGGACATTCACGTTTTGAAACTGTGCGGTCATTCAACATCCCTCGAACTACGGTGTCAAGTGTGTACCAAGAGTACTTCAAGGAAGGCATTACCCCCCCCCCCCCTTCCTGGACAACGCAGTAGCCGACCACGGGTACTAAATGATCGTGACCAGCGGCGTCTGGTTAGAAATGTCCATGGTAGCAGACAAGTAACACTCGCTCCAATCGCACCCACAATGGTACAAGACGCATATCCATAAGGTCAGTGTAGTTTTCTTCACCAGTTTGGGGATATGGGAGCAGAATACCCAGATCCACAAGAATATCCCTGTTAACCAGACTGGACTCAGCGCCGCACTTGGGCTCGTGACGTTGCTAATCGGACCCTGAAGGACTGGCAACATGTGGCGAGGTCCAATCAGTCACGGTTCTAGTTCTTTTGGTGTGAGTGTAGGGTTCCGATGTGGCTCAGAGACCATGGGACCATGGACTCTATTTTCTAAAGGCACCGGGCAGGCTTGTGGTGGGTCAATACTCGTGCTGGTTGTGTTCACGTGGCATGGGTATGGTCCCTTGGTCCGCCTAAACACGACATTGACCGATGACTGCTACATTGCAGTGGTCCTTTGCATACAATTATGGACTTCATGTAGCCCAACCACGATGGTATATCCCAGTAGGATAATTCACCGTGTTATTGGGCCCAGGTTGTCCAGAATTGGTTAGGGGAGAGTTCCGGCGAATGAGGGGGGGGGGGGGATGGCATCTCGTTCATCTGCAATTAGGGACCTGGTGGCCAGTTCTCTTCCCATACAAAATCTAGCCTCTACAAATATCAGGGAACTCTGTCCAGCTATCAAGACGGCATAGATCGACATCTCTCCAGACGTTTTCCCTCCATTTGTGGATTCGATTCCACGTCAAGTTGCTGCCGTTCAGTGGATTTTGACGAAGTGCCACAACACCATCTTAATCCCCTAAATTGGTCTAATCAGCTGCAAGAATTGGAGAACCGAAATCAAAGGTTTGGGTGCCCAGGAAGACGTTCGTACGAACGGAACCATTACTCCGAAGTACGACTTTGAGCTCTCTTGCGATGAGTGGCCTAAATCCTAATTTGGGAAATTCACAAAGTGCGGTAGGCACGCATCAACGCCAATAAAAACTATCCTCTACTCCCAGACACTCTAAGTCCTGTCAAAAACAAAGCCACCTATCTTTTACATGTTATTGGCCTTTGTAGACATGGGGTGTCCTGTCTGGGTTTGTCTTGGGGGGCTAGATGGGGTGCTATGCGCTCGACATTCTCTTCCAATAATGCTTTATCCATATACAAAAGGCCCATACCATGCCCCCTTACCAACCCCTCCATGTACACATATCGTACACAATATCACCCACTTGTTGCTCATTCATCCCTTCTCTCTCTCTCTCTCTCTCACTCTCTCTCTCTCTCTCTCTCTCTCTTTTTCACATGATCACCTCACCTTTTATTCGGTCTTCCTACCCCAAGTATAACCTCACTAATTACCACTAATTTGGGAGGGGGGAGCCTAGAATAACCAATAATCGTAAAAAAAAAATCTCTATGCCAACCTTTGTTTAAATGTTCTTTGGCAATCGCGTATCCATGGCAACTATTCGCGCCATTTTATGGAAACAAAATTACCCGCTAAATTTACCCTACTTTCTCTGTCCGACGATGCATCTCATGAAAGAATTAAGCCTCGCCTTTGTTTATTTACACCCAGTCTCTACCTTGCCATAACTCCACTCCGTTCAAAGGTTGCCGCCATTTGCGAGATTTTTCACCTCTTTCTGGTTTCGCGGCTGTTCTTTTGAACTCTTTCATGAAGGGTTGGAAACAATGCGTTACCTACTCGCCTCAACACCCAGGCACAAACTTGTTTTCCGTTGCTTTCATTATTTTTTATGTTTATTATAGTATTTTCTCACGATTCATTTATTCACTTTAGTGAGCGCCTGTTATTTTTAATTATTATTATTTTTTCTTCTTTTTCGGTTTCTTTCATTCATTTTTCTTTTTCCCTACCTCTATTATCTTTTATTCCTCGTTATTTCATTCTATTTCCTGTTTATTTCATTCATTTTCTTCCCTCACTACCTCCATCATTTTCTATCCTTACCGAATGCCTATTCACTTTTTGGTGATGAGTACTATTTTTTGCAGATAAGTGCCAATTTTGGTGAGACTGACAACTTTTGGTGATGAGTGCCAATTTTGGGATGGTTGCCAATTTTGAGTACGGCTGCCAATTTTTGTGACGAGGGCCAAATTTGGTGATGAGTACCAATTTTGGTGATGAGTGTCAGATTTTGGTGCTGATTGCCATTTTTTGTGTTGAATGCCAATTATTGGTGTTGAGTGGCAATATTTAGCATCGAGTGCCAAACTTTGGTAGTGTGTGCCACCTTTTGGTGATGAGTGTCATTTCTTATAATTATTTCTTCTTCTTTTTCGACAATTTACAACGAACTCCTGAATCACACACACACACACACACACACACACACACACACACACACACACACACGACCCACCACCTGTGTCAATGCCTCTGTGCCAGTAAACATGTAAGGTGGTAACACTTATTTACAGAGGCTTCGGTCGTTCGGCTGCTAATTTGAATTCAATTTAAAGATAAACCAACGATGGCATCTCCCATAAATTGTGTGTAACGAGAGATCAGTACAAAAATTGAAACTAGAGGAAGTGAAGGTGTATGGAAGGTAGTTAGCCTCAAATCCTCTATGTAAATTTTAGCTGGGAGGTGACACAATCACCCAGATGTTACCTGCAATATGTTGGCCCCCGCTATACCTAGAACCCCCTCTAAAGCTAAAAGTGGAGCCCGGAGGGTCTGACATTCCGCCAGGTTTCAGGTGAGGTGGAGCATGAGTAATTGAACTCCACCATACTGCGACCATAGATAGACAAAGTGTAATGTGAGATCGACCCAACTGTGGGAGATGTAAATGACCGCACCCCCAAATTGTAATAAACAAGTACTAAACTTCTAAACATTTAGCTAATTTTTTACAATTTTGTACTACTTAGAAAATGTATTCTTGTACTCCTGTAAAATAATAGATATAGGTTACGACTTAACTAAATGGAAAGAGCGCCATCACGTTGAGCAGGGTTAAGCCACATTGGATGTGATTAGTCGTAAAATGGGTTCCCGATTCGGGTTTTAAAATATATGGAAATTCGCAGAATTCCGCCGTCACTTGGCGCTATCCAAAAGCCACTTACGTTAAGGAAAGTTGCGCTACATCGGGTGCGGTTACTCGCTGGATGTAGTCTCGAATAGGGAGTGTATGGTTGGGTGGGTGCGATGTGAGTACAATTTTTGAATAGTAAGACTACTATAACCTGTACATAAGGGCGAGAAGAATGCCTATAAAAGTGAATTAAGTAAAATGTAATGATGATAGCGAACTAGTACTCATTAGCATAAAATGAAGTACTATAAAAGTACATATTGTTCATGAGCACATTTTTTGTACTAATCAAGTAGTATTTATTAACACAACTATGAGTATTAAATAAGTAGAATTTCTTGACACAAGCTGAATTATTAACCACGTAGTACTCAGCACTAAATACATAGTATTTGTTGACAAAAGCTAAAGTAATAAACGAGTAGTACTCATCTGGAAAAATGGAATAATTATCAATTTGTACTCTTTAGCACGAGTTTGAGTACTGAACATTTAGTACCAATTTTTCGATGGTGGACTACTAAACAATAAAAATAATCAACCCACTTGCAAGCACAATTGAGCCAAATTTCTGCTAAAGAGTACTTCTAGTTCTAAAAGATCTCAAAATTGCTCCTATCGAGTGCATTTAGTTCTAAGAGACCTCAAAAGGTCTCCTTATGAACAATTTTAATCCCAAAACATCATAAAAGTGGGCTTGATGAGTACTTTTAGACACGATAAAAATCGAAAAGTGCTCCCAACGAGTACTTTTAGTTTTAAAGGACCCCTCTAAATCTTCCTAATGAGTATTTCAATCATAAAAGATATCCAAAGTGGTCTAATGACTAGTTTAGTCCTCACATATCTCAAAAGTCCTCCTAGCAAGTACTTCTAGTCTTAAAAGATCCTAAAAGTGCTCCAAATGAGTACTTTTAGCTCTAAAAGATCTCCAAAATGCCCCAAATGTGCTACTATCGAGTAATTTTAGTTCTAAAAGATCCAAAATGTGTTCCCTCTTAATGGTACTAGTAATAATAATGGTACGAGGGATATTAGTCTTGAAATGGTAGGTCTAATAGTTGTGGTAATAATTAGGGTAGAGGTTGTTTTGTGGTAAGAGTTGTATTCTAATTACTAGTTGTAGGTCATCGTGGACGAGGGACTCAGACCGGATCATGAAATGCGCATAGAGATCAGACTGACAATCACTGGTGATCTCAGATGCACTAGGGGCCGGTTTTGGTGGTCCTCGTTCATGGTGGATAATGGTGTGTGTGGGGGGGAGGGGGGGCTTCTTTGTATTGTGTGGTTTTGACCCCAGGGGGGCACTCGTTCCGCGCCAGAGGTATACGAATATGAGTGATCCCATAGGAATCACTAGTACTCCATCGGCAGGGATCCGCAACAATGGAGAAAGTGGGTATATTTTGTTGTGAAGGCGGGAAGAGAAGTGGTAGTGGTGTTGTGATTGGCTATGTACATCATGATGCATGTGGAGCTGCATACCCCTACGGGGGATGAGTACCAGCGTATCCTCCCAATGGGCGTCCAACCCATGAAGCAGCGCTTGCTAGGATCAAACCCTCGCCTTGACGCCAGAAATCCAACACCGTTCCCACTAGGGTAGCAAGAGCTCCGGGAGGAGTGGTAGTAACTAAATGTAATGGTGATAATAGGTAATTATTTTTTAGATTTCATATTTAAATAAGTTGAAAAGCACCGACGGCATTCCAGCCAGAATGAGTGTAAGGAGAGATACATATGTAAGGAAGTGGTGAAGATGGAAGAAGTGAAAAAGTTTGGAAGATACTATTTACTCTTGCTTATCTGCCCTCAGAGCTGGTATCATGGCCAGCTAGGGTCCCTTAGGAAATTCCCCAACGAGGTGGAATGGATCCGCACCTGAGTTGTATCTGGACAGTGTTCCATTGTTTGTTTATTTCGATTGCGTGGTTGTATGTATGGCAGTGTGTGTAGGTGGATTATTGTGTAAGGGGATTATGGTAGTGTAGGGATGAGTTATAACAGACTTGAGTTAATATAAAATAACTGGTGTGTCTGGGTAGAAGTTCTCCATCTTTGCCTATGCCCGGTGGTTTGGCTGGAGTACTGAGTTGTTTGGAAGATTGTGAAGGTGGATTGCGACTAAATCGTTATGTATGGGTGTTATATCCTACTGGGAGGAGAGGATGGAAGAGAAGTGCAAGGAATGTGGAGTTTTCATGTTCTTGAGTGGAGGTGGGTTGTTATGACAGCATGAAATGGGTGTGAGGGGTTATGATTTTTAACGTAAAATTGTGTCATGTTTAGATGAGTGTCAAAGGGGAAGTATTTTTGTTTCTGCATGTAAGTGATTAATTGGGGTTCACTTTGTGGTTGTATGGTGGGCTTTGTTTTGTGTGGCTGAAGTTTGTTGACACAAAAAGGGAGAGGTGTGGATGCCAAGCTGGGGAGGCGTAGTATAGTGTGGTGGGGGAGAATTGCTTAAACAGTGTGCTGTTTTTTTGTTGTTGTCTGAATGGGGTAGTGAGTTGTTTTTATGCTTTGCTTCAGGTGTCAGTTACGTGGTGTGATGTCAAGTGTGTCGATGGTGAGAATGAGAATTTGTGAGCTTGTTGAGTTGCATGCAAACGGTATTTAGTGTAATATTAGAGTGATTTTTTATTCTTGTTTATGAGAGGTGAACAGAGGTACGGTAGATGTTGGGGTCAAGCTGTCATTCTTTGATTGTCCAGCGAATGATCTAGATTGACGTGGTATGTTTAAATGTTTATGTTGGCTATGCGTATTTTGCTATGCTGTGAGGCTATGGTGAGGTTGTTGTCTGCATATAATTGTATCGAGATAGTGGGATCATGGAGAGGTAGGTTTTGCATGAATAGGCTGCAGGGTGTGGTTGACAAGATAGCGCTTTTGGGGACACCATTGTAGAGAGAGATGTATTTCGAGATTGTCTGAATGGAAGTGTCTCTGACTTGCCTATTGGGGAGGAAGTTGATGAGACATTTTTCATCGTAATGGCGTAGAGGCGTGTTTAGAATTGTATGGGAGAGGATGCAGCATGCCACTGTACCAGTGTGTCAAATGACTTAATGATGTCAATGGCAACCAGAATGGTTCTTTTTGGCAATGGTTTTGGTTGAATCCGTCTACAGATCCCCTGTTGTGAAAAGTTTGTGAGGAGAGTGGGAATGGAGTCTATTTGTCTGAATCAGTGTTTAGTGGGGTCCAGGGGATCTGTGTTAGTATGCGTTTTTGTATGAGTTCTCATAATGTTTTGAATGTTGTGGAAAGGAGGGAGTTGGGTTGATTTTTTTTAGCGCCCATCTGGCCATGGCCAACTAGGGCATAAGTCGCGGTAATCATCTCATAGCCTAATGCTAGGTTAGGATAAAAAACACACAAGACAAAATAAAAAAAATAACTAAAAACTAAAGAAACAAATCCAAAGGCAACGAAACAAACAAAACAAAAATAAAAACTAAAAACAAGAATGAAACACACTCCGGTGTGCGGAAGACAGGTTGCCTCCGCTCTCCAGGAAGAAGTCTGGTCTAACATTTACCAATTTCTACATCAACTTGCACACGCAGGAGGTTGGAGAGATTGGGCGGAAACCGGCCTGGGCAGTGATCACTTTCCGATTTAAGAAAGGTGAGGAAGAACAGTAGCCATTAGGGAAGAGCTTGAGAAAATACCCTCTGTCCATCATGTTGAACAAATCTAACAGAAAAACCATGCCTCGCTCACCTAGGTGCCGAAGCATGGCATACGGGACATCGTCCGGACCAGAGGCGGTGTCCGTACACCAAGTAAGAGCGGAACGCAACTCACTCAATGAAAACAGGTCGTTGAAGGGTTTTCCACCTCTGGAAGTAAAGTCCAGTTGGCCGCCTTCACCGAAATCACGACGTATGTACATTGAATATTGGCGGAGCAGCATCCTGACTGTAGAATGTGGAGGAAGCGGTCGCCAAAGACTCTGCCACAGACCCAGGGTCAGGGATTGCGGCTCCGTTCTCTTGTAGAACGGAAAGGAGGGTGGGAGCTCCCGAGAACTTTGCTCGAATCCCTTTGACTAGCTTCCATATCTCAGCAAAAGGGACAGAGAAATCAGTCCTTTCCTGAGGTACGGTTCTCGGACAGTGATGCGTGAACTCATTCATAATTAGGACACCCATTTACAGCTACTCAATCAGATCGGCAAGGACCTTATCCGTGGGATTGATCGTGCAATCCCCTCACAGGGCGTGTTTACCGTTCAAATCCTCGATCAGAAGAAAGGGCCTCGTCAATCGTACCACGATGCAGCAGAGTTCCTCGCGTTGAAGTCGGCTAACAGTAGAATGTACGCAGAAATTACAGTATACCTTGTATCCAGGTGTACCCGCACTGCCACTCCCTGAAATGAGGTATTTAAAGCAAAGAGAAGACGGAAATATCAAGCCAGGTGTAAATCGCACATTCTCCTGCCGGGCTTCCATCTCGTTGTGGTGTGGTCGCAAAACCTTTATAACCCGGGATGGTGGGCAAGGAGCACGCACCCAGCATGGTCTCCTGCAAAAAAAAAAATAGCTAACGTGAACGGGAGACGAGCGTTCGCAGCTCCTCTCTCCTTCTCAAAACCTTTGGTGAACGGGGGAACGTTGGAGACAAGGGCCCCTCTTTTGAAGCGTCCTGGGTATCCGAGTCGCCCACTCCAGCTTTAGGTAGGGACGTATGGGTCTGGAGCTTTTTTGATGCTGTCTTTTCGTGGCACAGCTACTAGAAATGGTCACGCTGGAGGATGGGATGGAGCCCTGGTTCTAAAGGAAGTTTCTGTTTTAACATTTTGCGCGCCAGCTCTACCATGAGATCACCAGAGGTAGGAGTGCGGGGAAGAACTCACAAAAGGGTTCCGAATGAGCTTGGAAGCGACTGTTTTTGTATGCCTAGATAGGCCAGGAGCAGGGGGTGCCTTTTGCTATAAAGTGAGACGTAAGAGGTTTGATGCAGCGCTGGGCGTTTCAAGACCAAGTACTTATCATTGCAAAATGAGAGACAAACCTCAGCCTGAACGGCGAAGATTTCCTTCTCGGGGAGATAGGCGCCATTGCCTCGACAAGGCAGGTTGCGAATCTCCGCAATTAACACATTTGGTCGTACAATATAAAGAATTATCATGTATGGTCTTGGAGCAACTTACTCAAACTTCGAGTAAACCCGACTTTGCACATCTACAGGAGCGATTCGTATGGCCGCAGTAGCAGCATCGTCGTGGTAGTCTCACGATTGTCTTAACGCTGTAGTGATACCAAGCGGCACGCAGCGACTCAGGGAGCCTTTCACGACCAAACGTTTCGAAGAGTGTAGGGGTGGGTGTCGAGGCCCCTCCCTGTTTTCTTATTATACGTTTAACCTAGGTCGGCATGCTGACCTGCGTTCGGAATAAAGCGGATGCCGGCATGACGACTCCCATTAATGTGACAAATCTCCAATCGACTAGGTGCTTGGCAATTCCCAGGGGACGACGACGCATCTTACCCCTCTAAAGAACTTAAGCTGCTTTACTCGCCACCATCGTGAGGACCTAAAACCGAGGATGCACGTCCTTTTCCTCGTTGAGGTTTTGGCTGGCCCCTGAAAAAAGGCAAAAGAGGTCACACTGTAAGTGGAAAGTTGCTTGGAGGCTTATCTCCGAAAGAAAGTAAGGAGAAAACCGACGAACCTTTCACAATTGGAGAGGGGAAAGCACCATATCCGATAAGAGAATCTTCCAGGGCCCTTGAGATAGTATGGGGTGTCACGCCACTAGACTAGAGTAGCTTGAAGGTAGCTCTGTACTAGGTGGTAAATGGAAGCCCCCCCGAACCTTTATCTATTGGAGAGGGGGCAACACCTTCTCCGCAAGGAGAGACTTGGAGGGGCCCCTAAAGCGGAGCTACGCAAGGATAGCTCTAGAAGGGATTAAGGTGAATCTCCCATATCTGTTGAGGGGGGATCAGATGGGAGCTCCTGCACCAAGATTAATAGTTAAAACACTAAGGAGTGCACGGTTGAGGTCTGGAGAGGGAGGGGACGATGCACCGTTTTTCACTTTACTAGTATTTGTCTTGCTCATTGGGTTTTCGAAAGTTTATTTTAGACATAAAGAATTTGTTAAGACAAAAACAGAGCTGACTCCAAACGTGAACGTTTAATTTGGCTGGATTTCAAAGGCGAAGGGGACAGAAACCTAAGAAAGGTACCAGAAGTCTGGTTTCCAGTAACCAGTCCGGATAACCATTGGTGCAGACAACAGGCCGGTTATAAACTACATTGAGGGCTCGTAGGCGCCGGCGCTTGACTATATGTAAATGGACCACGGCCATTCCTGTATAGTGGTTAAACTATGTGTACCATTCAGGAAGTATCCTGCGGGTTCGTTATCTCTTACCTCGTTCCTTCTTGGTTTAAGCCCCACAGACCGAATGCTGCGATGAAGTTTCTCCTCTTCTTTGCACCCCACCAAAATAGTAGGGACAGGAGAGGATGGGTTGGTAGCTTCTAATATTCTACTGCAATTAATGTGTGAGCAGGAACAAACCAGGATCAGTCCCAAAGAAACAGCCCTTCGTATCTAGCTCTGTCTAGTCAAACCAAATTATTTGAGGTAGAGAAGCAGAAGTGTTATAGAAAAGGAGAAATTAGGTGTTAGTGGAAGGTGGAGACGAGGCTAAGATGAGTCCGGTGAGCATGGCGACCAGGAGAAATACATCGGAGTAGCCCTTATGGGGAAGGCTGGGTGATAGAATGGTGGCTTGTAGGAGTATCATTCTTTAAACACCCCGCAGACTTGTAAAAACATGCAGGTAAACAAATCGAGCAGGAAGACTTTCTGGTTGAATATCTTGTCTTTTCCGAAGGGCAGGAAATACCGCACTTTTTTGGTAATTCCAAATATTCCTTCTAGCGGCCCTAAACAAATGCATAGCCGCCAAAATTACAAATTAGCCTATTTTAATGCTAAAATAAAGAAAAGAATTAATAAAAAACACAACACTCAGTAACATTCCAATAAGCCCACATCCCCCTCCCCAAATTAATCAAAACCCAACAAAGACTAAGAGAAAATTAAATGCTTGATCTGGTGCCGAACATACAACTAGCAACCTGAACAACTAGATACGCTGGAGGAGGCCTGCCTTTCCTAGAACTCGAGTCAGGAGTGCACGGACTCACACCGAGTACAAGGCACAAGCGGTAGCGACTCTACTCGTCCCGGTACCTAAACAGGTAGCGCTGGCAAGAAACCCCAAACTGGTACATTCATCAACAATTTAGGAGACGAAGTAGTCATCAAAGAAGGGTTCGGTGGAGCACTCCACCCAATGAGTCTGCGTCTCGATAGTGCTTCCGACTCACATGGGACAAACAAACGACATGCAGACGTTGAGGCATTATGGGATAGGTCTAAGAGAGGAGAAAAGTATAGGCACAATGACTTGCAAATTTAAATTTCCGCCTGCCGTTTCCCATTTTCTTTGCCATGCAGCTTGAAGGGCTGTTCTGTTTCAAGTAGTATGTATGGAGAATAGAAAAACGCTAATCCTGTCGTCTAGTCCGTGCAAGCGATCTGTCTCGCCCTCAGCAACGGGCTCATTTACCGCAGTCCTTACATGTTCTGCTCCCGTATTAGAAAATTTTGATATTTACCAGGCTCACAGCAGCCGTGGCGTAACGGATACTGCGAACATGCCGCGAGGAGAATCCAAATGACTCAAACACACTTAGCGCTCTGTGAGTCGCTATAAATCACAATTCTGTCTCTGTAACGGTTATAACGCGTAATCAACCGTACAAAGAGGTGTAATGCGACCAGTTCCGGTGTGAAGAGAGACATAGCGCACGGAAGAGCCCTGCCAGCTTCAAACAAGGAAGAAAATGTATGGAACTAGATTGCCCCTTCTGATTTATAGCCAGCTGAGTATATTGGGATGGCTCCAGTGTGACATAAAATATGAACGGAGTACTTCCTAGTGCTGTGGGAGCATTTAGGGCAGAGGCTTCTGGACAGAACTAACGGCGTCACCTACCTAAGAATTACATCAAGAGTTATAAAAGGCTTAGGGAATTATTGGGATCTTACGTCGGTATAGACAACGTCGATAAGGCTGCGGACGAAATGAGAGCCGTTGGCGACAGAGGGAGGCGCAGAACCCGCGAGTACAAGCACAAACTCCTTTGTGCAGGGCATGTAGAATTTCCATAAATCCGGCAAGGAAGAGCTCTGCATGCGACTTTTTAGCAGGACACCCTAATCTTGCCTTATTAGAGTGGAGAGATGCCGCCACCCATAGTATGTAGAGTTCCTATAATCTCGTATAACCACGGGGTGTCATTGGTCTTCTCCAGATCAAGGAAAAGCGGGGCAAAGGGCTGTTCCCTAAAAAAAAAGCCTGGCAGATAACGTTTTATAGCAGGAGCAGCAAATCCGACGTGGAATTAAACTTGCGAAAGCCACACTGTGCATGAGACAGGTGAACCCTGATGTTAAGAAAATAAGCTAACCTAATGTTAAGCAATTTCTCCATCAATTTACGCATGCGAGAATTCGAGATATTGAGCGCAAACTGACCGGGGTAGAGTGACCTCTCCCCATTTTATGAAAATCAATTACGGTAGCCATTCGCTAGGAATCTGGGAAGATACCTTCCGTCCAGATCCTGTTGAATAAAGTGGGTTTGAAATGTTAAAAGAGTGGAAGGAACATTCATATGGACTAGAATAGCCACCCCTCCACCATGGTTGCCTCTTTCTTTGCGGTAAATCAAATATTTACGAAAATTATAATTAAAGTTATTGTTGAGAAAAGTTTCTTGAAAAGCAGCTAGGAACATTGATTTTTGAGAAGGAATATGTTGAACTGAAGTCAATCGAAGGAAAATATCTTATATTCCTCAGCAGGATATACATTAGGGTTTATTAAGAAAGATTAAAAGTCCTTCTTTACTGGTGGCTCCTTTATTTACTAATTGGATTGTATTGGCATATTAAGCAATTTTGCTAGCTTGTGTTTTCCTTCTTTTTTTGCATTTCTGTGACAAATTCCCCCCAAATATTGTTGTCTAAACCCTCTGATGGTTGTTTATTTTTGGTTGCAAGATTAGTATGAGATTTAGTAAGGAGATGATATGGGATGGTGGAGTGTTTTTCTGTAGGGACATTGGATGGGTTGGAATTATCTAATCTCTTATTTATTCTTTGAATTTTATTCATTAGGAATTTATTTTGTTCTTGGATACCTTAGATAACTTCAGTGAGTTTAGATATTAAAACTGGTGATCCAGATGTAGGCAGAGACATTTGGAGATGGGGCAGTAATGTTGGCATAAGTATTTTTGAAATTTAGAGAGCGGTGGTTTTGTTCATACATTTACCTTGTTTTTCCATATAATATTCTTTGCGAATGTTTTAGATATGTGATCTCTTTTTCTAGTAAATACATGGGACATTTTATGTTATTAGCTTTATCGTTCATATTACAATTAGGGCAATATCTTTTGTAGCAGTGCTGGTATTAGAGATATGTTGACCACAGTTCAGGCAGGTTTCATTACCATGGCAAGTCTTTGAACCATGGCCAAATTTTTGACATTTATAACATCGTAGAGAGGTGGGGGGGAGGTATATAGAGTTTTACAACAGAGTAACTAATGTAGTCAAGTAGAATTTTGCCACCAAATGTTAATATTAAAATACTAGTTGGAATTTTTTCTTTCCCTTTTGTTATTCTTCTTCATGCCGAGACATTTTTGGTTAGTCAGAGCTTCAATAATTTCCTCGTTAGTACAGGTAACAGGTAACAAGTTCTGGAGCATATATCGATCCTTGTGATTTGTCCAAGTTAACATCAAGGACACTGTTAATTGGAATGGGACTTCCCTTACCATCAGGGAAGGTTTTAAGTTTTAGAAGGGCCCTAAGCTGTGACTGATTTGAAGTTTCAATCAAAAACTTGCCTGATGGACAGTGGATGATATTTTTACTTTGGCACAAATGTTGTGGAATATTTTAGCTGAAAGAATTGCATGTATGCATTTTGACAAATGAATTCTTGAGTCTGAGGCGGAGAGGAAAATAGAAGATACATATGATGGGATATCTTCCTTGTTAAGGGAGACATTAGGCCTATCTTTTGAAGACTGATTGGGACATAGATTTAGACTTTTTGCTTACAAGTGAGCGAGAGGCTTTACGGGGAGAGGATAACATAGGGCTCAGATCAAACTCGTCTGATTTTAGTGATGGAATGGTTTGCTCAAGTTGGGTTAGGATGGAAAAGGAGTTTGAAATAGGTTGTGACAAAAATATACCAGCATTATCGTGTATTTCCAGGCTTTCTTGTGAGGCACTTTTTTTTTTAATTTTTCGGCAAGGTGATGGAGTTTGCTACTCCCCTAGGGAGCTAACCTCTGGGACTCACGAGGCCGAAGTCATGGGTGAACCGGAACAGCTTAACTCACCGTAGTGTATCTTACTATAAGGGCGCTTCACGTTTGTTATTTAAAAAGGTAGGCTACTTATCTGTGCTCGGGATTGAAGTTAAGCAGAAAAGGTAAGTTCGTAGCTAAGGAGGTCCAGAAAAGACAACCGTACGCTCTGAAGCAAAATACCTGAGAGTGTGTGGAAATGCTTAGTTCTTACTCCTAGGTTGTTAGTGTTTGGGAAAACTGCATTTGGACAAAAATGAAAGTCAGATCTTAAAAAAGGACCCTGAATTAAGCTAGAAAATTGATTTTTTGAAGTTGTACTGGGGTGTCGGGTAATACTGCATTTTTACCGGGGACCCGTTTGTTACAAGAGTCACTCCGAGAAGAAAATATCCCTAATCTTTTTGTTCCTATGCTTAAGGAAACGGGCGGGCTGTGTACACCCTTCACTTCCTTTTCGAAGGGGCTCCAAAGCCGAAATGACTTTGCTCGACCAGGTCCCTCTGCGAGATGGAGAAGGATCAGTCCGTCCGTACAGCCCCGCAAGAGAGAGTTTAGCCTTCTTCTCTCCTCGAGTCTCCGGGAGTCAGTGTCCCCTTAGAAGGACGTTGTTCGAGAGTGGACTTAGGTTTGGATGTGTTTCCAACCGATTCACTGCCCTGCCCAGGTGAAGACCCTGCCCCCTGAAGTGAAGGTACTCTTGGTTCCGTGGTAACCTCGGAAGGAGGCACTTTTCGGCCACCCCTACACCCATGGCGTCACGGATCTCGACAGGAGACTCGATGGACTGGTGGCCTATTCTCAATCTGAAATTCTCTGCGCTGATGTATTCTCCTCCAAGGATGAGGGAGGTTACTTTGTCTTCACGGTAACTCACAAGAAATTAGTTACCGAGTCACTAGTGTGTGGACAAGGCCCCGAAGAGATGGGAAAAAGCACGATACACACCCCTCTCTCTTTCCATAGGGAAAAATATTAAGAAAACCAGGGGTTCTTCTCTTTGTGGGGGACCTCGGAGAACGAATGGGTGCGTTGCTGATTCGGTATGTAAACAGGACATGGATGCTGGTATGAGATGCCAATCTTTTCTTAAGCTTTTGGGTTTTAGGGCAAAGAAACTCCTTCGAGAGCTCGATGTAGCTCCCGGGTTGGTGGCGCTGTTGGCTCTGCTCAGAGCGCCACCTTGGAGAATACCATCCCTGAATGTTTGTCACACGCCTCTTAACTGAAGCCGTGCCATTGTACATGGATGGCTCCATATCCGAAGAGGGGGTTTAATTATATGCCTTCTCCCTCCTGCTTTAAGCAGGTGGGAATCTTCCGGGCGCTGGGTCTGTCTTCACGGCCGAGCTAGTTGCAATATATCGCTCGGTACAGGATATTACGCACTGTCGTAGGTCAGGTATGAGCTTCCTGACCTTTGCTTGCCTCAATGTATGCGGGGAAATGAGGCAACAAGCGTGGGTCTCAACGAAATTATATACGAGTGCTTATTGTACCTTTGGCCGATTTCAGTCAAATGGCTATGTGGTTCTGAGAATCAAACAAGGGAAACAAAAATAATATTTACTACTATACAAACAATAAAATTTAACAACAAAGGAGACACTATGGGAAATACACCAGACTAATTGGAAAGCAAAATTGATTTAAATGGATGCTTCGGCAAGCGCCGCTAGCATGCACAAACGACTAACCGAAAGAAAACGGAAAGAGAAAATCATGGGTTAATCTCCAATGTTGAATAGCTCGCGCCTCTTCGAAGTTGATAGAGAGAAAACGTATTTGTCTTACAATTTCCGTGGTGAGCCTTGAGGATTTGGATTGAAGGAGTATTCTCGCCGGATGGAGCTGAGCTGGTTATTGCAAAAGGACGATTCTTCAAGTTGCTTGACTGTCGTTAATTTTAAATAAATGTTTCTTGCCTGCAAGCCCTTGGGGTGCGGGGGTTGCTTGAGAATTTGCGCGTCGTGTCCTTGGCTGATTCTGGCGAATACTGGTGAATACTGGAAAATACTGATTTTCTCATGCCCGTGCTGGAAATTATATACGGGGTCGCCGGAAGCGATTTCGCTGGCCGACACAAATGGGTCCCACGCCATCTAAAGGGGCGCTGCGAACGTAAACTTCGCACTCTCTTGCTGATATTTTTCCTGGCTCCACTTTGGTTCGTCTCAGCTCATCTTATCGTCCCGAGAGTTTACCCAAGACGCCGATTGAAGGTCTTCTCGTCTGTGAGATACTCCCTAGGTCTCTGCGTTCGCGTGACTCTCTCTCTCTCTCTCGGACACGCACCTAAACGGTTTCGAAGACCGAATTATCATATATAGCTATCACAGAGCGCACTGAGTTCCATTGACGCTGTGAAATTTCAGCATCTTTTGGTTCGTAATATCCGTGATGCTACTGCTGCTGCAAGCCGGAAGGATGTCGAGATTGTCTTCTACTGGTTTCGTGGACATGTAAGGATTGCTGGAAATGAGCGTGCTGATGAGGTCGTCATGTTATGTTCGAAATGGGCGACGGGACGAGTATTATGCTCTCAACTGTCTGACTATATCACAGGAACCAGGTCAGCCCTTCCGACTGCATGGCAAAGAATATGGGAGACAGTCAACGGGAATCTAAAGTTGCGTGCCATTGCGCCGCAACTTAACCTGTGGCCCTACTCCACTGTAGAGACACTTTGGTTCCCCATAATTTCCAGCACATTCTTGTTTAATGTCCAAGTCTGGGGATGCTGCGCCCGTGCTACCTCTGCCAGTACTGGGACTAGCGAGGTTGGTACCGCTTTTCTATTGTACTCTACGGGTTCATACACTCGTATATGTGGAATGAGCGCGTTTCTAGTGGAAAAGTACTCCCTCCATAGCATCAAATTGTTTTGGTTGCTGCTTGCATGTTCAGGGACCTGAGAGAGCGGGTCCTCTATTCAACGCCTGAGCTTGTGTTTTTCCTTCTTTTTTGTTTGCTTTTGCCGTTTATTTTACTGGTTTTCGTTTGTCGGTTTATTTTGTTTGCTTTTCCTGTTGCCTTATTTTTTATTATTTTTCACCTTATAAGATAGCCTAAGTATAGGCTTATTTGATTTAAGGAGTTGTGCCCATGGTGGCGTCACCAGATGAGCGCCATAAAATAAAACCCATCGACCCCCCCCCCCCGCCATATCATAATAGAATCTACCATGTTTTATCTGAATTAGGAAAATGATGAAGGCTGATGCATTTATGGCTTGCTAGAGTTGTGTTCTCGGATGCCGAGTTCTGAACAAGAGGAAAAAGTTTGGGTCATGTATGGCTCTCTAAATTTGTGTCCTCAAATCGCTGATGCACCCTGTAGTTATGTCAAAAGAACCTCGCCTCTTTGATCTCGAGGTTGTGTGGAGAAGCAAGTGTTTTGTTGGCCATTAAAGACACCCAAAAAAGAGGTTTGGGATGTTGGTGAGGGCTTCAAGGTGGGATAGGTAGTTAGGGATGAGTTAGTCTTGAGATGGATTGGGGTATATATTTATACAGTACCGTCCAAAAACTAGAGAACGAAATACCAAAATCTATATATTTTTTGAAAATCCTTATTTAATTTTCAATGAAAATGGCTTTGAATATTTTTGTAAATTCGCCCATGATAATGTCCAAGCTTCCTTATATAAAAAGTGTATAAATATTTTTCAGAGGAAAGTAATGTTGAATAAATGATGGATCCAAAACTAGAGAACGATAAGAATAAATTCAGCAATAACCATAAAATAACATAATTATTTCATAGTCAATTGAGCCAAATATTAATAAGAAGTATTCATCCCGATGTGAATGACAAGCGTATCTTCGGCCGCAAGACTTCACCAATTTATTGCCATTGTTCGAGTGCGATTTAATTCCATTCTTCTTCAATCTTTGCCACAGATCTTCAACATTCGTCGATTTAGAACCAGAAATTTCTCACGGAATATTTTCTATAGGTTTAATCTGGAGTTTAAATCAGGGTTCAGCGCAGACCAGTTCATCTCCTCTATATTTTCAGCATGCAAGAACTACTTTCTCTTTGCTGTGTGACATGGAACATTGTCCTGCATAAAAAAAAGCTTCACGTGCTCCCGACGTTTTCACAAAAGAAGGCATCAGATTCCTGAAGCAGATTTTTGTATATCACAACATTTAGTTTCTCGCATAAACAAAAGTGCGGACAGATTCCAACGTTTGAAAACATGCCTCCACACCATAAGGTCGACCCTTGTCGTTTTCGTGCACATGAGATTCAATCTTTCACCTGTATGACCCGTCAAATGCTACTTGCCGACTTTTCGGCACTCTCTATGGCATAGCAGCCTAGGATAACATAAGCCGCTTTATTCTTTTTACTCATAGATGGTTTCTTAGCAGGAGAGAATAGTGAGTCCCACCTCTCAGATCTCGCTAACGACGTGAGATACCAGCTGCCTGTCTCAACTTGCCATTCATCGAAATCCGCTGGATTTTAGGATCTTGCCTGTGAGAGTTTTTTCTCGAATGCGACATGTTTTTTCACCCAGCATACTAATGGAACTTTATTATGTTTGAAATCACACTTTTTGACGACTTCATTACGTACGCAACACCCAGTATCTTAATTGAGCTTTATTATGCTTGAAATGACACTTTTGATGACTCCGTTAACTATGCAACACCCAGTATCCTCATTGAGCTTTATTATGCTAGAAATCATCCCTTTGACGACTTCACTACCTAAGCAATTCCCAGTATCCTCATTGAGATTTATTATGCTTGGAATCAAACTTTTCGACGACGTCCTTACCTACGCAACACCCATTATCCTCATTGAGATTTATTATGCTTGAAATCACATTTTTGATGACTTCACTGCCTAAGCAACACCCAGTATCCTTATTGAGCTCCATTATGCTTGAAATCACACTTTTTGACCAATTTGCAATCTAGGAATGTTAAACATTCCTTCACTCTTCCACTGGGTGACTTGCTTTCTGATCTATTTGTCGGACTTACCTATTCTTGTCTTCCTAAAAAAAGGAATGATACTATCGGTAGCAGTCAATAATACACGCGGGATTAATTTATGTGTGAGGGTAATAGCTGTCTTGAGTGGTGGTGTTTGTGAAAAAGAAATAATTATGAACTTGTATTATTAGGCCATGGCCCTTAGGATGAGTTTTGTTTGTTATTGTGCTGCAGTTTGGGAAGTTTGCAGTTCGATTTCTCGGGCGAGGTGTGTTTTTTTGTATGAGCAATATGAATGTTGTGGTTAGTCATGAAGAGCTATAGTTGACGTGTGTTGTTGCGAATGCCGTGCATATTTAATTGCATAATGGATTTGTACTTGTGAGGGTTGTGTTTGGGTTAGGCAGAGACGCGCAATTTGTGTAGTGCAATTGTTTTGAACATTGGATTGCATTGTTTAGTGGGGATCCGCCTCCAAGCGCTGCCTCGCCCTCCCTAGGTGTCGAGAAGGACGAGGTAACACGAGAGACCCCTTCGACCGGTGTAGAAGCTCCCCTCTCACCACCCACATGCGACAAAAGGGTTTTCCCTTTGTCATCTTTGGAGCCGCTCTTGGCTAGTTCCACCTCTGTAAAGGAGATGGCCCCACCTTTGCTCTATCAGGTGAGGTTTTCTCCCTCACCCCCTTTTTTGAGTCTCCCCTTGATGACTCCATCTTTCGATTAATGGTAATCCCCTCTTTTCTATCACAAGGGACTGCCAAGAGAGTAGGCAGGGGGGCCAAAGTCGACTCTCCCCAGTGAGAGAGACTCGATAGGGACAACACCCTTAGAGGGGCAAGGGGAAGCAGAGCCCATCGGGTCATGCCCCCTGCAGCCCTGCAGTAATGTATTTTGATCTTGCGGGTGTGGTGGTGGTGGGGGCTGCCTCCCTCCCTTACCCGATTGAGATCTTTTCACCGGCCAAAATTTTGACTCTGATTGAAGGTACCTCGAATGGGATCGTGATGCCCTGGGCGGGATGGCCGCATGGAGGCTCCCCTGAGATGGACATGGTCCCGGAGGCAACCCAGCCGCGTATTACAGGATCTTCCATGGTTGCGAACCTGGGCTCGGTGTCAAACACCAACGCTAAGTCTGCCCCTGTGCAAGCTTCTCTTCGCGTGGCTCGGGCATCTGAGGACAAACAAGGAGAGGGGAACCTCCTTTCCAGGCTGGTGCCCCTTTGGCAGCCAAGACCTTCATCTCTGAGAAGGATCTTGCAGAGACCGGTACGTCCATCCTAGGGGCTCCTTCCGGCGGTTGAGATAAGCAATTTTATTCCCCACCCCGTTCCATTAAAAAGAGAAAGCATAGGAAAAATAAGACAAAGAGGAATAAAGGATCACATATCTCTCTCTCCGCGGGGGCCACAGGACAGACTGGTCCGCTGCCGTTTCGGCAAGCGAACTGGCCAAGATAGGCACCTCTGGTTCCGAAGGTCCCTTGATTGGGGTGAGTGCAGACAAAGTCCAAAGTTGCAATTGCGCTGAGCGGAGCTTCGATTACGTGGGGCCTCTCATTGAAAGACTACCTGACCTTTACGATCCCGCTGGTTTCAAGCTCTTTATCGTTATTCGCCTACGTTGGCCAAAGGCAACATGATGAGAGCATTAGCTAGCTTGATCGTACGAGAGTCGAAGGTGACCCGTTACTAGGACGGGAGCCTTGTGGCTAAAGGGTCGGATCCCTCCGATGCGGCCATATTTAGTGCCCTTCGGACGCTTAATGGTTCGCGGGTGAGTGTGACGCAGCACTTTACAATAAATTTGTCAAAAAAGTGGTTTGTGCGAGGGAACTCGTGGCCTACTCTATAGAAGACATCACCTTGGAGTTGGCCAACCATGGCGCGATCAAGGTTATACGGGTCATGAGAACCCCCTAAGTGGTACAGCGATTTGTTTTCCTCTCATCTTCCTCGCATACCCCCTCTTTATTTCCGCAGACTATCAATTTTACGCCCAACTCAAGGTGGAGCTCGCATGCTGATAGGCTGCCTAGCAAATGGACGGGAGGAGTGGCCTCTCTTTATATTTATTATTCTCTTTTGCTCTCTCTTTCTATTTCTCTCTATTTCTCTCACATGTTTTCTGTCTCTCCTTTTTCTTTCTCTCATTTTTCTTTCTCTCTTTTTTCCTTCTCTCTTTTTTCCTTCTCTCTTTTTTCCTTCTCTCTTTTTTTCTTTCTCTCATTTTCCTTCTCTTTTTCTTCCTCTCCTTTTTATTTCTCTCTTTTTCTTTCTTTCTCTCTTTTGCTTTTCTTTTCTTTCTTTCTTTCTTTCTTTCTTTCTTTCTTTCTTTCTTTTTTCTTTCTCTTTTCTCTCTTTTTCTTTTCTTTTCTTTCTTTCTTTCTTTCTTTCTTTCTTTCTTTCTTTCTTTCTTTCTTTATCTCTCTCTTTCTTTCTTTATCTCTCTCGCTCTTTCTTCTTCTTTCTCTCTTTCTTTCTCTTCCTCTCTTTCTTTCTCTCTTTTTCTCTCTTGCTCTCTTTCTTTCTCTGCTCCTTTATTTCTCTCTCTCTTTCTTTCTATCTTTCTTTCTTTCTCTCTTTCTTTCTCTATTTCTCTTCCTTTCGCTCTTTCCCTCTTTCTTCCTCTCTTTCCTTCTTTCTTTCTTTTTCTCTTTCTATCTTTATTTCTCTCTTTCTTTCTCGGAATCCCAAACAATATAGATTCCGCTGATTAAAACTACTATCACTTGAAAGTAGACGATTACGTGGACAATTGATCGAGGTATTCAAAATCTTAAAAGGATTTACTAATATTGATTACAGACTATTGTTCGAGATGGACGAAAGGGCCAACACACGCCAAAATGGTTTAATAGTGAACAAGCGATTTAACTCTACTATAACTCAATTATTTCACGTTTAAAATCACGCAAACGTGGAATAGCCTGCCAAACCGTGTAGTAGAAAGCATGTCAGTTAATATGTTCAAAAACCGACTTGATGAGTACTTCAATAGTGTAAATATAACGTAGTAAGAGCATAGAAGAAAACGTCATACGAAATAAGGAGTTGGGAATAAAATGAAATGAGCAATAAAAAGATGCCAGCGACGCCTCCCTGCATGGAGTGAATGTGAATTCCCCTTTTCTTTTTCTGTCTGTCCTATACCTATATTATTTTCATCACTAGCAGGCTTCGCCTGCTAGTGATGAAAATAATATAGCTAAATATGTACCGTAGATAAATGTGTACCGTAGAATTTAAATAATTATAACAGGCACGTAAAGAAAGGCCAAATGATACACCTGTAGATAAGTGTGTACAGTAGAATAGAAATACTGAAAAAAGCCTGTAAAAAATATATATACAAATATATATATACCGTAGAGTTGTAATAGTTAACAAAAAATAGCAAAAAACAGCAGGAAAAAAAAGCATGATACACTAACGTTAGAATGTGTTAGTTAATATTTTTTGTAAGCGGACTGGCCTTGAGCGGATCTTAGGGTCTTTACTGGTCCTTGTTTCTGTAGTTCTGTATTTCTATCTCTCTTTCTCTCTCCTTCTTTTTTTCTCTCTCTCTTGCTATCTCTCTTTCTCCTCTCTCTTTTTCTAACTCTATTTCTCTATTTCTCTCTCTATCTTTGTATATATATCTCTCTCTCTCTCTCTCTCTCTTTTAAGTTGACGTATGTATCAGCGTTCATGAGACTTGGAACTCATTCTGTGATCGCTTTATGGCACCACAACAAGCTCAGTTTAGGCCAAATAAAGCGGTGAAGGAAGAACGACGGCAACCTAAATGGTTCACAAACGAGATAGGAAGGGCGATTTAAGAGAAGAAAACTTCTTATCGTCGTTATATGGCAAACCATAGTGGTTTTGCTCCTCAAGAATACATCCGCTTGCGCAGCCGGGTTCAAAGAATGGTAGAAGCAGCAGAACGTCGTGAAGAGCAGAGGGTGGCCGCATCTTGCAAGGCTAACCCCAAGGAATTATTTAGCTACGTAAACAGTAGAAAACCAGTTAGAAATACAATTGGTCCTTTGTGTGACTGTGGTGGTGCTCGTAAGAACACAGACCTTGAGATGGCTGATATTCTCAACGCACACCTCTCTTCAGTATTCACTGAGAAAGTGGAGGGGGTAATCCCTGAACCAATTCTGGTGTATGAGGGAGAGACCACGGACAATATTCAGTGTATGACCATCGAAATCTTAGCCAGACTAAACAAACTTTGCGCAAAAAAGTCTCCCTATTCTGATGGATTTCTGCCAAAGATACTGAGAGAGGTTCCCGAGCAGGTGGCTCCCCACCTAGTGGAGATTTTCAATGAGTCTCTGAGGACAGGAGAAGTGGCTAGGGACTGGCGGGAGGCAAACGTGACACCTATCTTTAAGAAAGGGGATCGCGCAAATCCGGAGAATTACCGACCCATCAGCCTTACTTCCATACTCGTAGTAAGCAGGATACTCGAAGGTGTCATTGTGGATAGAGTAGTCGACTTTCCGGAAGGAAAAAACCTGTTATTAGACTCGCAACATGGTTTTCGGCGTGACAGATCATGATTAACCAACCTGATAGATTTCTTCTATCTCATTCTTCAAGAATATGACAGAAACAGAGCAATCGACATACTTTATCTCGACTTCCAGAAAGCCTTTGATTAAGTACCTCATAAGTGGTTAATGTTGAAAGCTCGAGCTATCGGTATTAAAGGAGCAGTATAAAATTGGATTGAAGCCTGGTTGAAAGATAGAAGACAACATGTAGTTATAAACGGGGTATCGTCCAACTGGTCTCCTGTTTCTAGTAAGGTACCCCAATGATCTGTATTGGGTCCGCTCCTCTTCATTATCTATATCAATGATATAGCTATTGGAATTGTGAGCCTCATAGCTAAGTGTGCGGATAACACTAAGATGGCAGCAAATGTCGCAACACCTGAAAGTGTAGAAACTCTTAGGTCAGACTTAGAGAAATTTCGAGAGTGGTCTGAGAAGTGGCTGATGCCATTTAATCTGGATAAGTGCAGAATTATGCATATCGGGCATGCAAACCAGAGGTCAGACTATTCTGGGTCATAACATAGCAAGTACAGAATTGGAAAAAGATTTGGATGTTTTTATTAGTAGCGTCCTCAAGTCCTCAAAACAGTGTATTGAAGTATAAAAGAAGGCACAAAAGCTACTAGGTTACATCAGAAGACAGTTTCGTTACCGGAACAAAGAAATAGTCTTGTCACTTTACAATTCTCTAGTTCGTCCCCAACTGGAACACGCCGTCCAGTTCTGGTCGCCGAACTTGAGGATGGACGTGCAGAGGCTAGAACGAGTTCAGGCACGAGCAACGAAACTTATTCCCACCATTAGACACATGGGCTACCAGGGGCGTCTTAGGGCTTTGGGGCTCTTTTCTCTGGAAACCAGGAGATTGCGAGGACGGTTAATAGAGGTTTTCAAAATACTTCAAGGATTTGACTCCATTGACTATATGCATACTTCTAGCTTGAACGAGAATGCCACTCGAAACCATGGGTGGAAGCTCAATCCTCCTCGTTACTCTTGTGACAAGGTTGGTGTCTTTTTCACCTATCGAATCTGCCACACTTGGAACAGACTTCCAACGGATGTTATAAACAGTTATTCAGTTGAGCAGTTCAAAAGTCGGTTAGACAAAGTGCTGCACACACTAGTGTAAGTACTAGTGTGAATCCCCGGTAACCTTTTAATGGTACCTCCTCGGTATGGGTTGTACAACCTTCTGAGGTACCGAGATTCCTTGTAACTCTCTCTCGCTATCTCGAAATAAAGGACATTTATGGACGAGTTGCAAAAGTCAAAATTCTTACAACAAAAAGTACGAACAAAAGAAAATATCAGCAAACCAGATATTTTTCAATCACACTTCCTCGTCCCATGACCGAGGTGGAGACTAATGCTTGGAGGTGGATGTGTTGGGAGGAGGGATGGAGGTAGTGACCAAAGGGACAAGAGGATTTGCAGAGACCTGAGACTAATGGGCTCTCCCGCTCTCTCTTCTCAGCAGCCACTCTCCAATTCCCATCACGAGGATTACGTGCCCTTCCGTCCCCAACGCCATACGATGCGTGTACTCTCAGCCCCAAGGTGGCTAAATATTTCCCATCTATTTTCATTTCCCCAACTTCACCACTTTCTTTTCATACTGTGTGAGGGGGATGCCATCGTTGGTTGTTTCTTTAAATCAAAATCACGCTTTCATTTAAGGAAAAACAAAAAAGCGAATAAAGAGAACAGAATAAAGAAAATAAAAAGATACATGGCAAAGGCTCACACGGAAGCAAAGTAGGAGAAATGGATGGATAGATCAGAATGTAGTGGGTTGAGGAATAAGTTCTTGCGGTTTTATCAAATTTATTCATTATCATTAACAATTTCAGAAAAAAATTCATTTTTAATTGATAACAATATGCAATTTAATCAATAATGTATTCTCCGTTGTTATTTACGACTTCTTCCCAACGTTCAACTAGTTTTTCGATGTCTCTGCAATAAAAATCTCTGGATTTTGACTCGAAGAATTGGTCTAACCAGGTTCTTAATTCCACATCAGTATTGAACGAAACGCTACGCAAATGGTTGGAGAGCGATCGGAACAGATGGAAATCAGATGGAGCCAAGTCTGTCGAATATGGAGGATACGGAAGGATTTCCCAATTAAGCGTTTGGACGGCATATTTGTCATATTGGCAATGTGAGGACGAGCATTGTCGTGTTGCAGAAGGACTCCATAACGTCCATAAGGTCGCTTTTCACGAATAGCTTCGGCGAGTCGATACATTTGTTGAACATAGAGTTCTGAATTGACAATCTCGTTATTCGCAAGGAGCTCTTAAAGAATGATGCCTTCACAATCCCACTAAACACACACAACATCGTCTTTCGTGGATGAAGTCCTTGCTTTAATCGCGGAAGTGGTTTGTATTAGGGCTAAGCCATTGTTTTCGATGGTTCATGCTGACATAAACACACCACTTTTCGTCGCCAGTGATGATGCGGTGAGGAAATTTGTCCTTATATCCACGAGTAGCCTTGCGACGAGCAAGCAAACCTACGGCAATCGTGGAGCGTTGAAGTTTGTTGCTTTCGCTCAAAGCGTGCGGAACCCATGCGTCGAGTTTTTTAACTTTCACCATCGAATGAAGGTGATTCACTACAGTTTTCTGATGACACGCCAATTGTATAGCCAATTCTCTAGTCAATCGACGAGGATTTTCATGAAGAAGGTCGTTCAATCGATCTTCATCCAACTTAATGGGGTGAGCAGAACGTTCTTCGCCATTAACATTGAAATGACCGTTTTTGAAACGTGAAAACTACCATTGAGCTGTCCTTTCTGATAAAGCATTTTCTCCGTACACACCACAATCGCGACGAGCTTTGGCTGCGTTTGCATTGTTGCCGTCTCGATTGAAAATGAATAACAACAAGTGTCGAAAATGAGCCTTTCTTTCAACTTGACATTCCATTTTGAGGGTACAGAATCAAAATTAAATTAACACAACTTTTAAATAAACCGCAATTACTTATTACTCAACTTCAAGACGTAGCCTAAGCAAAAGCCTAATAGTCTACGCCGTTAAGAGACGTAGTCTAACCTTCGCAAATTTTGCTCTCATTATTTATTATTGTTTCTTAATATGTGCACAAATCACGTCGACAAAACTTAAATCAACACAACATTAAAAAAAACCCGCAATAATTTATTCCTCAACCCAATATAAAAAGAAAAGTCTTGGAATTATTATAACAAACTTCAACCTTGAATTCTGGGTCTAGCACAAAGCTCCGTGCACATAGTTCGTACATACCAATACACATGTGTGAATGTGTACGCTAAGTGTGAACGGGGAGGGGGTCTTTAAATAGAACTTCGATTCCCAATTTGCGTCGTCTGAGAGGACGCAGTCGATCCCAAACTGGAACCCATCTAATGACTAACCTCACCTAATGTGGCTTAACTTTCTTTAAAGAGGGACAGAATATGAAGTGAACAAATATATATACACACACATACACGCACATACATCGAAACAACTCTGCCAGTGAGGAATGCCAAACGGCCTGACTCCAGTGCCAAATCCATCCCCCCCCCTATCTGTGCCCTTGTCTTTCTTGCCCCAGGGATTGACCCTGCGGAGGCACCCGGTTCCGGTCTCCAAGCACCAACCCTTCCCCACCACACAGTGGCTCCCTTCATCCCATCTACGCCTCCATTCCACACATTATTTCCACAACCTAATTATTCCCTCTTCTGTATTCCATACACGGCTCATCTGTGTCTACGCATGTGTGTGATACTGTGTGTGCGTGTGGTCTGGAGGAGAAATATATGTAATGGAATGGGGAGGAATATACTAGCTTATGTGTATGCGAGTGGCGTGCATGTGTTTTATGTGTGTAAAATTGCTTTGCTAAGAGTACTGCGAGCACTTTCTCTCTATTACACACAGATTATCTCTTTCTCTCTCTCTTGCACACACACACATACACGTACACTCACACACAAAAAATACTTCCACACATATATACACCAATCCTCGAGGGAAGAGATGGGAAATAAAAAGAGGGGGAGGGGGGAGGATTAAAGTAGTGGGGTGTTGTTTTTCTTTCTCTCAAATTCCGCCTGTCATCTTGGTGGATTATTATGTGTTGTGGTGGAGCTGAATAGGGCAGTCTCGATGAACAGACACAGTGAATAATGGAACAGATAAAAGCCTGTGCACACGAACAACGCACACAGATACACAGACCCCAGATACAACACAGAAACACACCAACCAATGAATACAAAGCTGACACAAACAAACCATTTACCGCGGTCGCTTAAATATTCAATACAATTCAATGTGGAACATTTTAACCTCTGTAAATCGGTTCGTAAAACCAAGAAGTTAGTTACACCATACAAAACACCCTCGAAGGAAAAGGGAAAGAGGATTCCGAGTGCCTTTGTATCTTTATTAACAAAGGCTTGAGCATCATTGGTCTCGCGTATTGCGAACTTCGATACATCAATTACCAGGGTGGTCAAATAAAAAATCCCAGCTCTAAAAAACCCGGTTTTTATTCCCGGTTATTTTTGGCCTTTTCAAGTGAAATTTGAAAAAACTCAGGTTTGGGGTTTTTTTTCAAAATTACTTCTTTTTTTCAAGAAATGAATGCTACTTATCATTATTTTATTCAAAATTCATATTTATGTTTAGAATTTCAACAAATATGTATCAAATTAAGGTTATTTCTCTGATACTGACTCATAATTCATCTCTCCTTCTACAGGTTATGGCTATCATGGGTACCCACAATTCTCGATCAGTGATCTGTTCTTACTTTAATATAATTATTAAACTAACTAATAATTAATATTATAAAAATAGAGATAACTATTCTTTTTCTATGTTATTTTAATGCTTGTAGCATTTGTTTTAAAAAAAACCCCAGAATAAAACCCGGGTTTTATTGGGCTTTTTCCAAATTTGGGTTTTTTTGCCAACCCTGTCAATTACACCATTTCAGCTCACCGTCACACCTTTGTGTGATGATGGTACGGAAATCAAAGGCTTCAAATTGGGCAATTAGTGAAGGTAATATGAGGCTGTGTGTAGCAAAAATGTGGTAAGATGTGTGGCAAACTTGAACCCTTTGATGACCGTTCCACCAAATAAGTGTACAGAAATGTGTGACCGACCAATGTGTAATATCTTGCTAAAAGTGATACCTTTGATAAACACGCCCTCATGAGTGTGTGGCAGTGACGAAACAAAGTGGCAATGTGTAGCAATTGGCGAAGCAGCGTGACAAAGAGGTGTTAGAAGATAAACACCTCGATAAAATGGACTCTGTTTGATTGTCGAGCCATCTAGTAATATGTAGTGTGTGGCTGTGTGGGGTTTTGGGGGTGGAGTGTTGGTAGAAATTTTTTACCAAATTTGAATCCTTTGATTACGATAACATCAAAAAATGAGGTGGATGTGCGAAAGATAAAATGAGTGTTCTGATTTATTCATAAATCAAAATACTTGAAAAGAGATGTCAACTGTAGCAACGCCAACCTAGTTGCGGCTGACATCACGAGGATTTTTGCTCTCCAGTCCCCACCGCTCGTAATTTCCCCTCCTGGTCCCTACACCCGTTGGGGGATTGGCAGCTATATATCTTTCACACATGTTCACTTTCTCTAGCTTCACCATTTTCTGCGGGACGCGGCTTCGTTGCTATTGCCCTCTAATTTAAAAAAAACAACAAAGGTAAAAAAGTGCAGTTCGCGTCTCCACATTGGAGAAAACATATAATAATAAGTGAAGAAGAATTCAACAAATTGATACCAAACACGCAAAACATTAGTACTCGGAGTAATAGTCGTCGTCGTCGTCGTCGTCGTCGTAGCAGGCGCAGTCGCAGTGGTAGTCGTCGTAGTAGTAGCAGTAGTAGCTGTGGTAGTCGTCGTAGTAGTAGTATAATGAGACAATCCGCCCTTAATGGTGAGAATCTGATATCTACACACACGGAATTGATTGATTAATTAATTGAAAGGAATGGAAATGGGTTAATCCAACGGAGTCACTTTGCTTGAGGAGGACATAGATATAGGAATAGAGCAGGCGAGAAAAGGCCAAAGTAATGAAGAGAATCGTCTTCAGACAACAACAACAACAACAACAACAACAACAACAACAACAACAACTAGAATTGAAAATAAATTTCGAAATTCCCAGAATGAGATTTGAAATTGAATTTACAAATCTCAACACAGCAAACAACACTAATGGGGTCGAAATTTAATTTCAACATCCTCAGAGCTGAAATAAAAGTAATAAAGAAAACTCGAAATTTAATTAACACGTTTCACAATTAAGACAAGAACAGTAATGGTACTCGAAATTTAATTTCAACATCTCTACAACTCGGATAACAGCAATGCAAACAATCGAAATATAATTTATAAATCTCGAGAACTCAAATAACGGCAATAACAGGAGTCTAAATTAAATTTCCAAATCCCCTTACTCAAATAACAGTATAAACTGGACTCGAAATTAAATTTCCAACTTCTCTCACTTAGACAACAGTACAAACTGGACTCAAAATTAAATTTCCAACATTCCTCACTCAGAAAAAAGTATAACCTGGACTAGAAATCAAATTTCCAACTTCCCTCAGTCAGACAACAGTACAACCTAGACTCGAAGTCAAATTTACAACTTCCCTCACTCAGACAACAGTGCAAACTGGATTAAATTTCCAACTTTCCTCACTTGACAACAGTGCAAACTGGACTTGAAATTAAATTTCCAACATTCCTCACTCAGAAAACGTATAACCTGGACTTGAAATTAAATTTCCAACTTCCCTCAGTCAGACAACAGTACAACCTAGACTCGAAGTCAAATTTACAACTTCCCTCGCTCAGACAACAGTGCAAACTGGACTCGAAATTAAATTTCCAACCCTTCCACTTAGACAGTAAAAACTAGACTGGAAATTAAATTTCATAATGCACAGAACGCGAACTCTAGCAACAAACTCGGTCAATCTTATATAGTGGTGCTTGATGACGTATCATAAACCACCCCGAACAACTTCTAAGTTCGTATAAGCAACGCAGTTACGCCAAAGTACGAACTCCCTCAATTTAGGGGGAGGAGATTGGATACGAGAGGGCAGAGGGGAGAAAAACTCAAAACATCGATGTTCGTAGGATGGAAATTAAATTTCAATTTTGGTTATTGCTCTTGCCAATTCCAATTATTTTTTAATTAAATTTCAACATCCCGCCAGTGTTGTCCGAGTGTTGGAGATATTTAGAGATTATTTTTTTAGTTCTTTATTGTTATTCGTCTGAGATCTGGGGGTTTGAGAAATTAAATTTCGAGTCCTTTTGCTATTGTGTAAGTTCTGAAAACTTTGAAACTTAATTTTTATTTTATTATCACTGTTGTATGAGATCTTGGCAAGCGGAAATTAAATTTCTATTCAAGTTACTAATGCTGTCTAAGTTCTAGGGATTTAAAACTTAAATTTGTAGGTCATTTAATGATTTGTCTATTTTTAGGGAATTATGAAATTCATTTTCGAGTCCAGTTACTGCTTTTGACTGAGTTCATGGCATTTGGAAATTAAATTTCTAGTCCAATTACTACGGCAGTCGCTGTTGTAGGGGTTTGGAAATTAAATATCGAGACTAGTTACTGTTTTGGGCTGAGTTATTTGTATTTAAAAATTAAATTTCCTCTCCTGCTACTGTCTTTGATTTCCGTGGATTTTAAAATTAAATTTCTAATTTCGTTGCTGCTGTTATATAAGTTCTGAACTGACACAGGCAAAGGAAAAACAATAATGTGAAGCGAAATTTTGTTTAACTCTCTAAATATTGTCTGAGGAGTTTCACGGATTAAAACATAAGGTCACTATCAGTAGTTGCCTTTTTTTCCTGCGTGTAATGCTTCTTTCTTTTTAAATCAAAAATATTGTCATACAAAAATGAAGAACAAATGAATGAACTGTATGAAATGTATTTATAAAATGAATGAGTTTTCATGTATGCATGCTATGACGGGACCATTGTGTTGTTGAGGGATTCGCGCACAAACGCACACACAACCACACCGACACTTTCACATTCATACGCTTAAACATATGATCATATACATACACTCAAACACTTGCACATTCATACTTAAATACGATCTCACACATACACATAAACTTACAGTCTCAATCACGCATCTACAATCTGATAGACTTACACAATCCCCCATTTACACACAAATACACTTACACATTCGCCCATTTACACACATTTACACACATATACACTTACACACTCACACATTTACATACAGACATATAACCTTATACACTCACTCATTTGCACCCAGATACTCTTACCAACACTCATTTACAAACAGATGCACTTACACACTCGTTCATTTACACATAGATACACTCACTCATTTACGCAAAAACACACTTACCCCCTCACACATTTAGACAAAGATACACTTACATACTAACTCATTTACACATATATACACTTACACACACACACACTTAGCACGCATTTTCACAAAAGTATCTGATGAACGCATTTAAATTTCAAATCTGCCATAAAATAGCGAACTTCAGCCAGACACAAAGGTCCCTTTCTTCGCCCCCGCCCCCGCATCCCACTTCCCCACATTGCGAATTACGACCACCTCCTCCACTAGGTAGGGGGGATGAGTAGGGATGTATTTTTGTGGGAGTGTGCCCGTGTTAAAGGGTATGGGCATGTGGGCAGATGACCCTTGTAAATTGGTAGGAGAGGTGTGTAATCCAATGAGAGTGTCCTTCTTCAGTGTAAAATGAGTATAATCGAACGAAGTTCTATTTACCAGTATAGGATGACTAGGAGATCGAGCCAGTGAATTGCAACGCATATTTTAATTCTTCCCAAGGGAAGAAATAAAAGGATTATAAATGAATATCAGAGTTGTGTAATCCAACGCAGGTAGATTTACTCAATATAAAAAGAAAAGAGAGTTAAAAATGAGTAGATTTAAAAAGAATTAAACGAAGAAAACCAACGAGAGAAAATCCCACAGAACGTTTACACTTTAAAGAAATTAGCGAAGAAGGAGAAAGTAAACTGCGGGTTGTTGTCTTCGGGTGGAAAAAGTGTGGGTGTTGGGTCCAAGAAGGCAAACAGCGGGTGTTGTGGTCCAATGGGAAAAGTCTTGGTGTTGGGACTGGGAGGGCAAATTGCTGAGGTCATGTTCGGGTAGGAGAAGTGTGGGCTGTTTTGCGTGGGAAGAAAAACTGCTGGTGTTATTGTCTGGTGAGAAAAGTGTGGGTGTTGGGCTTGGGAGGGCAAACTGCGGGTGGTGTGGTCGGGTGGGAAACGTGTGGGTGTTGGGCCTGGAGGGCAAACTGCAGGTGTTGTGGTCGCTGGAAAAAGTGTGGGTGTTGGGCTTGGGAGGGCAAACTGCGGGTGTTGTGGTCGGGTGGAAAAGTGTGGGTGTTGGGTCCGGGATTTCAAATTGCGGGTGTTGTGGTCGGGTGGGAAAAGTGTGGGTGTTGGGCCTGAGAGGAAATCTGCGGGTGTTGTGTTCGGGTGTTGTGCCTGGTAGGCCAAACTGTGGGTGTTGAGTGTGAGTTTTGCAGTCAGGTGGTAAAAATAAATAGAAAATAATTGTAATCCAATGGGTGCGTGTTACCCCAAAGTGGTGAGATAAGTAAGGGTAGACAAAAAAAAGGAACGACGAAGCCAGGAAAGTAATCGATGAAGCCCAATATCAATGCTTCAACCTAAACTGCTGGGGTCATCCAAGTAGGGCACGTTTTTCTGTGTTGAGAGATAAGGGGGGATGTAGACTAAAGCTCCTCAACCGAAACTGCCGTTGTCGCCTTTCCCCCGCCGCAGATACATAATTAACATACTTTAATAACTAGGTTGGCTTCCCTTATGTTTATGTACATGCGCTTGTTGGTGTCTACATGAACAAAGGCCCCGAAAAGCCTTCGTTGGTTTTCACTTCTTATTTATAAATAAATAACATCCAACGGTGCCTGTCCCTTGTTCTCAAATCCAAGTAGAACTAGGAGAGTTGCGCGAACTTCTCTCTCTTCACTCGATTAGTCTACTTGACATGGGCGCCTTATGTGTATTTTCACTTACTCCAACTTTAGCCCTTTGCCTAATTAATTAAATTAATAATTATATAATAGAATACATAAGTATATAAAATAATAAATGATAAAATATTTAAATAAAAATCCCACGAACTAAGAAAAGAGCTCGGGATCTTGTATCCGAGCCTCTGTGTGCGTCTACACACAAGCAAGTGTATGTATTAGTCTACTCATGATAGTGTGTTCACATGTATGAAGGGGAACTATAATTTTTTATGCACGGTTGCAGTACATGTGTATATATGTAAGCCTTAGGCTCCAACTGGATACAGACGAATTGATAATTGATCGATAAATATTAGAATAGAAATCAAGTATGTATAATCCCACGGGGGCCTGATCATTAATTTGAAAAGAAGTAAGACAAACATAACAAGAAATAAAGCATAAAAAATACCAAGTTTTAAGGATTTCTATAGCTGACTTTTACAGTAAAACTATTATATAATAATCTTAAATATCCAAGTAATATCGTAAATTTATATAGCAACTTTCCAAAACTAAATTTTATAGCAAACTTCAAGACTAATTTCCTAAGAACAAGGAAAGGCCCTAAAATCTCCTCGGAGCTAGTTAAAAAAAGAAGGAAATGGGTGGAACTCATTAGTAAAAGAAAGAGAATGGATAAAGAATTAGTGCCACGACTCATTTGTAAGGTTATATTTTTAAGTAATATCTATGTTATTCTTAAACATATTTGCTGTAGTGTTTTCCACGTCATTCCTATTCAAGTTATTCCAAGTTTGGGCTATTTTATTGGAAAAGAAATTTGCGTTATCGGAGTGTTAAATCTTTTGTCTACTCGCGTGAAACTGTTATTTGTAGTGACTGCTCTGTTATCTAGCTCAAATATTTAAATTTTATACTTGTATACTCGTTTTCTATTATAGATACTTCAATAAATTTAGCGCCTAGATAGTGATCTTTCAGTGAAAGTAAATTGAGGCGCCTCAGGCTGTCTTCATACTATCTATTTCTAAGTTCAGGAACTAATTGCGTCAATCGATGATGGACGCGTTCTAATATTCGATGTCCTTTCGCATTTATGAAGACAAGAAGTGCACCGCATGCTCCAAATAAGGTCTTAACAGCACTTGAAAGAAGAAAAGAATAAGATCTTTCTTTTTAAATGTAAAATGTCTAGTTATGTATCCTAGAACCCCCTTCGCCTTTGTTGAAGTTACAGTATATTCTTGGCAGATTTTTAGATGACTAAAGATTACTACACCTAAATCCTCTTGCATGTTGACCGTGTTTAAAATTTGACCGCCAATCTTGTCCTCTTTTCGAAGGTTATCATGACCTATTTGCACTAACTTACACTTCTTGTTCAATTGCTTTCCAATCATTAGACTACTCTATCTAAATCTTTTTGCAACTTTATCATTCTCTCCGGGTTATTCTGTTTTAGTACCTAGTTTCATCATATATATATATATATATATATATATATATATATATATATATATATATATATATATATATATATATATATATCCAAGTACAGATCCTTGAGGAACGCCACTAGCAACCTGTGTCCACAAGTAACTATTTCCATTAAAGACAACTCTCCGCCTACGTTTTTCCGGCCAGTCTTCAATTCACTTTAGTACGCTGTCCCATTTCCGTGCGCTTTTAGCTTTAACAAGAGACTCATGTGGAACCATATCTCTAAGAACATCCTCCTAGAGCACCCCAGCGACTAAGGTAAGGGAAATAGATTGAAAGTTTCCCATGACCAGTCCTTATGCATTTCAAAATTCGATAGCGTACCTCGTTGGCAAATTTCTATAGTAAACTTCAATAGAAAAGTTTTATGGCAATATTATCTTGCAAACTTTTAGCCCAAATTCCCATAGCAAAACTTATTTAACAAAATTCTATACTAAACATCGATAGCATACTTCCTTCTCAAACATCTATAATGAACTTTGATACCAAACTTCAATAACTAACCTCATAGCAAACTTTCATAGGACATTTTATTATCAAACCTTATTAGCAAAATTATTATATAAAACTTCGATAACAAAATTATAAAACAAACTTTAATACAAATTTTTTTTATAGTAAACGTCTATGCCAAATTTTAATCGTAGGCTTCCAAGATAATCTTCTATAATAAAATTCAATAACATACCTCCATAGCAAACTCCTATAAGATAATGCGATGGTAAACATCTATACTCAACTTCGATATCACACTTCTATAACACTATAGCAAAATTCGAGAGCAAGCATCGATATTAAATTTTTTGAGAAAACGTAAAAAAAAAAATTATATAGCAACTTCTCTCGTAAAATTCGAGAGCAAATTTTAATAGCAAACCTGATGAATGGCTTTCTATAGCCACACTTCTCCCGAACGTAGGCCAACCCCTGATGCCTTCTGCTTGCGAGCAATTGTCATTCTGATCTTTATGTGTATTTCATTATCCAGTAGGGGATCTTCGTCTACGATTTAAAAGGAACGGTTGCACAATCAACTAACCAAGATTATTATAGCAAAATTATATTGGAAAGTTCGAAAGCAAGCTTCTATATCCCACTTTGACTTCAAACTGCCTTAGCAAACATCAATAGCGAATTTCGATAAAAAACTTCGAAACGAAACTTTAATACAAAAAAAATAAAGACACCTCAAAACAAATTGCTATAACAAACTTAAATTTCAAATTTCATGAGAAAACATCATTAGCAAAATTCTACAATAAATTTTATATGATACTTCTTTAACAAATTTTGTTGCCAAACTTCAAGATCAAACTTCTTTAAAAAATTTCGATAGTAAATTCTGTATCAAATTTCGAAAGCATATTTTAATCGCATACTTTTATAAGAACCTTTTATAGCAAACTTCTTTTTAAATTTTTAGACCAAACTTGTATTGCAAACTTATTTTGCAAAAATTGAAAGCAAACTTTGATACAAAACTTATTTAACAGACTTTAATAGCAAATTTCGGTAGCAAACTTCCGTAGCAAACTCCTAAAGCAAAATTCCATAGCAATCTTTGATAACTAACGTTGGTGAAAACTTGGATATTGAACTAGTTAGGCAATCTCCTAAAGCGAAGTTATTTTGCAAGATTAAATAGTGAACTTCAATAGCAAACTCTTTGAAAAACAAATTTTATAGTAAACTTTGTTTCTTAAAGTTTTTTTAGCAAACTTATATAACAAAATTCAATACTAAACTCCACTACCAAACTTCGATAGTAATCTTCTATAAGAAACTTCGAAAGCAATCTTCTTTTTCAAAGTAAACTATCAAACTCGATGACAAATTTCAATATAAACTTTTATAGCAAACTTTGAAAGTAAACCTGTATATTTCAAAATTTACATACAACTTTGTAAAGCTAATTTCGATGGCAAACTATGAAAATAACAAAATTTAATAGCAAACCGCCTAGCAAACTCTTTTCGTAATATTTAATAACGCAATTTGATATCAAACTTGGATAGTAATTTTCGACAGCAAACTTTTATAGCAAACTTCTAACCTAAATTTCGTTAACCTGAAAAACTGAGCTCGAACAGCGTACCTAACTCTCAAAAGCCATATACGTTCGCACTCGAAAGCCCAAACACCCCAAATACAAACACATTTTTATGTGGATAACACAAGAAGGTGGTTACCTTCTTGTGTTATCCACATAAAAATGTACTGGTGTGAATAGCTGTATATCAGCATGATAGAACATATGTATGTTTATGTATAGCTGTTTACGTGTATTTAAATATTCACTTGTGTCTCTGTACGTACGTATAAGCGTATTTATCTATGCTTAACCACAGATATTGCTCTTGGGGATTATGTAAACGCATGAGGTATGTATATGTGTGTACGTACGTTAGACAAACATCAGCCGGTATATATCTGCGCGCGCAGGCCTTATCTGCGACGTCTTAAAACAAAGTCTTGGCGGACAGAGCCAGATAAAAGGTGCCAGGCACTTTATTTATCTCGGGGTCAAGTGCGCCTGTGGCCTTTAAGGTCGTAAATTGGGTACAGACCTATGTAGAGGTCGTAGGGGAATTAGGATATATAAGAAAGAGGAAACGTGAAAATAAAGAATGTACAATGGAGACCAAGTTATATAGGAAATACGCGAAAATACAGAGTATACACATAAAGAATTAGGGACCAAAAAAGACTTTAGATGACCACGAGGTCAGCCCAAGGAATCCAGTATTAATTCCACACTTTTCTTCTTTTAAATACTAAGTTTAAATATTTATCAATTATATTCCTAGAGATATTGACCGATGTGGTTTAACGATTTGCGAGGGTAAAGTATTGCATAGTTGAATAATTTTATAATAGAAAAAATTTATGTGCTCTCGTAGTATTAAATCTTTAGTTAACAAACTTGAAGTCTTTATTTCTAGTGGTCGATCGGTTATCTAAGTCGAATACAAAATCGTAAGAAGTATTAGTAAAATAATTTAGTGTTTTAAAGATCGATGAGCTGAGCGCGTAAACGACCATTTTCAAGTGAAAATGGATTTAATTCTAAGTTTAAGAATTAAATTCCTGTTCAGAATAGTTAGGACCTTAAGAATCCTATTGGTACATAATTGTTCCTTAATTAAAACACGACTCGAACTATTGCATCGAAACTATTTAAGGATAGACTGTTATTATAAAAGCGATTCGGTATCGTTTAAAGTTCGAAATTATCGTTTGCTTCCCTCCGTGAGAAGGCACCTAAATTAGGTCATCTATAGGCCACGTATGCTTAAAACCGTTCAAATTAAAAATCTAATCCGATGGTTAATCAAAATTCTATGGTTTTCAATGACCCTCAACGACCTTATCTGGCACTCCGCGGCGTCACAGGACCCATATGATGGCACCTCGATGGAACAAACCTCGTAACTTTTCGAAAAAAAGAAATAAGAAAAAGTGTTATTTTTGACCTTCCTCGGATGCCACCCGAAAGGACCCGGCTTTCGGAAAGGAATTATTAAAGTGGCCATCAGTTTGTTGGTTAAGTCCCTCGAACAGGTTTTCCTCGTCATGGTTCCGTTATTTATGACGTGAATGAGGTGAACTGTGAGAAAGGGTGAAGATTTTTTTTTTTTAAGCGTTCATTTGGTGACGGCCTACAAAGGTATAAGTCGCCGGAATTATCGTAGAGTCTAATACTAGGCTAAATAAAAAAAACAACAAAAAACAACAAAAAACAAAAATAAAGGCAAAAAAAAACAAAACAAAGATGAATAAAAAAACTCTCATCCCCCTTACACATTCCTTTCGTTTCGCCATATCGACTTATGATCACACATGCAATTACGTACACGCACTCATATTTAGGAGAACTAAAAACTATATAGTAATATTGAATGAGAGATTAATTTTTTTAACTTATATAAGAATCATTTGCATCTAAATACCTGATAATAATAATTCCTTAAAAATGCAGTTACCATTCTGAATTCTCTGACGATAAAATAATATTAAAATTAATCTCCCAAATTTACTTCTATGCATTAAGATTCTTTGTAAATTTGGTAATTTTTATAAGTTTATTTTATTAAAGAAAACTAAAATATAAAAAAATATGTTTATTCAGCCAAATGATTTCCATCATTATTGGCGATACTCTCCCATCGTTTAACTAAAGAGCGACAGAGGATACCTTTCCTGAAGGATTCATTCAGCTGAAATGAAGTACCGAATATTGCAATAGCCCTGTTTCACTCGTCACGACGCTCTCAACAAAGGACACATAATATATTTGATGCCGTTAGACACTTTCTTATTGTTTTAGCACAAATATGTGTTTAAATTGTAAGATTAATTAATGTGGCCGCCCTCGGCGCCAAGCGCGTGCTCCAGGCGAAACCTGACGCGACTCAGCGCCCCGTCCGGGCCCAGCTTAGCCTCTTCTCCTTCTTTCTGACAGCCTGTGTTTTTACCCTACTTCCTTACTTTCTCTAAAACCTCTCCCACAACTCTCTCTGGTCGGCCTTTAATTTCACAGGGTAGACGCCGACCAGCTTCTTCTCACCCGACTATCCTGGATCGAGGCTAAGAGGGGGTGGGGCAAAGTTCCCTCACCCCTAAGCTGCGATCTGAAGTGGTTTATTTTTAACAACCTGCTTCATCCCCATCCATACCTTCCTCACATCCCCTTTCTCTCTCCTTTCAATCTATCGATTTTTACGCCGTGCCTAAAGTGGAGCCACCATGCCGATGGGTTGCCAGGTCACTAGGCGGGAGGAGTGGCCTCAAATGGCAGCAGCTGATTTTGCTGGCCCCATATTCACCCCTTGCAGAGTGGGTTACTGCGTGGAGTGATGTGCGTTTGCGTCCCCTGACAAGTATAGGGTAACCATGCCCGATAATGAAAATAAGAAACTTCTCACCCCTTCCCGTTTACCAGCGTATTCGGACAGTAGCCTTCTGGCAAATGCGGCGAATCCCTCCAAGGTGGCCATGATTAGTGCCCTTCGGACACTTGATGGCATGCCTGTGAGTGTGACGCCGCACTCTACCATGAAATTTGTTAAAGGAGTAGTTTATGCAAGAAAACTCGTGGACTACTCCATAGATGACATCACCTTAGAGCTGGCCGACCGTGGAGCGGTCAAGGTCTAACCTGTGATGAGAATACCGGGAAGGGCCTTAAATCCCACCCCTATACTCTTCGTCACGTTCGACTGTGACAAACTCCCTGAGTCATTGCGTGCTGGTTGGTATCGCTACCACGTGAAGTAATTCGTGCCACTTCCCCAGAGCTGCTACTACTGTGCCGCTTTGGTCATACTAATCGCTCCTGTAGATGCGCAAAGTCGGGGTTACCCGAAGTCTGTGTAAGTTGCTCTAAGCCCGCACACGGTAAGTCCAAATCGTGTGTGGTCAAGTGTGTCAATTGCGGAGAGCCGCACCCCGCTTCTTCGAAGCAATGCGGTGCCTATCTCCCTGAGAAGGAAATCCTGGCCATTCAGGTTCAGGATCGTCTCTCATTTTGCGAGGTTAAGGACTTGGTCCTGGCGCGCCCTGCTGAGCCTGGGACGTCTTATACCTCAATGTTAAGAAAGACTCTCTAAGCCTACGAGCACGGTCTTTTCCGCGCCCATTCGCAACCCTTCTGCGGGTTCTACCCAAACCAGGCGCTCTCTTGGTAGAGCTGGCAGCATAAAGGGTTCACATCCAGCACCGGCTAAAACCAGGGTTTCCCCTCCTTCCCCCAGCATGACCGTTTTCCGTAAGGCGAAACGGCCGCGCGCCTCCACCAAGTCGTTAGAGTCGCAGGAGGCAACGCCCCTGAAGTTGGTCGTTAGGCCATTTTCCGGGGTTCCTAAAACTAACCCCCGAAAAGAGGACAGCACTAAGAGAGCTTCGGCTCCTTCGCCCAGACCCAGTGGTAGGCTGGTTGGCTCGGAGACGGTGGATCCTCTAAAAGATGAACCACTGCCACCGAAACAGCCCCACTCGCCTAAGGTTTTGAGGCGAACGAAGAAAAAGACCAGCAAGGCAAGCCCAACCTCCCCAGATTGTCTGGCCAAGAGAGCCCAGAGTTCGGCCTTAGGGAAGCGTACGGCCATTTTCGTGAGGGTCTTCTCTTCGAAGAGGGTCCCCGCATCTCCTCAGAGCTAAGCCTGGAGGGCATATTCGTTCAATTGAATTGCCGCGAACTCCGGGCCAACTGGGAGGAGCTGCGGAGGCTCGTCTCCTCCTGTTTCCCGTTAGCTCTCTTTTTGCAGGAGAACATGCTGGGCGCGTACCCCCTGCCCACCCTCTCGGGGTATAAGGGTTTTACGACCCCACCACTACGGGATGGAGGCCGGGTAGGAGGATGCGCGATTTACACACGGCATGATGTCTCCGTTCTTCCCCTTGCTTTATATACCTCCTTTCAGGCAGTAGCTGTGCAGCTGCACCTGGAAAGGAGGTATACCTATATTTTCGCATACATTCCACCGTCAGAAAACTTCGACACGGGGATCATCCACCGCGTCGGGGCACGGTTACCTAGGCCCTTTTTCTTGCTCGGGAACTTGAATGGCAGTGACCCCCTCTAGGGAGACTAATCGATCAATCCCAGGGATCAAGTCCTTGCTGACCTGATTGAAGAGCTGGAGATGGATGTCCTAAATGTATATGAGTTTACACATCAATGCTCAAGAACTGATTCATTTTCCTGCCTTGATCTATCTTTGTGCTCTCCGGATGCAGAGCCTGATTTGGGGTGGTTGGGTGGTCGATGACCTCCATGGTAGTGATCACTTTCCCATTCAAATATCATTTTCAGGGCCGCTGCAGCCCGAGAGCCCGTCCCGGTGATGCTATGCGCTGGCACGGTGGTGCACATTTCAGGAAATGACTGATTTCTCTGTCTCAGTCAAGGAGTTTAGGTCGGTAGATGAGGCCGTTGAGTTCTTATTCGTAACCTCATTGCCGTGGGCCTAGCTACTATTCCTAGAAAGTCTGGCTGTTTTGCACGCCGACCGCTCCCGTGTTAGTCAGCCGAATGTGATACGGCCCTTAAACAGAAGCGTTATACCTACATGCGCTATAAGCGGCCTCCGAAAGACTTTACTGTAGCTGAATTTGTTGAGCTAGGGCTAGGTTCCGGTATATTTCGAAGCACGCCCGCCGCTCTTCTTGGCGAGCATACGTGTTTTCACTTAACGGGAAGACCCCTCTACCAGATGTGTCAAAACGAGTCAAAACGATCGTGGCAAGTTCTTGCAGGACCCCTTTCCCCGTTCTCCAGCAGAATGGGACCGCAATCTCGGACTCTGCAACCGTGACCGAATCCTTCGCTCACGACCGCTTTCTCCGCATTCACTAGCAAGGATGCTGCTCCACCAGAATTCAATGCGCGTCGTTATGTCGCGGAAGGCCGCCGACTGGACTTTACCTCCAGAGGCGGAGAACCCTTCAACGACAGGTTTACTCTAAGTAAGTTATGTTCCGCTCTCTCTTCATGCGCGGACACCGCCCCATGGTCCAGACAATGTCCCGTACGCCATTCTTCGACACCTGGGTGAGCAAAGCATGGCCTTTGTGTTGGATTATTTCTATGGGATCTAGGTAGAAAGTATCTTCCAAGATTCATGGTAAATCACTACTGTGCTCCCTTTTCGCAAACCAGGGAGAGATCACTCTACCCTGGCCGGTTTCCGTCCAATCTCTCTAACCTCGTGCGTGTGCAAGTTGATGGAGAAATTGGTAAATGGTAGATTAGCTTTTTGGGGGAGATCGGATGCCATATGTCTTCTGTACAGTGAGGCTTCCTCAAGTTCCACTACACGTCGGAAGCTCTGCTCTAACTAGAAAGTGCCGCCTGTGAGGCCTTCCTTCGTAGACAGCACTACTCCACAATGTTTTTCGATCTGGATAAGGACTATTATACTGCATGTGGATATGGTATCATGGAGAGTCTCCACAAGATGGGGGCGAGCAAGGAAACGCCTCTAAATCTTTATAGTTGAATTTTTGCGAGATCGTCGATTCCGCATACGTGTGAGGAGGTGGGGGCGCTCCGGCCCAATGGAACAGGAAGATTGTGACCCGCAAGTTGGTGTACTCACTGTCAAAACCTTTGCCCTGAGTATCAAAGGCATCACCTCGGTGCTGCAGGAAGATGTTCTCGCTACGCTCTACGTGGACGATCTTTCGATCTCTTTTGGCGCCGCCCAGATGCCAACTCTAGAGCGTCGACTCCAACAGCCATTGAACCACGTCTCTCGCTATGCCGAAGCGCACAGGTTTCGGTTTTCTTGGCCAAGACTAAGATGGTGCATTTCTGCCACCATCTCCGGCTCCACCCTGATCCAGATTTGTTTCTCAATGGGGTGCGCCTGGAAGTGGTGGACTTGCATCGTTTCCTTGGTCTTGTATTTGACTGATGCCTCACCTGGGAGGCTCATATTCGCAGCCTTAGAGTCTCTTGTACTCGCGCCATGGATATTCTTCCTTTCGTGACATTCAGCGCTTGGAGCGCTGATAGGGGGACTGCCTTACTTTTTATAGATACTTTGCTCGTTCGAAGCTCGTCTACGGATGCGAGTTGTATGCATCCGCAGCCGGGCGTGTATTTCAGAAGGTGTACTCGATCCACCACACTGGCCTTCGCCTGGCGACCGGTGCCTTCAGCACTTCCCCAGTGAGAGCCTAGTTGTTGATGCTGGGGAGATGCCCCTCGCTCTGCGCCGTGTCTAGTGCATTATACCTCTGTACGCGCAAGCCCGGTGCCTCCCTCATTCGACAACGGCTCTCATTGCATCCGCAGCTGATGTCGACGGTGTCTATGCCGTTTTTTAATATAACCTAGACGTAGGCTGTAGTGAGTACGGCGACTTATGCCAAAGTAGGCAGTCGCCAGATGTGTTCCTTAAAAAAAATCTATTCGAGACCTGAAGGTCTTGCACAGGTTGCGAACGAAGTCCTTCTTCATGCTGGTCCATGCACGTTTGACGGAGGACTTCAGCTCGTCGACGTTTCTATGCCCTAGCTTTCAAGCTTTGACCTCAAAATGCTTACACGCTGTAGTCGAGGGGATTAAGGTCGGGTGACTGCGGCGACCAAAGGTCCTCCGACCAGAAGTTCATAATCAATAACCAACGACTCTTGCACGGTTTTAGCCATGTGGGCCAGGACACCGTTATACTGAAAGACCTGCTCCGTCTTCTTTGTAATCTTTTTCAACCAAGGCAGAATTTCGTGCCCAAGATGTCCCTGTATTCAGCCTCGGTGAGCTATAACTGACCGCGATCCACGCCGGCGGCATTTTCTCGCCATTTAAAACGACGACGCTAAGCATCATCACGAAGCTCCGATGCTTGGTCGTCGACATGTAGCGGAGCTCGGAGATGGCCTGGCTGAACATTACCACGTGGTCGTTCTACATGTTGATGATCGGATCGACCATGAAGGTTTTCCTATCAGAAAAAAAACGATAATACCATTGCCATAACTCTTCAAGTCGTTGAAAAGGAGATGATAGCTCACCCAATATTGTTCTCGCATACCGTCTATGACCAGCGACCATTCCACGCACCTAAAACTCATGCCTCCCTACTCCTTGACAGCTCTGGCCACAGTTGCCACCTAGATGTTCTTCTTCGTGAGTGCAGTTATTTTGAGTTTCGAAGCACTTTATAAGGCCTTTCTCACAGCCAAACGACGTTTGACAACTTGCGGTCTGCCTGAAAGAGATCGATCTTTGAGGTCTTCCCCGTTCTTGAGCCTCTCCGCCACTCTGTGGATGATCACCTGGCTGACGTTGAGCCGCTTGGAGATGTTGGACTTGTAATCAGCGCGCAGAAGAGCATAAATTGCGATTCTTTTGACTTCTATCTCGACACACCTGAACACAATGGAAAGACGTTTTAATGACACGATCTAATTGGCTGCCTTCTCACGGAGGGGAAAAAGAAGAAGCTAATTTCGAACTTTGATCAATACCAAATCACTTTTATAATAACAGTCTATCCTTAAATACTTTTGATGCAAGAGTACGAGTCGTGTTTTAAGTCTGTTTGGTGAAACTTTTGTATCAAACACATAAACCTTTCGAAAGATAAAACAAAATAAAACCCGAACGTAACAGAACTTTCGCAAAACTCGGTATGTGATTTGAAATCCCTTTTCACCTTATTCATAGTAAACTTTGCCATTTAGGTGCTGTTTTAATAACTCAAATGAAAATTATAATCGGAAGGTGTAAGAACGGTGAATATAAGCGGGATGAAGAAGTACTACCGAATCTATTCTTTTCTTGGTTCAAACTTAGCATGTGCGAGCACGCATTTTCATGGAGAATGGGGACATCTCTTTGGTTAAACAGTGAACGTTTTTGTTTAAGAGCTTCATTTGAACGTTGCATTTGTTGAACATATGTTAGGCTAGGAAATATTAGAAATGAAGCAATATTAATCCAGAAGCGTTCTCCTTCAAACAGTTGATGTGTCACCCAGACAGCATTTTATAGCTTAAAAATCACCTAGGTATTATTTTTAAAAGGTCTAGGCATCTCTAGCTTAAAAAAGGCCTGAGTATTGTAAGCTTGAAAAGGCTTAGGCATTACTTTTAAAGGTCTTAAGTATCACTAGCTTTAAAAGGACGGGGATATTATTGGCTTAAAAAAGGCTAAGGCATTACCTTTAAAAGTCCTATACATGGCTAGCTTTAAAAAAGGCGGAGTAATGTCAACACCAAAAAAGGCCTAGGTATTACTTTTAAAAGGCGTAGACATCGCTAGGCTAAACAAGGTCTGCTCTCTCTTATTCTGATTTATGACCTTAAAACCTTCAAAACTTTCGATAATTTCCGGACTACCATTCGAAAGAGAATGTAAAACAACATAAGGCTTTCAAATTTAGTTAGAATTGGCCGAATAGTTACGATGTTATTACCCTTCCTCCCTCCCAAAAGGCGTAACGGGGACCGACCGACATAGTAAGAGGTAGAGTCGCACGTGACTAAAAAGCCAGAGTATTATTAAATTCAAAAAGGCCTAGGCATTAATACAATTATCCTTAAACAACTTTCAAACAAATTAAAAACAACATTAAGTATTTAACAACTTAATAATTATATAACACAATATAAAAGAGTAAAACAACTTCCATAAATAAGTTGGAAATAAGCTAAATTATGCGGAAATAAACCACAAGATAATGACAGAAATAAATCAAGAATAAATAAGGAAGAATGAATAACGCCGTTTTACATATATTTTGGGACTTTTTAAGCCCTTGAACATTATGTATATCAGTATCGCAAACATAAAATGTTGATACAGCACTATCCAAAAAGTTCAGAACACCTCGAATTCTATCACAACATCTTTCATAACTTTTGCCAGAGATGATCCAAGGTTTCTAAAATCGGTGTACGATAACCCAAAGATATAAACTACTTATCAGTAAATGTTATAAAAAGATTGATGAATTAAACGAAAATTATCAGTGGATAAGCAATTTACTAGAAAAATTGAAGTGTCCCAACTTATCCGAAAACTTAGGTTTGCTGGAGAAAGAACTAGCATTATTTGCACAGTAATGAACTTCAGTTCAATTTCGTGTACGTTAGTTACTTCATTTTCTTGCCAGATGTCGTCCATGTAACATGCTTAAGGAACCTGTCATGCCTCTCTCTCTCAGCCAGATGTCGTCTATGTAACATGTTTAAGAAATCTGTCATGCCTCTCTCTCAGCCAGATTTCGTCCATGTAACATGTTTAAGAAATCTATCATGCCTCTCTCTCTCTCAGCTAGATGTCGTCCATGTAACATGTTTAAGATATATGCTATGCCTCTTTCTCTCAGCCAGATGTCGTCCATGTAACATGTTTAAGAAATCTGTCATGCTTCTCTCTCTCAGCCAGATGTCGTCCATGTAACATGTTTAAGAAATCTGTCATGCCTCTCTCTCAGCCAGATTTCGTCCATGTAACATGTTTAAGAAATCTGTCATGCCTCTCTCTCAGCCAGATGTCGTCCATGTAACATGTTTAAGATATTGCTATGCCTCTCTCTCTTAGCCAGATGTCGTCCATGTAACATGTTTAAGAAATCTGTTATGCCTCTCTCTCTCTTAGCCAGATGTCGTCCATGTAACATTAACATGCTTAAGAAATCTGTCATGCCTCTCTCTCAGCAAGATGTCGTCCATTTAACATGTTTAAGAAATTTGTCATGCCTCTCTCTCAGCCAGATGTCGTCCATGTAACATGTTTAAGAAGTCTGTCGTGCCTTTCTCTCTCTCAGCCAGATGTCGTCCATGTAACATGCTTAAGGAACCTTTCACCCCTCTCTCTCTCAGCCAGATGTCGTCCATGTAACATGTTTAAGAAATCTGTCATGCTTCTCTCTCTCAGCCAGATGTCGTCCATGTAACATGTTTAAGAAATCTGTCATGCCTCCTTCTCAGCCAGATTTCGTCCATGTAACATGTTTAAGAAATCTGTCATGCTTCTCTCTCTCAGCCAGATGTTGTCCATGTAACATGTTTAAGAAATCTGTCATGCCTCTCTCTCAGCCAGATGTCGTCCATGTAACATATTAAGAAGTCTGTCATGCTTCTCTCTCTCAGCCAGATGTCGTCCATGTAACATGTTTAAGAAATCTGTCATGCCTCTCTCTCTCAGCCAGATGTCGTCCATGTAACATGCCTAAGAAATTTGTCATGCTTCTCTCTCAGCCAGATGTCGTCCATGTAGCATGCTTAAGAAATCTGTCATGTCTCTCTCTCTCTCAAACAGATGTAGTCCATGTAACATGCTTAAGAAATATGTCATGCCTCTCTCTTTCAGCCAGCTGATCGTAAAGCTGCGCTACCAAGATATTCTTTCACTTGGACTATCAAGCACTTCAAAAGTGGAGTCCCTAATATTCTGTCAAGTCATGAGAAAACAGGTTTATGTTACGCTGGTAAATCAACTGGTAGGCCAAGGAAGACTACAACAATAGAAGACCAAGCCATGAGCTAACTTGTAAAGGAGGACCGTTTCAAGATTGCTGCATCAGTTTCTCGAGAGATTAGTAAGATTTTGGACATGAATATCTACAGGCAGACTGTGTTACGTCAGCTGGAGGAAGACAATCTTCGCACTTGCACATCCATGGTCAAGTTATTGATCAGTCTAAAAAACAAGAACGAACGTCTTGCATTCGTTGCTGAGCACGTTACATGTACGGATAACGAATGAAGCCAGTTCTACTTCAGTGACAAATCTAAGTTCAATTTGTTTGGATCCTATGTCAAGAGGTTCGTTCGTCGTAGATCAGGCGAAAGATTGTGTGTGAATATCAGCACAATGAGTGTAAAGATTGGCGAAGGAAGTGCATGATGCTCTAGAGCGGTAGAAGACGCTTGGCTACTTGTGCTCTTATAGGACACTGTGAACGTACAAGTATATAAAAAATTACTGCGAGAACCATGCTTTGCCCCATATCAGAGCCTCTGAGGCCCAACCTACAAATTTCTTACACAATTACGGCCTCTGTCACACGACCAAGTCGGTGAAGCTATTCCTGGACAATGAGCACATCACTGTGATGAACTTGCTCGCACAGAATCCGGATCTGAATCCTATTGAAAAGATTTGCATGGAAGAAACTCAGAGAGAGGGCTAAAGCGAGGAATCTGAAAACAGTTCAAAAACTGATTTTTTTTTTTAGAGCCCATCTGGCTACTGCCTACTTAGGGCATAAGTCGCCGTACTTACCACAACCTACTACTAGGCCATATTAAAAAAAAAATAAAAATATATAAATAACAACGATAAAAATGGACAAAGGCTAAAAAGAACAACAAAAAAGAAAAAGCAAAAGACAACAAGGAAGCGGGCTCCGATGTCGGGGATAGGCCAGCCTTCCGCCGGCACAGGAACATGCAACCTACAACCAATGGTCAAATAAAGTGGATGACGCTAGCCTCCTCCAAAAAGTGGTATAGTCCGCAAGTCTGTGTGAACGAACCAGTCCCGAGAACAAAAGGTAAGCGGTAGCGATCCCGCTCGTCCCGGTACAAGGACAGGCAACTTGCGCGAAGATCACCTAGCCTGGGACATTCAACAAGAATATGCCGAACTGTCTGGGGGACAACGAAGTCGTTGCAATAAGGCGCAGGCGAGTGTTCCATCAAATAGTGGCACATCCCAGAGTGTGCCCAATTACAAAACGACAAAACCGACCTAGAGACGCCAATTCCCCGCAATTCCTACATGTTCAGGAACCCAGCAGAAGATAATCTCGACATCGGTCCGGCTCGCCAAAACCGTCGGGTCACGGATATCGCGAACCAGGGAATGCGGAGATTCTAATGCCTCGAGAGCACTCAGGGCGCTTTGTGAGTCGCTATAAATCACAATCCGGTCTCCAAACCGGGCACGTCGCGTTATATCCCGTACCGAGCAATGTATTGCAACCAACTCGGCCATGAAGACAGAGGCAGGCCAGTTTACGTCCCCTCTCTGGGAGATCAGTCGCTCGGGGAAGGCTTGTCCACTTCCATTTCTTCGAGAGCAGGCAAAAAAAGACTCGTGGTTCATTGTCAAATAACAGTCTAAATTCATGGTTAATGCACGAGTGTTTTCCTGAAAAAAAATAAGGGGCAATGATCCCTACTCTTGAAATTGCACACCATACCGTGACACGATCCGAATGAAGGGGCCTCTCATGAAGTTTCCTGTAATTTGTTTCACTCCAGTACCGCATATTCTGTTTAACACAGCCGTTAAGGTAAAAATGTACTTCGTCAGAGAAGTCGTTGTGTAAGATTTCAACAGGCTGCTCACATGATGTTTGTCGGGTTAAATAATCATGTTCCGTCAGATGTTGGACCAAAATAATTTTGTAAGGGTGAAGATGGAGTTCATCGTGAATAATTTGGCGAAGAGAACGTCCCGACATGCCAAGGATAACTGAATGTTTACGAGTAGAACGCCTGAGAGACCACAACATAGACTGACGAACTTGCTCTACATTTTCAGGTGTTGTAACGGTCTTCGTAGGTCCTTTCTTTCTTTTGTATACATTCCCCGTTTCCCTGAAGGAATCCGCCCATAATAAAATTGATTTACGATCAGGAACACGGCTTCGTGGGGGAATTTCGAAATGACAACGAAAGGCGCGTTGCACCTCGATGACAGAGTGGCCGTTAGAAAAATCTGCCTCTACGGCAAAAGCGCGCTGCTCCCTCAACCACAGCATGCTTGCGACTGAAACGAGTGTAGACACAAACCACTCATCTAGCCCCTTCCATTGAGCTCTTCCCCACTCCACTGTGACCATCCTTAACCACGTCTCCATATTTTCAAATAATGAAATGCCTACGCTTCCCCATATATATATATATATATATATATATATATATATATATATATATATATATATATATATATATATATATATATATATATATATATATATATATATATATATATATATATATATATATATATAATTAGGTAAAAGGCCATGTTTTAGGCTGTACTATTGTACTATTGAAGTCCACAGCTGTGGCAGCGTTATTAATTTTAACTTGTATTTTCTTAATATTTCTTAAAAGTTTTTTAACGGAGTCTTCGAGGCGAGAAAAAACATCCGCGAATGACATTCTTTATTCCTAGAAGTCTGTCGACTGCGTTAGGTCATCTTCAGGGAATGAACAGAAAGGGAATTATTCATAAATTGCTCCACTATATATAGTCTTTCTACGTGAACATAAGTATTACAAAAATTAGCCAATGATGGCGAGAATGGCTCTCAAAGCCATTCTCCATCGTAATGTGACCCCAACAGACTCTAATACGGATATAAATCTGATTATATACTATAAGACCAAGAAAACAAGTAGTTGCATCATGAAAAACAGCTGTCTCCCCCTGATGAGCGAACTCCAGGAGACTAACGTCGTGTACGAATATTCGTGCAAAGTCGGTGACTGCGAACATCCGCAATTCAAAGTACATCGGCGTAACCTCCATAACCCTGTCTAGGCGACTGACAGCTCACCTTCAAGATGGCGCGATTAAAAAATAAGCCCACTCTCATGGCACTACCCTAACCCGTGAAACGCTAAATAAGGACACCTCCATCATCCCGAAACTTCAAAACCGCAGAAGATTGCGGATGGCCGAAGCCGTCATTATTCAAATGAAAAAACCAGCAATTAACGTGCAACTTCAGCCGGAAACCATATTCCGGCATCCCGGCATCTCCGAGTTGACCGCCGTTAAAAGAAACACGTTTAAAACTTTCATTTCTCTTCGCCTCCTTTGCCAGAGAACTAGATCGAGACGACAAATAGTCAGACAAAATTTTTTAGGGGGAGAAAAGGTGCGGCTCGCGGTTACCTCTCCCCTCTGTATCCCTCCCACGATCGGGGAGGGGGCACGGAAGAGGAGGAGGCCCGTGGACGACTTGCTCCTGGAGAAACTCCACACACTTCTGACTCTCAGTTCAAGTGAGTCGATAGTGAAGTGCTTAATTTGAAAACCAAAACAAGCAAGGTTTATAGTGAGAGACAGAAAGTTTTGAGTTAAAAGAGGACAGATTGGTGAGGAGGCAGATTGAGCAACTTCGGTAGTAAGAGGTGCAAAGGGTGGAATACCGGACAAGGGAGACATACTGATTAACGTGGATTCCGAACCACCGTCATTCATTTACTCATCATTCTTACTTCCTTTCTCACACTTTTAGCACTTATGTTCCTCATACGGAAGCGAGAGGACTGCCTAATCTCTGATCTCTTATTCTCTTTATCTTTCATTCATGAGTTTATTGTAGCATTAATGCCTTTTTGAGTTATCTTAGCTCTAAGCTTTGTTTATGTATTGTTATGTTACTTGGGTTTACTTTCCTTACTTTGTTTCACTTTCTCTTGTTGTTATCACTTTTTCACTTCAGTTTCACTTTGTTCCCTTGTTTTACTATTAACTTTCACTTGACTATCATTTTTGTTAAACTTTTTAATATAGTTCACTTATTACACTTATAGTTCATTTTGTCCGTATTATTTCGGTTTACACTTTTGATCTGTGTTGTCTTCTAAGTCGGTTGTTTCTTCCTATTTAGGTGGTTTAAAATCGGTTGTCTTATTAGGGTATCAATCTGGTGTCTTGGTTGGTTATTTATTTTGGTTGTGTTTGTATATAGTCGGCTAAATATCTTTATCGTTATCCTTGTTCCTTCTCTCTTTTTGAATTTCTACTTAAGTAAACATGGGTACCGCCTCGATTCTCAGCTGTTATCTGCCGCTGAGAAATCGAGTGTTAAAGGGGACTTCAGCTCTGGTGTTCGTGTGGTCTGCAAATATCGGAGGTAGATCGTCTATCTTTCTCCATATTTTTTCCTCCACTCTGTTCCTGATGTTGATGTTGAGCGTTTATAATCCTACTTCTTGGTGTAGATCCTGTAGTCTTCTCCTCTCTTTCTTCTACCTATGTTGGTTATTAGGTAGAGAGCTTTATTTTGTATTTTCTGGAGTTCCAATTTTTTATCCTTATTTCACCGTTGATAGGGGTTGGCGGGTATAGTAGTGCCTCTCTTCCTAGTGCGAGATAGATTTTTCTTTTATTTTTCCTGCTTAACCCTCTTAGATTGTACAGTAGGTTAAGCATCGGAATCACCTTGTTCTTCCTCTCCGTTATATGTTTGTTGTTTGTAGCCTCTTTTTTTATTCTGAATCCTAGCACTTGGCCCTCACTATGATATCTGTAGTTCTTATCTTAAACTACAATTTCAGCTGTTTTGTTCTTGGAGATTGGTATCATTGTAAATTTCCTCCTGTTCGTCCTTATCTCCCAATATCTTCATAATTGTTGATGTTGCTGATTTCTAAAGCTGTTGCCCATGCTGAGACAACCACCCTGCGGGAATCCACATTCCAATTCGAATTCTGGTCCTGAATAAACATTGATCTTCACATATTCTCTTCTGTTTGTGACATAATCGTAGAGAATTCTCTCCAGATTGCTATTCATCTGGAGATTTAAGATCTTATATTGCATTCCTTTGACCCAGACTTTGTCGAATGCCTTTTCTACATCTCTCAGGACCAGATCGATGTAGTTATTCTCTGCTTTGGTCTTTGCTATTTTCTCTGTTATAATGCCAATTGCCATGGTGGTGTCTCTGCCTCTTCTGAATCCGAACTGATAATAATTATAAAGGTCATTTTCTTCAAGATATTCTTTTAGTCTTCTGTTAAGGATTTTTTCGAAGACTTTACCCATGAAGTTCAATAGCGATATTTGCCAGTAACTGCTGAAGTGGTTTGGTGGTTTACCTGGCTTTGGGACGAATAACATTTTGGCTAATTTATGGCCATCAGGGAAGTAACCAGTGTTTAAGCACGCGTTAAAAATATTCTTTAATGTTCTGATAATTATGTTAGGTACCTTGGTAAGATTAATTTTGGTTATTCCTGAGTGGCCTGGCGCTTTCTGCTTGAATGATTGTATTTCGCCTTTGATCTCTTCCGTTGTTATGTAGGATTCTGTACCCAGAATTTCCTCCCTTTCGCGCTCTAAACTTGGCGCTGGAGTAATATTGTTTATGTTTTCTCGCAAAAATGTGTGAACCATTTCGTCTATCTCTGGATTGAAGTCTTCGTCCTCCTCTGGTGTTATGGAGAACATTGATTTCTAGTGATTACGAAAAAGTTCTTCTGTTGTCCTCTCTTCTTAGATCTTTTCTCCCCGTTCATTCTTAATTCTTATTTTTTCTCTCTGGGGTCTGCTTTTAAGTCTATTTATTAGTCTCCAGTTCTCTTTTGGACTTCTTTCTTTGTCTATTTTCTCTCTTAGGCTATCCCATATGTGGCTTTGCTGTTCTTCTATGAGATGCCTCAGTTCTTCTCTCCGTCTTCTGATTTCTTCGCATCGCTCTCTATTTGGTTCATGGAGAATTCTTTGGTCTAGTAATCCACTTAGTTGCCTATTCTTTCTCTTCATTTCCTCTGTCCATCGAGAATGTGGAAGAGTACGGTATCTTCTCTTTGGTATATATCTTTCGTCCGCCTCAATGATCGTTCTTGTTAATCTTGAATTCTCCTCATCAATATTTTCCAGGTTGGCGTCAGTGAGATCCTTTCGGACGAAGTTACTAAGACCTTGTGTGTAACTTGCCCAGTTTGCTCTCTTATAATCCTTCCACGCCGATACCGGTACCTGTTCTGGGTATTGATTCATGAGCAAATGAGTTCCAACATGGTCACTATATGCAAAGGTAACTGGTTGCATGTGGATGTTTTATGGCATATTGAAGCTACTTAGCACGACGCCTGGCTTTGTAGCTGCATTGCCTGTGACATATATTGAAAAGTCTGGCCCTATTCTCTTGAAAATATTTCTTTTGAACATCCTTTCTAAGTTGGCTCCTCTGTTGTTTCTGGAGCGGTATCCATTTTCACTGCACCTGGCATTGAAGTCTCCCATAAAGATGGTTAGGAAACCTGTGCCAAAGATTTTAAATAGGTTGTGCAGGAGGAAGTATTTTTTTATTGGTGCTTGGTATCCCGTAGCTACTATTATTGGCGTTAATTCCGTTTCACTTTTTACGGCCAAGTATGCCTCATCCGAATTATTAACTTCTTTGAACTTCAGCCATGTTTTTATTGCTATGGCCACCCCATCATGACGTTCGCCTGAAGGGTTCGCATTTATGACGGTGTAATCGAACAACCTCATTGTTTTTTCTTCTGGATTCAGTCCGTGTTCTGATATTAATATTATGTATGGATCGCTCTCTCTGAAGTTATTTCCTAATGTCGATGTTTTACCAATGAATGAATGAATAGTGCATTAAAGGTTAAAAGCTGCGTAGCCCAGATGGACTATCTCGCAGCCAAATTCACTTATGGGCGGTGAATTTAAAATTATTATTTTGAAAATATTGCCATATTAAAATACATAAAAAAGTAAAAATGTCCTTGGGACCAAAATTAGTTTAATAGGCAATATTAAGTCAGTTGAGTTAAAATCTTTTAACAAAAAATAGACTATTAAAAAATTCGACAAAAGGTAAAAAAAAAAGTAAAAAATAATAAATAACAAGTAAATAAACTATGAATATATCAACAATATAACTTTAAAAGTTATTAAGCAATTATATTTTTGTTAAGAATTTATTCGTTTTTTAAAAATGTAAAAACATAAACTATGAATAGATCAACAATAAATATATAAAACTATTTTAAATTTTGTTTAAAAGATTGCTTTCTTTTAGGAAGGTTAGTATCCTAGTCACGTCAAAGAAGCAATAGGTCTCAGAAAAGATGCCCCGCAGAGCCTGCTGGGGGGCCATCTCTCTGGTAATGAAGGGAAAAGTCGTCCTTCTGAGATTCCTTAGCAATGGGCATTCTACAAATATATGGAGGACAGATATTTGTACCCCACATAAAATGCACATAGGTGGGGGCAGCCCACTCATTAAATGCTCATGGGTGAGTCGGCAATGGCCTATCCTCAGACGGACAAGCGCAACCTCCATTTTACGATGTCTAGTTGTACGTGGCCATGGGTGAACGGAGGGTTTTATGGAGTGGAGCTTGGTGGGAGGGAGCTCACTCCACCTCTTCTGCCATAGGCCGACCACGTATTCATTGATCAGAGGATAGGCATCGCAGAGTGGGACTGGGGCCACTGGAGCTGTCCCCAGTGATGCTGCTTCTTTGGCTGCAGCATCTGCCCTCTCATTGCCTGGGATGCCCACGTGACTAGGCACCCAGCAAAAGGATATCTCGTGGATGGGCGATAGTCGTAGGAGCCACCGCTGGATCTTGGAAACCAACGGATGGCTCGAACCAACATCACCCAACATTTGAAGCGAACTAAGGGAGTCTGTAAAGATAGTATGAGAACCAGATGGCCTGCCAGCTATGATAGTCAGTGCCGCCATCATAGCAACGAGTTCCGCTGTGAATGCGGAAGCTGCGTTTGGCAGGCGGACCAATGCTGTCTCAGATGGAAAGACAGCAGCTGCTCCAACTCTGTCCGGTGACTTGGACCCATCGGTGAACACAAAAGTGCTATGCCGATGTTGAGAGGAGTGGTCGCCATACATGGCCCTCAATACTACAGGCAGGTGGTGATCCTTGAGCCTATCAGCTAGTTCCCCACATACCATTACAGGTGGTATGAGCCACGGGGGGGTCTTTGGCATGGTAAAGGGAATCACTGAGAACTCCCTTAGTTGCGCAGTGTGCTCGGCCATATGCAGAGCAAAGGGGCGAGCCAGAGATGGAGATCTATCGTATGAGGCCACTGTCCGTGTATTGAACATGCACTCATACACTGGCGTCTGCGGTAGTTGCTCAAGTCTAAGGAGGTAGTTTAAATTAGACTTGAGCCTGTGATAGGGAAGGGGGAGAACCCCGTTCTCTGCGTAGAGGCTCCACACTGGGGAGGACTTAAAGGCTCCAGAAGCCAGGCGCACACCCTGGTTACGCACAGTATTTAGTTTTTCGAGAATGGATGGCGAGGCAGAGGAGTACACCTGTGATCCATAGTCTAGCTTTGATTGGACCAATGCTAGATACAGGAGCCACAGGGTACGTCAATCACTTCCCCAAAAAGTGTGAGACAACAGTTTCATTATGTCCATTCTCTTTAAACAAGACCTTTTCAAGGCGTCCACATGGTGCCGGAAAGAAAGCCTTGAATCAAATATGACCCCCAGATATTTGAAATGGGGCTCAAAATCTATAGGCACACCATATAGCGACAAATGGGGGGGGGGGTCCCATGTCACTAACTTATGCCCATAAAAGTGAACAGCCTTGGTCTTTACTGCGGAAAAGCGGAAACCCTTGGAGGAAGCATTTTCAGCTACAGTGCTTATAGCTCGCTGTAGCTTACGGACGATAAATAGGAGTCTTGGCGAAGAACAAATGAGCGCCAGATCATCCACATATAACGTCGACGAAATCTCGGGAGGGAGATTTCTAACAATGCTATTAATGGCCACAGAGAAGCAGGTGACACTGAGGACACTTCCCTGTGGCACACCCTCAACTTGGTCCACGGGCTCCGATAAGGTGCCTCCAACCCTTACGCGTAGTGTGCGTCGCATCAGAAATTGCTCGACAAACCTGGGGAGGTAACCCCGCAGGCCCCAATCATGGAGTTGTTTAAGGATACCACGCCTCCAGGTGGTATCGTATGCTTTCTCAATATCAAAGTAAACAACGATGGCGTGCTGCTTCTTTGAAAAAGCATCTCTTACGAGTGACTCCATTCGGACAAGCAGGTCTGTCGTACTCTGCTTTTTCCTGAACCCTGATTGAGAAGGAGATATGAGATTTTGAGTCTCCAAAAACCAGACGAGTCTGAAATTGACCATTCTCTCAAACACTTTACAGGGACAACTGGTAAGAGCAATGGGGCGGTAATGGGTGGGCTCCGTCCCGTCCTTTCCTGGTTTGCGGAATGGAAGGACTATGGCCTCTCTCCACATTGGAAGGGAAGCGGCCCTTGATCCAAATCCAGTTGCAAATGTCCAGTAAATGAGAGAGAAGGGATGGATGCATATTCCTAATCATATCATAGGAAATTCCATCCGATCCGGGGGCAGTGGATCTACAGTGCTTCAGTGCATTATGGAGCTCATGGATAGAAAAGAGTCGGTTGTAAGACTCGTTATCCATGTTAGGATCCATAAAGTTGAGCGGTTGCTGCTCCTGTTGGAGCCTAAATCACTGGAATTGCATCTCATAATTATCTGGGCTTGAGATGCTAGCAAATGATCTGGCCAAGACATTGGAAATATGGGACAAGTCCCCCAATAATTCTCCAGCTTGGACAATGTTGGGAGCTGTAAAGCCATTGGATTTGCCCAATAGCTTTTTGACCCTTTTCCACACTTTGTCTATAGGCGTTTTCCAACTTATGGACGCGATGTAACCTTCCAACGTGAGCGTGAATAACGGATGTATAAATCTTCCCAAACATGACTCCCGAGATGTTGGGTAGTGTTGCTGCGTTGTTTCCATGCGATTTCACTACTGCTGCATAGGAAGTATTGTTGTTCCTTCTCCTTCCTTTTCGAGCATTGCATTGCCAACATCCGGTGATTACCTCCACAGTTAACACATTTTTTCGTTGATGAATTGCAGCCCCTGAAATCGTGTCTCTCTGTGGCGCACTCAGAGAAAATGATTCTACCTTTATGGGGACAGTTAGCCGAGGTGTGTTCCTCGTAGGCGTAACAATTAAAGCACATTTGGATGTCCACAAATGTAACAAGGAGTAACACGGAAAGAAAGTACCCTAGAAGCCCTTACGGTCTATTCAATAAGGGTACCTTTGGACTAGCAGTCGACTGGGCACATCTCTGCTTAAATGCTTTACGTCCTTAAACGGCCCTTTTTCAAGACCCTGTTTAGTCTTGACTTGAACTGGTCAACAGATTCACTGTTGACAACTTCCACTGGAAGTGCGATCCAACTACCGCAGATTTTGTACGTGAAAAATTTTCCACACAGATCGCGGTTGTAACGCTTTAGTTCAAGTTTAAAGCCGTGATTTCTTGTTCTGCTCTCAACAAGTGTGAAAATATCTCTGTAGTCAACATTGTCGAACCCTCGAAGTATTTTGAAAACTTCGATGAGCTGACCACGCAGTCTACTTCTTTCCAAAGATAACAGATCTAATTCCCTTAATCTATCTTCATAACTTTTATGTCTGATAGAGGGAATCAGTTTGGTTGCTCTGGCTTGCACGCGTTCCAATCTCGCGATGTCCTTTCGAAATGAAAGAGTCCAAAATTGTACGGCATACTCCAGGTGCGGTCGGACAAGTGAGTTGTACAAACACAGTACAATCTCTTTGTTCCGATATCTAAACTGGCGCTTTATGTAGCCTAGCATCCTTTGGGCCTTTTTCTCCGCCTCAATGCACTGTTTCGAGAACTTGAGGTCACTAGTGATTGTTACATCCAAGTCCTTCTCAGTGTCGGTGGATTCAATAGCAGTGCCCTTAAGGATATACTGAGATTGGGGGTTTCGGTCGCCGATATGCTTCACTTTGCATTTGCTCACATTAAAAGGCGTTTGCCACGTGTCCGACCACTCCCCAATCTTCCCAAGATCTTCCTACAGGCGGGCAGTATTTCCATCATTTGCAACGTTAATACCAAGCTTGGTATCGTCTGCAAATTTGGAAATCTTGGCAACCATGTCTCCGTTCATATCGTTGACGTAGATGATGAATAGTAGTGGTCCCAGGACAGAACCTTAAGGCACCCCGCTAATAACGGGCACCCACTCAGAAGCCTGCCCATTCACCACCACCCGTTCCATCTGGATATTAGCAGATGGAACCATCATGCTGAAGGCAATCAATCCCTTGTGCTTTCGCTGCCATCTCCGCTGTTTCACACACTACCTTAAAGAGGTGGGTGTGTTCTTTGGATTTAATTGCCTCTTGAATCTTGATTCACCTCTGTTTTTCCATTAATTCTTCCTTAATTTCTTCTCCCGTGTGGGCACCCACCCATGTTTCCACCTTTTTGCAGACTAAGGTCCTGTTAGCAGTGATTTTCGACGGGGTTTTGGCTCCGAGGTCAAGTTTTCTAGGCTTATGCTTCCTGTCGTCGAGAGCAACTGCTCCACGTCCTTTCCCTTGGGGCAAACCACGGTGAATCCATTAGGGGTCTCGATGCATTTAATCAAGGGAATCGAGAGGTCTGTGAAAATGGTTTGGACAACTTGCTGTGCTCTCCTCTTCCTTCCATTTGGTATAAGTCGTAGGGGCAATCTCTTAAAGTCTTCGGGTCGGTCCATCCTGGTACTAATATGCCCCACTATTGTGGGGCTCCTAGTAGTTAAATCTAAAAGAGAAAAAATATCTTGTTCCACAGGTGGGGGAGCCCTCTATTTATCCTAATTCTATCTCACCTACCTTCTCATTTTTGTGCTCTCCTTGGTCGCCCTACCTAACTTCGCCTAGCCCTAGCAGCAGTTAACAGATAGGTTCGGGCTTGTGGTGGAGAATCGACCTCTCTTTTCTAGCCCCCTAACGGGGTCTCATGCTGGCTACCAAGTTATTTAGCACTAATTAGAAATAAGATGAAGTAAAAAGATGGTTTAAAAAAGATCCGAAAGTAAGAGGGAAAAAGTAACCCCTGCTGGGGAAGCTACCTCGCTCACAAGGAACAGGAGGAATCTCCAATCAACCCTGCGAGCGCATATATTTCTTCGAATAGACCTTCCTCGGTGATAATGGATAGTATTACTTCGTAAACAAATGAGTAAAGCAAGTTTGCGTGAAAAGGTTCACGTTCTTATTACTTCACTTTACCTTGCCTCCTTTGCCAGAAAACTTTACTAGAGCGTAAGCGCAGAAAGTCAATATGGAATCTATCAATAATCTCAGACTATGAACTCTGGACGATGTAAGTGAGTAGTAAGTGTGGGTAGGAGATAAGAAAGGGTGTTGGAACAGATAGCTGAAAATAGACAAGTAGTGAAAAGAGAAAGAATTGTGGTAGGGTGCAAAGGGATGCTAAGTGCCTGGTGATCAGGCCTATCGCTTTTAAATATTTTCTTGTTTTGTGGTTCCTTGATTGTCTTTAGAATAGTTTATATTATTATGGAGTTCAAGCCATTTGTCTTCAAAGAATTAATGTTCTTGTATGTTATGCGCATTTGCTGTTGTAGTAATAAATTACTTTAATCACTTTTGTGTTATGCTTAGTGTCTGTTTTATTGTATATCTTGTAGTGGGTGTAAATCGTGTCTTTTGTTTTTTCTTGGATGTCTTCGGTATTTTGGGGTCTTTATCGGTGAATTCTTGTAGAAATCGGTAATGTTTCATAATTATGTATTCTTTTTCGTGGTTTTGGTAAAAAACATTCATATATTTATGCGTAGAACGGCACTTCTGCTACGCCAGCTAAAAGCTTAGCAGAGCTCGGAAATCTGGCGCGACGTATGCCTCTTCTGTTCTGGTTAATCATTTGGACGATATCGTCGTTCAATTCTCGATTAACCAGTTCATGCCTATTCCTTGTCCGTTCTTCTATGACAACGTTAATTGGACTTAACTCCGCCTCCCGATGCAGATAGTCCTGGCGTCTTCTTTCTCTCCTGTATGTACCTGTAACTAGGTACATACATTTATTCTGCGCCACAGGTAGTTTCCCCTTTTGTGTCTTCGAGACACACGAGAGGGCGGAAGCGGGGTATAGCAGCGTCGATCTTACAAGTGCATTGTCTCCGTCGCGCTGTCTATCTACCTGGTGGTGAGGGTGCGTCTTGTGTATTTGTTCGTTAAGCTCGTCGATGATGTTGCTTTCAAACTCTAGGTCATAGTTTTCGTTTTCCTCTTCAGTTATACTCAAGACTTTTCCCACTAACATCGGAATAGCTCTTCAATTCTTCCTTCTTTCGTTTCGATGTTTCCATCTTCTCTTTGTAACTCGATCTTCTTCTTCCCGAAGTCGATCCTTTGAGATTTCTGATCTTTTTCCAAAAATCTTTGGGAGTTGCTTCGTGATCGACGCTATTGATCGCATCATTCCATCTTCTCCATTGCTGTTCGAGAATCAACTGGTTCAGTTCTTCTTTGATTTCTTTACTTCGTTGCATTGAGTGAACTGATGCATTCCTGATGTTGATTTCATACAATAATTTCAGCTGACGGTATAATCCTTCATGTATTCTGGTCCATCTATAGGTAGAGATGGTCCTATACTCGGATTTAGCGATACAAACCCTATCTGCCTTAATGAGATGGTTATTGAGGTCATCGAGTGGCTCGTCAATCTCCTCGAGAATTGCCTCGTCTAAGTTGGGCGGGTCGTAAACCTCGAGAAGGCGTGCGTACCGTGTCCAGTCTGCTCTTCTGTAGTTCTTTCTAACTACAGCTGGAACATGTATAGGGTTCCTGTTGATAGTGAGTAGGATTGCTATATGGTCACTACATGGTACCTGGACTGGTTCCATGTAGTAATTGAACGGCAGCTGACTATTCACCAAACAGATGCTGGTTTTTTGGCACTTCCTGCTCTGACAAAGGTGGGGAAGTCGGGGCCTATTCGCTGGGCAATATTTCTGTCCAGTAATAGATCCAGGCTTCTTCCTATACCGTTGAAGGTCCTGTAACCGGATTCTCGGCATCTGGCGTTCAGATCCCCCATTAATATAGTGGGGGCTCTTCTGCCAAATAGGCCAGTAATAGTGTAAATTGGTAACACGTCTCTCCTTAGCGGTTGATATCCGATAGCAATGACCAACTTTCCTAAGTCGAGTTCGACCTCAATCGCGAGGTAGGATTCTTCTAGATTTCTCATTTGCTTGTATTTAATCCCTTTCTTTATTGCAATAGCGGCACCGTCGAACCACCCCTGCGTATAATTCGTGATCAACACATCGTAGCTCCAGATTTTCATTTCTGCACTACACGTGTCGATCCCGTGTTCCGAAATTAAGAGGATGTCTGCATCAATTTTCCTCAATACATTTCCGTAAAGAAGTCCTTTGGGCGTCCAGTCGTTGGTATTAATTTCCAATATCTTCAGTGCGTTCCGTAGCATGGTGAATTGTTTTTACCTATGCTTCTTCTTATTCTTCTTTTGCTTCTTGGGGACTACCTGGGCGGTTTTACTGTGCCCAGGGCTTTCCTTCTTCGAGCGTGGGGGGCAGGGGGATTTGGGGTTTTGGAGCTGCTCTTCGTAGCTCGTGTACGGGTGCAGGGGCCCTCGTTGTTGTCAGAAGAGGAGGGAACCTCCTCATTTTTAGCCTTTTGCCCTTCTTCTTCATCTTCATCTTCGGATTCCTCCGATGAGGGAGCTTCGAAGATCTCCTCCAGTCCAGATTTGATAGGGTTGTTTCTTATGATTGATTCCTTGAATACCTTGAAGCATTCAGGGTCTGCAGGCATGATCACTGAATGGAGATTGTATGCTTTTAAGAGTGCATTGAGTACCTGATTGTAGCAACCAGGCTTCACGGCATTAGCCACATTTGCGTAGGTAATGCAGATCAGAATCTTTGCACTCAGAACTCCTGTGATATTCATCTGTGCAGGTGCAGTCTTTACTTTCCCATTCTTCTTGGCGGCGTTCGCGTAGGTCATCTCCTTAACTTTCTTCTCTTCTTCTTCCTTTCTTTTAATAATATTTCAGCGCTTTGTGCAGTTCAGCGCCATAGTCCTGTGTTCTCCTTTACAATTGAGACATTTCTTCTTACTTATCGAATCGGTGTCCTTCTGTGGTGCATTCACTGCACCACAGTTTGTTCTTGTCCGAGCATGTCGTTGTTGTGTGATCCTTTAGCTTATAGCATACAAAGCACATTTGTCTGCTTTTAAATTTCTCTTGTTGGATGTTCTCTCCTGGGATTCTCATATTGAATACCAAGATCCCGTCCGTCGTCACTTTCCTGGCCATGTCGGTAGTAGAGAACGGTATTTTGAACACATGGGTGTGTTCACGGAATATGATTACATCCCGGACTTTCGCCCACGGGTTGGTCCTCTGAATCTTCTCTTTCAGGTTTTCGACACAACTCTCCACTTTGCGGCAAGTGACACTACGGTTCGCTACCATTTGTAGAGTGGTCTTTGCTTCGAGTCCGATGCGTTTTAGTGGGGCAGTTTCTTCTTCAGACAGGAGCCGGTCCACATCTTTTGTCTCTGCACAAATGGCAATAAAACCTGATGAAACTTCAATTAGTTTCACCAGTGTCACCTTGTGTTGGAGGTAGGGGGCTTCTCGCAGCTTCTCTTTTCCAAGGCCTTTTCTCCTTGTATGGTCCTGAGGGGGACCCTCACGAGAGTCTCCATGGTCTTCCTTGTTCCCTACTATGTCCTCTTCTTTTCTTCTTGTCCTCTGTAACCAAAGCAAAATTATTGTTGTATTTTGTGAGTGAAAAAAAATGTAAGTAGGTGGTAAAGGCGGTAGTGGTTAGTGATAATGTTCAAAAAACGTCAGTGAGTGCGTTCCCCTCCATTTTCTAGTTGATCCCCCGCTTGGTTGCTGCCAGGATGATGGGGTGGATCTCGAATGGGAACCTCAAGAGGGGTGAATTATGATGGGCTTGATGGTGTAGCGGTTGAATCAACGGCCGCTAAAGTTTTGCCATCCCCTCTCTGGTACTTGCGCCATAACTGCATCCAACTACATAGGGACGGGTGTTGCTTCCTTCTATGATGCTGGCCGGGTCCCCCGGGCGATGAGGAGCTCTCCTCCGTCCGGGACTCACAGTTATGCCCCAGTTTCGAGATAATTTCTGACTTATGCTTCCGTTGTGGGTTAGTCCTCAAACCAGTTTTCACATAAGCCCTTAATTATGTCAATCCAAGTGGCCGGCATAGTTAAGACGAAATCAATGAATGACAGACACCCGAACAGGTTCGCACGTAAGGAGATGGACGGAAACAGTGAGGTGCTTAAGCCCTTATTGAATTATGAATCCTCGATGCAAAATAGTATTGTCTCTTTTTGAAGGGTGAAACGAAATTCACCAAAAGACTTCCAGAATAGGCTCTTTTAAATGTAGGCGGTGATCAAAGTCCGTTACTAAGCAAATAAAAATGCTTTATCCGTAGGTAGTCAGCAGAGCGTATGAGTCGTATATCTCTGTCGTCTCGTCAATTTCTTTTTCGTCATGTTTAAGTACAATTTTCTTTTGAGGGGGTTGCCCTTTTAAACGTCTGTACGTCTGCCAAAAAGTCCGTGAGTCTCTCTCTATGTCAAGTCCCTCAATTAGTCTGTCCCATACCTGTATTTGTTGGTCTGTAATGAGTGTCTGAAGTTCGTCTTTTATCTGTCTTATTCGTCTATGGGCATTGTGGTTGGGGCCTGTCAGCTCTATTACATTGGATAGGTCTTTATACTCTTGGTCCAGGGCTTTCATGGGGGGAGTCCAAATAGGAGCTGGAAGGGTTTTATATTTTATGCGGGGAATGCTATTTTTATCTGCTTTTATAAGGAGGTCAGTGATTTTATCCAGCTCTTCATCTATTTCTTCTAAATTGGCGTCAATTACAGGGTCTGGGGTATAATTTAGAAGATAATTTTTGTAGCTTTCCCAGTCCGCCTGCTTATAGCTTTTGCGTTCTGGGATTGCAATTTGAATGGGGCTTGCGCTAATTGTGATTTTAACTGCCTGGTGGTCACTTGGAATAATGGGGCCTGGTTCAATGTAATAGTTGTATGGAAACCTGATACTGGATAAAACAATATCAGGCTTCGTTGCTGCTTTACCTGTAATGAATGTTGGGAATTCTGGTCCTATTCTAGTCCCGTATTTTCTGTCAAGTAGGACTTCAATGTTTCTACCTGTATTGTTGTAGGAGGTATACCCTGATGCTGCACATCTTGCGTTCAGATCTCCAGCAAAGATTGCATTTTTCTTATGGCTGAAGACCTGTAGAAGGTTGTGCAGGGGTACATAGCCGCGTCTTGGGGGTTGGTACCCCGTGGCCACGACTAGACCCCCCAGGGTAGTGCCTACCTCAATGGCAAGGTAAGATTCATCTAGGTCGGGTAGTGTTTTGTATTTTAAACCTTTTTTGACGGCTATTGCGCAGCCGTCATACCGTTCCTGACTGTGATTTTTGCTGATGACGTCGTATTGAAAAATTTTCATCTCTTTATGAGCGGTCATTCCGTGTTCGTTAATCAATATAATGTCAGGGTCGCTTTGTTGCAGAATGTTGCCATAGATGGAACCTTTTCCGTCCCACCCATCGACATTCATCTGTATGATTGTTAGTCTGTTGGTCATTTGAGTAATGTAGGTTTTTTTAGTGTATGGATTTAAAGTAGACGCTTATTCGCGATCTACTTTAGCCCCATGTGGTGTACTGGGCGGGGTGCGCTCCCTGCCGTTTCTTTTCTTTCTAAATTCCGTGTCGGTGATTGTGTAAAAACAGTCCGTGGCCAGCTTAACCTTATTTTGTGAGAGAGCTTCCTCAAACTGTCGTTCCGGTACCTCATCGGAGCATTCCCATTTGTATCGTCCGGTCCTAAGACCTTCTGATACTTCACGGGAGTCCAATTCAGTTGGAGATGGGGCAGATTCAGGGGCGTACAATTTAAGGTTGAAGCCTCTGGAGTGGTATTTTAGTTGGTGCTCCCTTCCTCTAGATGAGGAGGTAGACCGTGGGCCGCGAGTTTTGGAGATCTTTCTCGACCTAGGAGACCTGATCTCCTTGGGTCGGACTGTCTCCTTTGTTGGTGTGGATGTGGGGGGGGGTGTTTTTGTTTTTTGTGGTGTGGATTTTTTGGGGGTGAGTGGCGCCTGTTTTTGTGTTTGCGTTTCCTTAGGTTTGTTAAGTCGGGGGTCACGTGAGATGGCTGTGTTTTGGGTTTGTATTTTCTGGCACTTTTCTTGGCATTGAGGAGCAACGGTTATTCGCATAACCTCCTCTGAAGGGGAACTATCGGGGAACCACATCTCACTAAGTCCGTTCTTCACGAGCATACGGTTTACTTCTTTCGCAAAGGTACCAGGTCGTGTGATGTTTTGTATGTGTGCATAGTATATGCAGCACATAATTTTTGTGGAGTGTTCATTCTCGATGTGTAAGAAGGTTTTCTGGTTATTTGTCTCGGCAATGGTGGCTTTCGCTACTTTAGCGTAGGTGGAGTTGGCCTTCTTCTCTTCTGATTCACGTTGGAGTTTGCTCTGGTTGCTCATTTCCTGTTTTTTTATCGGACATGCCATGGACATGGTCCGGTGCGGGCCTGAGCAATTGAGACATTTGATGGTGCTATTCTTGCAGTCGCGCCAAAAATGGTCACGACCGGCGCAAATGGAGCACAATTTAAGGTCTTTATTTTCAGGGCAGTTGGACGTGGTGTGTTTGTTGTATTTGTAGCACCTGAAGCACATCTGCAAATCAACAAACTCCTCTCGTTCCATCTGCTCTGGGCAAACTCTCACGTTGAAAAGAAGTAGTCCATTATCTTTTGCCTTTTGGGCCATAGCCGTGTCTTAAAATACCACTTTAAACACATGTGTATATGTTTTGAATTTAAAAACTTCCGCTACCTTTGCCCATTCATGGTTGTTCTCGATTTCCCGTTTTATGTCGTCGGCTGAGTGGCTCCCAACCCAGGGGTCGAGGCGCCTGCAGATCAAGCTGCGGTGGGTTCGTATTTGTGCTGGTGTCTGTGGTCTGAGGTTGATTGTTTTGAGGCATTCAACGGCTTTCCCGGAGGTCAAGGCTTCACAATCAGCCTCCCTCGCGCAGATAGCCGAGTAACCATTGTTCAAGTCCACTAGTCTTACCAAAGCAATGCGTAGGGATCCGTAAACTGTTTCAAATACCTTTTCTCGGTCAGGTTTCGGGCCCTCCGAGAGGACCCGAAGAGTTATTCGTAGGATTTCTCTCATGTTAGGTGCATCCTATGATGCGTTACCGTTTGTATGTGTGTAATGTTCACTGTGTTCACTTTTTGTTTTTAGACGGAAAGGGGTGAGAGAGAAAAAGGGGGTTCAATGTCCCCCCAAATTTTTTTTACTTTACCTCAAAATGACTTTTTCCAGGCAAGCGGGTGGGCCAGGGGAGGCTTCGGTCTCCGTTTCCACGAAGGAGCGAAATAATTGTTCCGTTCCGTATTTCGACTGGAAAAGCAAGTAGTCCACTTGTTTACGAAGTATCGCGCTACTATCAACAAGTAGGGTCACTCTATTCACTTTTCTCGCTAAAAATTCACTTTTACTGAAAATCCGTACAATTTGCTGTCAAAGCGGGAGGGGTCTGCTCATGCAAGCAAGGCATTCATTCTTGCTCCATTCATCTTGAAGAATTTCTTACTTTAGACACCTCACTGAGTGTCTTCCAAACATTTTCAATGGAATTCACGTCCGGATTCTGTGCATGGAAGTTCCTCACAGTGATGTGCTCGATGTCGAGGAATGTCTTCACCTACATGGTCGGGAGGCGGGGAGTGTAATCATGAACGAAAATTGTAGGTTGAGCTTCGGATTCCAAATGACGTTACAAATAATACAAAACAAGAGCATACCCATAATTACCAGGATACGCAAGAGAATAAGAAAGAGGCAAAAAGATATCCATAGATCAGCGAAGATCTCACAGATAAACACTTTTAAGAACTAGTAAGAAAAATGCAAGATAAAATATTGCACATATTAGGTAGGAGTAGAAAGCAGAGAATCCTAAAAAAAAAGAAAAAAAAAGGGCGAATCCCCAACTGGTTCCGAATCTGTGCAAACCTAATAAAAAGAGTAGAACAACTTAGATATGCCGCAGGATATAATCGAAGTACAACGATAAAAACAACTTACCAACGAATTGGAAAACAAACTGAATATGACAAATATAACCTAAAATGACTTACCGAATATGGCGTGCCTTCCCAAAAGGCAACACAAAATAAGAACTACGACGTAAACAACCTAAAAAGCAATAAAAACCAAGAGAAAGGTTCCAAACAAGGAAATCAACCGAGTGTAAAAATACAAAACAGACAAACGGTGACTTATAAAAAAAAACAATCTACGAACACACATATAAAAAATATATAAATCAGCCAAACAAAACATAAAAACTACAAACTACGAATACACAAGTAAATAAATTACCATGTACAAAAACAAACAATAAATAAAATGCATAACAAACTAACACACTACTAAAAACAACAACAAAAGAAATTGCTAAGCAACATAAATATAAAACAAGCACAAATAGTCAAAAACTTGAACGCATAAATCAAAGCATAACCCATAAAAAGAAAACAAGCACACTCAACAATTAATAAAGATGGCGACTTGCCTGATCTCCAGGCGGCTTGCATCCCTTTGCAAATCTTCTACACTTTTCTCTTTTTTCCACTTTATCTCCTTTCACTATGCACTAGACATTTTTTCCTTTGCACAAATTGAATTGACTTGTAATATCTTGGTAAAGGTGGCAAGGGGACGTGGGATTTGGTAGCGACGAGTCTCCTCCTTCTGGGTCTTGGTTTAGCCCAATGTTCATTTCGAGTTTTGTTACGCTTATTTCGACGGCTTCGCTCATTCCGAACGATGGGTATATTGGCGATAAACACGTCTCTTGAGATACAAAGCTTCAACCACTCTTTATCCTATAAGTCGATTTCAAATGTCTGGAAATCTGTCCACCTAATAACTGTCCTCAAGCCAAACAAAGTATCTACTGACCCCGCGTCGTAACGCCATATATCCCTACTTTACATCCTTTACAATATCAGTGAATGCGTAGTACTAAAAAAACATCAAGCCATACACCCAACTTGATGACTGCACACCAACATCATCCAGTTCATACAAGAGGCTTTAACCAACACTCATAACCACTCTTGACAGTAATGGCAACCTCGGGATCCATACTATCTCATATACCCTCTAACCTTTTCCTCTATGATAACCCTTCTTCGAACCCTAATATCATACTTCACTGCTATGCCGATGATATCACCATCATCTTCAACTCAATATCACACAACTCAAAAGGTTACCTTCAAAATCCTCTGTTACCATCTTCACAATTTACAAATTGTAGTACAAGAAATATCCCCGTATCATTTTATTTAACATCACACTCACCATAAGTAAAATACCTATAATACGTAAGAAACGCAACAAACAAAGTTAATACAAAAATTAACATACTCCAAACCTCTACTTGGTAGGCCTTTTAATTTACTTATTAGGCGTCAAAATCTATCAAGGGTCACTTCGCTGTCTACTCTGGCAATTAGGCTGTCTCAGATTTCAGACTGTTGTTGGTTAATAGCCAGCTCTAGCTCATCACGCAATTGTCGTAGCAGCGAGCTTCGTTCCCGATTCGTACCTGCTCTTCTGATTTCTTCATACACCTCCCTGTGCTCCCTAGCGATCTCTTTCATCTCCTCGGTCCATCTGGGTTGTGGAGGAGTCTTGTATCCTGTCATAAGTACACACTCGCGGTCAGCCTCGGTGATGAGGGCTGTAATCCTCTCCAGCCCCCCGTCAATCTCTTCTAAAGGTTGCTTCGCTCAGGTCGGCTTGTTCGAATCTGCCTAGGATTTCTCCGTAGTGTTTCCAGTTGGCCAAGGCGTAGCTTTTGCAGAGAAGGTCCGGTTGCTGGATCGGAGCAAGTAAGATGGTGCTCAAGATCGCTATATGGTCGCTGGGAATTGTTGGTCCTGGCTCAATATGTTAGTTGAATGGGAAGCCGTCAATTGTCCTGATTATGTCAGGCGCAACGTTAGAGGAAACGGGATAGTCCGATGAGTGGAACTTTAAAATAATTTTAATTTTCGATTCCAGCTTGTCGCTTGACTGTTGATGACCGGCTTATCTTCATTTATTAATATCGCTTCTAAAATGTTCAGCCTATCTTTATTAACCTATTTTATTTTAATAACGGTGTTGTCAACTAGCATATCTCTCGTTAAGTTAGTGTTATGTGCACACTCCATATGATTTTTAGGCCCTCCGCTTTGCAGATGCATGGTTAAACATATCGAAAGTGTAGTAGTTGCCATGCCAATATATATTGAGTAATATATGATGAGTTGAATTTTGTCCATTTGATTTTTAACCTTGATGTTACGGTTAATAATCTCCTTGATGTTTTTTTCATCTATTTTATAGGCCGTGGACATCTGATTTCTGTAATACACGTTGATGTTGTTGACTTCTCCCTGATTACTTTTAGTTTTATCCGTATCTTTGCAATGATTATTTAAAAATGGTTGGAGTTGTTTGCCAATCATACTGTTTGAGAAACCGTTGTTCACAAGTGTTTGTTTTACTCGTGCTATCACTTGGTGGAAAGGTTCCCACGTAGAGCAGCATTTATGTGCTCCTTTCATTCGGACGGCCGGTTTTTCCTTGTTTATGAAAAGGACGGATTGAAGTTGGATTCTTTTTTTACAACGGAGAGCTGTGAGCGCGCTTAAGGAAAAGTTCACTCTTCATTAAAGTTAACGTTAACTTCAAGAAAGAAGAAATAGATGCGCTCTCTGGACTGATTGGAGATTCCTCCTGTTTCCAGGGGGCGAGGTGCTTACCCTAAAGGGGTAATTCATCCTTAATTCCTCCTTATTCCATGCTTTGACTTCCACTTAATTCACCAACTAAAAGCAACATAACACGACTACCGCTGCGCCCAGAGCCAATTAAAGTAGGGTATAGTGAACCTCGGATGAAGCTCAAATAGGAGGCGCGAAGAAGGGAGGTCCTTAAGATCACGAGCCCGAAATTCTGTGGAAGCGCTTCTTAGCTTAGGCCTATTTAGGTAGGGTGGTCGTGACGTGCTAAAATAAGTAGGTAAATAGGGAACCATAGGCTGCTACGTGATAGGGAACGTTTTTCACTGTCCTTTTTTACAGATTTAGAGAGGAAGGAAGAAAACAAACATAGGCTTCGGGGGAATGAACGAACAAAAGTATGCCTAGGTGCTCGACTAGCAAAAGGATGGGGGATCATCTCCCTCTAGGGAAAAGAGGCAGCGTGGATTTTTTGCGAGTACCTCTACGGATAATTGACCAGGAGATCAAACCGGACAAAGGAAAACTCCCCGAGACATTATTTAGACAGATAAAAGTAGCCCTTGTCAAAATTATCGACATCTCAAATGGCTACGTGGTAATTGCAAGTAAAGAGAAAGAAGTAGAAAAATTAGTGTCCCAGGAAGGAATAGAGACACTAAAGGGAATAAGACTAACGCCTAAAATCCCGCCCCAGATAACTGCAAACAGAAGTATCGAATACAGGAAAGTCGACGTTTGGGTGGGTTCCCATTACAAAGAAGAAATGAAAGAAGAAATAGAAAAAAAATCATGAAGGCATAAAAATAAATGAAATAATTAAATTTCTCCACCATACACATGTCTTTAAAATTGTGTGTGCAACAACAGATATGGCAGTAAAGATATTTCAATGAGGACTGCTCATGTTTAACATGAGAATTCCACCAGAGAACATGGAGAGCGAGAAACATATTAATATTCCAATGTGCTTCCGCTGCAATAAGATAGGGGACCACTTGACGCGTGACTGCACTGAGAAAGATACAGTATGTTCTGAGTGCGGACAGAAGAACCACGAATGGAGACAGTGCAAGGAAAGTACTAAAAAATGCGTGAACTGTCATGGGCCACACAGGACTATGGCAATTGCATGCCCCAAAGGAAAGGAGATAATAAAACGAAAGGAAAGAGAGGCTAGAAACGAAGAAGAAACTAGAAGAAATGCAACATACGCAGGAGTGGCTAAAACAACTGTGAAACAAATGTGGGAAGCACATACCCATCTAACAGGGCCATAAGGGGCAACAACAGAAGTGATCACAGGCATACTTTATGCCCATGCGATGAATATTGGGAAACCAGGTACCTTCGCTGCGACACTCAATACATGTAAGTTCAAAGTAATGAAGGAGGCAAAATAGTACGCATGGAAACAGCATAAATGCTCCCCCCTCCCGAGAGGCAAGAAACAGGAAGACATCATTAAGGCAATTAAAGAAGGAAAATGCAAATGGACATTCAAAGGAAAGACAGTAGAAGAAAACGAGGAAGAAGTACAAAAACTCTTATTAATGGGGAGGATAAAATTCGAATCTACCCTGGCGATTGCGTTACTCTCTGCCATTCTACATTTCAAAGTATGAAGAATGGCAGGTTTAAAGGCAATGAAACAGAACCCAACAAGAGATCAACCCGCCAGAAGTCCAGAGATTTCTAGACGACCAAACTTAATAAACAATGGAACCAGAGAGGAGAAGAGAGCTCAACATTCTGCCAATCAACACTCAAGGATGGATCGGTAAAATATCAACGTTAGGAAATAACTTCAGAGAGAGCAATCCAGACATAATATTAATATCAGAACACGGACTTATTCCAGAAAAGAAACAATGAAATTGTTCGATTACACCGTCATAAATGCGAATCCTTCAGGCCAGCGTCATAACTTGGCGGCCATAACAATAAGAAGAGGCCTGAAGTTCAAAGAAGTTAATAATTCGGATGAGGCATACTTGCTCGTAAAAATTCATACATAATTAAAGGCAATAATAGTAACCACGAGATACCAAGCACCAAGAAAAAATTACCTTCCCCTGTATATCCTATTTAAAATCTTTGGCACATGTTTCCCAACCATCTTTATGAGAGACCTCAATGCCAGGTGCAGTGCAAATGGATACCGCTCCAGAAACAACAGAGGAGCCAGGAGATCAAAAGTGTAATACAATCATTCAAACAGAAAGCGCGAGGCCCCTCAGGAATAACCAGAATTAATCTTACCAAGGTACCTAACATAATCATCAGAACATTAAATAATATTTTTAACTCGTGCTTAAACACCGGTTACTTCCCTGATGGCTTCAAACTAGCGGAAATGATATTCATCCCAAAGCCAGAAAAACCACCAAACCACCTCATCAGTTACCGGCCAATATCGCTATTGAACTTCATGGGCAAAGACTTCGAGAAAAATCCTTAACAGAAGACTAAAAGAATATCTTGAAGAAAATGACCTTTATAATGATTATCATTTCCGATTCAGAAGAGGTAGAGACACCACAATGGCACTTGGCATAATAACAGAGAAAATAGCAAAGACCAAAGCAGAGAATAACTACATCGATCTGGTCCCGGAAGATGTAGGAAAAGCATCCGACAAAGTCTGGGTCAGAGGAATGCAATATAAGATCTTAAATCTCCAGATTAATTGCAATCTGGAGAGAATTCTGTGCGATTATGTCACAGACAGAAGAGAATATGTGAAGATCAATGTTTATTCAGGAATAGAATGCGAATTGAAAGCTGGATTCCCGCAGGGGGGCTGTTTCAGGCCCAGGCTGTATTCAATATACACATCGGACCTGCTACCACCAATAATGCCTAGTTGCCTAAAAATACAGTTCGCGGACGACATAAGCCAACTCGTCGTCACTCCGTACAGGAACGTACGCTCTAAGGCAAGGACAACAGCTTTAGAAATCAGAACATCAACAACCGCGAAAGAGATTGGAAGATAAGGACGAACAGGAGGAAATTTACAATAATCCCAATTTCCAAGAACCAAACAGCTGAAATTGTAGTTGAAGATCAGAACTACAGATATCATAGTGAGGGCAAAGTGCTAGGACTCAGAATAACAAAAAGTGGCTACAAACAACATACATATAACGGAGAGGAAGAACAAGGCGATTTCGATGCTTAACCTAATGTACAATCTAAGAAGGTTAAGCATGAAAAATAAAATAAAAATTTATCTTGCACTAGAAAGAGAGGTACTACTATACGCGCCAACCGCTATCAACGGTGAAACAATGACCAAAAAAATTGGAACTCCAGAGAATACAAAATAAAGCTCTCTACCTAATCACCAACACCCGTAGGAGAGAGAGGGAAAGACTACAGGATCTACACCAAGAAGCAGGATTAGAAACGCTCAACATCAACATCAGGAACAGAGCGAAGAAAATATGGAGAAAGATAGACGATCTACCTCCGATATTTGCAGACCCCTTTAACACTCGATTTCCCAGCGGTAGACAACAGCCGAAAATCGAGGAGGTACCCACATTTACTTAAGTAGAAATTCAAAAAGAGAGAAGGAACAAGGATAACGATGAAGATATTTAGCCGACTATATACAAACACAACCAACATAAATAACCAACCAAGACACTAGATAAATACCCTAATAAGACAACCGATTTTAAACCACCTAAATAGGAAGAAACAACCGACTAAGAAGACAACACAGATAAAAAGTGTAAACCAAAATAATACGAACCAAATGAACTAAAAGTGTAATAATTGGACTATATTAAAAAGTTTAACAAAAATGATAGTGAAGTGAAAGTTAACAGTAAAACAGAAATAAAACGAACATAGTAAACTAAAAGTGTAATAAGTGAACTATAGTACTAAAAAGTTTAGCAAAAATGATAGTGAAGTGAAAGGTAATAGCAAAACAAATAAACAAAGTAAAACTAAAATGGGAAAGTGATAACAACAAGAGAAAGTGAAACAAAGTATGGAAAGTAAAAACAAGCAACATAACAATACATAAACAAAGCTTAGAGCTAAGATAACTCAAAAAGGCATTAATGCTACAATAAACACATGAATGAAAGATAAAGAGAATAAGAGAACAGAGATTAGGCAGTCCTCTCGCTCCCGTATGAGGAACATAGGTGCTAAAAGTGTAAGAAAGAAGGTAAGAATGATGAGTAAATGCATGACGGTGGTTCGGAATCCACGTTAATCAGTATGTCTCCCTTGTCTGGTATTCCACCCTTTGCACCTCTTACTACCGAAGTTGCTCAATCTGCCTCCTCACCAATCTGTCCTCTTTTAACTCAAAACTTTCTGTCTCTCACTATATAAACCCTGCTTGTTTTAGACTTCCCATTAAGCACTTCACTATCGATTCACTTGAACTGAGAGTCAGAAGTGTGAGGAGTTTCTCTAGGAGCAAGTCGGCTGCAAGCCTCCTCCTTTTCTGTGCCCTCCCGATCGTGGGAGGGGTACAGAGGGGAGGAGTAACCGCGAGCCGTACCTTTTCTGCCCCTAAAAAGAAAATCTTTCATTCTGAATTCGCCGCTTGGATTGCTGATAGACCACTCTCGCTAAGTTTGGTAAAGTAGACTCACAGAAAAAACAGCTCATTCTCGATCGAAGAAGATTTTTTACGTATTACTCTCGGAAGAAATCGACACGAATATATTTACTCGCATATGAGATTCAGAAGGAAGCCGCAGCTCACCTCATTTTCATCATTTTCAACCTCCCAATTTTCATTTTCATCTATCTTCTCGATCACCTTTCCTCTCCCACACCCCAAATTCTCCCATACAGGGGGGTACTAAAAAGAGAGAAATACTTTTTTAGGCCCGTCATATATTTTACCATGACTGCGTAAATCCCCCATCCACCGCCCCCCACCCAAGGCCCAATGCCTAGGCTTAAAGGACGCTGATATTTGACCTCGTCCCAACTATGCAGAGCACTAGCATATGCATAATTAGGGGTACGGGAGGAGGAAGGTTTGAGGATTAGCCCACTGCTAGTGTAGCAGAGGAACCCCGGAGAATGGGCCGGGTTGCAACCTTTGCAGGAGAGTATAACTACTTCACCTGTGAGGGGCCCCGAAGACCACTGAGGGACAAACAACTGTCTCAGTGTATGGCAGGAAGCAACCGCGGTTTTTAATTTCCTTGAGTCGGTGGCATCCCCGGCTAGCGATGGTTTATTCCACGCTAGCCAACAAAAAGTCCATCACTTTTCACCTTTCGAGAGGAGCTCACCCGAGTCCATCCATTCATTCATTGATCACAACATCATATCAGCCATTTGAGCGAGGGCAGGTCTACGGGATAATTGGGAGGAGGGACCCCATAATCCAGACATGAACTTAAAGTATAAAAGACCACCACTAAGGACCGAGGCAGGAAAAACAAAACCAGAAAGAGGACTTCTCATCAGGACCTTATTTACTGATTTCAAAATCGCGCTGACGAAGCTGATAGAAGTACCAAACGGGTACGTGGCACTCTGCCACAAACAAGAGGACGTTGAAAGGATGGTGGCAACCGATGGGCTGAAAGCTCAAAGCAAAATCGGCTTATCACCAAAACTGCTGCCACCATAATTAATGGCGAATCGCTCATTTGTGTAGCGTAAAGTAGACCTTTATGTCGGCTTGTACACAAAAGAAGAACTTAAAGAAGAACTAGAAAGGGAAAAAAAGTACCTCAAAATCTCGGAAATAATCAAATTCGGCCACCATACTCACGTTTTCAAAGTAGTGTGTATCTCATCGGAGATGGCCAACAAAGCTACGAACAACAGAATACTGGCATTCAGAATGCGGATACCACCAGAAAACATCGAGATATAAAAATTCATAAATGTGCAGACCTGTTTCCAATGCTATGCGATCGAAGATCACGTGACAAGGAACTGCCCCCCAAAATACATTAAGATCTGCTCAGAGTGCAGCACAATTGGGCATACTTTTCGTGAATGCAATGAACAAGTCAAAAAATGTATCAACTGCCAGGGCCAGCATCGAACTTTGGCCATTAACTTTTCCCCCAAAAGGCCATAATAAACAGGAGAGAAGAAGTGGAAAAAGAAGAAACACAAAAAAAAGCATATCAAACATACGCTAATATAGCAAAAGCCACAGTAAAAGAAATTAAAGAAACGCAGGAACAAAAAGTAACATCAACGTTAATGAAGGAACCGGCCTTGACATACTGGCTTGTATAATGTTTGCCCACATGCATAACATAGCACAACCGGGAACATTCGCCGAGACACTCAACCTACTTTTAGAAAAGAACGGAGTCAGGAAAATGTGCCCCCCTCCCACTCATTCGGCATTAATATACGGCGTAACAGCTGGAAAAACGCTGCAGGCAAAAAGTATGTTAGAGATGGGGCCACACTGTCTGAGGAAAAAGAAGTAGAAGACACTGATGAATCCGATGAAGAAGAAAAGGATACTGACAAATCTGAAAAAGTACAAGAAGGAAAGAAAAAAAAGAGAAACCCCCAAAAGAAGAAAAGTCAAACCAAGAAAGTGCACACCGAAACGGATACACAATCAGAAACTGAGTCAGAATCAGGAACAGAAAATGAAGAAGGCTGTCGTTATGAAGCCAAAGACTTCAAATTAAAGATCTCTGTATAGGAAGCAGACCCCTTGCCAAAAGGAGCAAGACTAGAGGACATTAAAAAAGGAATAGAAAGAGGAACCTGTAAATGGAACTTTGTTACCGATCACGACCAAAAAAGCAATACAGAAACTGATTGAAAAGAACCGAATTAGAATCTACCCCCAGGACACGAAAATAATAAAAAAAGGACACATTTGAAAGGATAGAAAATGGAAAATGGAAGAACCTCAAAATAAAAAGCAAGTAAGGACAATAGGAAAAATAACAAATTATGGATAACACGATAATAAAGCTAAAGATCCTTCACATTAACACCGACGGTTGGAAAAGCCAAAGCATACAATATGGAAATATTTTTAGGAAACTAGATCCTGACGTGATCACAATTTCGGAGCATGGAATAAAAGATGAAGAAACAATGAAAATCTCAAACTATCATATAATAAAAAAGAATCCCACCGGGGTATGGTACGATCGTACGGCCATCGCAATAAAGAGAAACTTAATATACACGCAAGAAAGGGAAGTTGACAAAGCCTACATAACCGCTACTATCGAAATGGAGTACATCCCGATCACAATAGTGGCAGGCTACCAACCACCCCGTCGCTCGTATATATCGATACACTCTGTTATGGAGCTACTACATAAAAACAACCCATCAATTCTCCTGGGGGACCTCAACGCCAGGCTTCCAGAATCAGGGTACCGCACAAACAAAAACGCAGGGCGGAACCTAGAATCAATAATGGACAGAAATATATTAAAATGAATAGGCCCGGAATTCCCAACACATATCACCAAGAGAGCTTCAACTAAACCGGACATAATAATGACGGCAGAGAACTTCCCGTTTAATGCTTATATGAAACCGATACCCATCCCCTGTAGCGACTATATCGGAGTTTTGGTGACTGTAAATCTAAACCCGATACAAGTCCCAATCAAGCTTTGAAAATACTACAGGAACGCGAACTGGCAGACATACATATCTATGTTAAATAGCCATGAACAGCCAGAATTGAACGGGAAAAGCATAGACGAACTAGAGGAAATAACCAGAAACTTAATCGAAAATATACAGAAAGCAGACGAAGCAAGTGTGCCAAAAATCAAATACAGAACTCTACCACATCCAAAGTGGACAAAAAAAGTGAAGAAGAAAGCAAGAAAAGTCCAAGAAAAATACTCGGAAATAAGAATTTTCGGTACAAACGGAAAAAGAAGCGGAGAATTAAAAAAACTGAAAGAGAAAATGGTCTTTTTGATAGAAGAGCAACAAGAAGAAAACTGAAAAGAAATCACGAACAAAATAGAGGTCACGGAAAACCCAAGGGAAGCCTGAGAATGATAAAAATAATCAAAGGAAAACCACCAAGAGAGCCAATAAAAATAAGGAACAAGCAAAATGAATACCTCAAAAGCAAAGCAGAAATAGAAGAGAAGTTTAGAGAAAGAAGATAATGAGCGATTTGACAGAGAAACAGAAGAAATGGTCATCGCAAACCTAAGAAGAAACATAAGGAGAATAACACCACTTAGGAGAGTCGATGTGAGTACAGACGAGTACGCGGGATTAGGAGTTCTAATCACTGTGGAAGAGGTAAAAAGAACAATCGCCACCTCTGAACAAAAGGCACTCGGAAATACCGGGTTCACAAAACAAAACTACGAAAAAGCGCCTGAAAAGATACTAACATATATTAAAGATCTATTCAATGCATTTTTGAATGTCGGTGCATACACACGAATCTTTAAAGTAGCGAAGATGGTTTTCCTTCACAAACCAGGAAAAACACTGACATCGATTTTAAATTACAGACTAATATCGCTGCTTAATTTTGGGGGAAAGGTATTCGAGAAAATACTGAATACGAGACTGGTGGAACACCTAGAAAACTCAAGGAAATACAACGAGCACCAGTACGGCTTCAGGAAGAGAAGAGACGAAACTATGGCGCTCGCGATCATAACCGAAAAGATCACATAGGCAAAATCTAAAAAAAGATATGTAGACGCGGTACTCCGGGACGTCGAGAAGCCCTTCCACAAGGTATGGGTGGATGGGTTAAAATACAAACTCCTCCAACTCGCTCTCGGCAACCGAATGGAGAGAATCCTGGCTGACTACGTAACAAACAGAGAGGCGTACATTGACATCGAAGACCACGAAGGATCCAAATTACAGCTGAAAAGTGGGGTCCCACAAGGGGGGTGCCTGAGCCCCACTTTTTACTCGATATACACAGCGTATATGCCACCTCCACATTAAAACCAGGCTGCATGAATGTGCAATACACCGACGACATTATTCAGGTGATCTCCACTCGGGCCACAAATCCCAGATGGCAAGCCAGGACAACAGAGCGAGAGATCCAAAATATAAATGAATTCGAAAGGAGATGGAAAATTAAAACCATCCTGAACAAATTTAAAATAATACCACTGATGAGAGTAAAAAGGAAAGGATAACCATCAACGGCACAGAATACAGGTGCACAGCCGAAGGAAAAGTGCTGAGCTGCAGATTGGGGAAAGAGGATACCGCGCCCACATAAAGGAGAGGATTGCTAGGGCTAAATCAAGCCTGAGATTGTTATTCAGCCTAAAACATCTGAAGCAGAAAAGGAAAAAGACGCTCTACAAAGCATTTGTGGAGTCGGTGCTGGTGTATCCACAGATCCCCATCCACACAACAACTAAGACAAACAACAAAAATTACAAAGAGTACAAAATAAAGCGGCCTACCTTATAACTAATACAAGGTGCCGAAAAAGAAAAAGACTCCGCGAAATAATAGATACGGCAGGGCTGGACCTAATAAATAAAATTATTGAGAAATGGCAAAAGAAATCTGGCAAAAAATTGAAGTAGATAACCAAGAGACTATAAGAATTCTTGAAATAGAAAACGTCATTTACGACCGTCAAGTCTTGCCTAGCAGTAGGCTCCGCGTACGGCGAGAAGAAGACCTAATAATGACCTAAAACAAAAAACAATAACAAAACAACCTAACAAGCAAAGAACTATCACAAAGGCATGAATATCTGAAAACGAAGACATAGATAATAAAGAAGAAAGAACAAAAAACCAAATAGAAAACACAATCCAAAAAGAAATTAGAAAAACATAAAAAGAAAGAAAAAAAGAAATCAGCTAGTATCCTGGCATTTATTAACTTTCTATTCTCTTACACAAACTAACACTCATTCCCCCTCAATAATAATAATAATAATAATAATAATAAACACTCATCTATATTCTCACTATCCCCACTCTTCTCTGACCTATTCTTTCATTCTGACTGCGTAGAATTATTGGCATATTCACTCCGACCACTACCTCAAAATCGGCAAAGGAGGGAACGTTAAGGGTAAATCCCAAAGACGCCCCCGAGATTACGAAAGAGATTATACTCATTTTCACCATTCCCCATCATCATTAATTTTATATTTCTTTTTAGCGGCCCCACTTAAGCAGATGACTGCTTAAGACCACCACCCCCCTCCCTCCCTGCGTGAACTTCCGTCGGAAGTGAGAGGGGAAGGCCATTCATGTTTCGTTCCAACTATGCCGGGCAATAGCACGGCCATAATTGGGGGCATTGGAGTAAGCTGGTTTGAGAAGTAGCCCACAGTCGATAACAATGTTAGAAACAATTCCGGGCAAGGGACGGACTTGAAAAGAAAGGCGGAAGAGAAAAAGGAAAAATGAATTAGGAGGGCGAACACCTCCTACGCACAAGCGTCAAAAGTCACCCCTCTCAGAAAATGTAGAGAACATCGCCGCGCAGAAAACATATTTGAAAATAGGCAAGGAAGATAAAAACTCGAAAAACATCCTCACTTGCATACTATATGCCCATGTCCGGAATCTGATGAACCCGTGCTGCTTCGCTAAAGAGCTAAATATCATGCTCAAGAACAATGTCTTAGCAGAAATTTGGTTCCCCCAAAAAACTCGCCATCAGGGAAAGTCCTCCAAATGCAATACGGGCCAGGGGAAGAGGCACCAGCGACCGCCTTCCCAAGAAACGAAGGAGAAAGAGCGGAAAGGAACACGATCCCGGAATCAAACCCAGCTCCTCAAAGGTTCCCAGACAGGGACCCCAGAATTGAGACCAGGAATAAAATGGAAGCGAGCGAGAAAAAAAACAGCTATAAAGATCAAGCAAGCTGAGGGCAACATCTCAAGCTCTGCTTCTTCCTCTGAAGATGAACAAGAGTGCTTCCAGCCTCCTAAGATCCATAAGAGAGCGAAGAGTGGAAACAAAAGGGAGAGTTATTGTCAGAACAAAAAAAAGATGATGATGACATCAAAATCAAGTTCTAAAGGAAAGCTGAAATATTTTTCCCAGAGGACCCCAAGATAGGGGAAATCATCGAAGGAGTTAAAACTGACATGCTGAAATGTCAATATGATTCGCCAGATCAGGAAGCGCTAATTGACGCAGCGCTTATGGAGGCCGAAATTAAACTCTATAGGGACGGAAAAAAGACACAACAAAAAGTACTAGAAAAAGACACACACAAAATAACACAAGCACCAAGCAACACAAACATGGAAAAAACGAACAACACATTAAGAATACTAACAATTAACGTCAATGGATGGGAAGGGAAACACATTCCTTACGGAAACAAATACCGTAAAGTGGATCCCGACCTAATCCTCATCACTGAACACGGCGTTAATACAAATACAAACAGAATAAAGATATCGAACTACACAGTTATGAACAAAAACCACACACAGGAAGGTTTTGACGTCGCAGCCATCGCGATCCGAAACAACATTTCATACAGAACACTTCCAAACCTAGATGAGTCATTTGTAGCTTTTGAGATACCAACCCTGGTGTGTAACCTGAGCCTGAAGGCTGCCTATCCATCTCCACGACGCAAATACCTGCCGATCCCTAACTTTTAAACCCTCTTCGGGCGCGGGAAACATACATTGCTTGGCATGATCTGAATGCCAGATGCGAGGCATCTGGCTACGGAAACACCGACCAAAGGGGAAGAAACCTAAAGCTGCTTCTCGAAAGAGATAGACTCCAGAGGGTCGGGCCAGATTTTCCGACCTCTTAAGACAACGTTCGGCAACTAAACCGGACATTGTGTAAACGGGCAAAAACTTGCCCTTCAACATCGTAAATGAGCCCGCAACAGTGGTACGGAGGGATCATATCCCGATTCTCACCACGATCTTGCTTGCTCCACTACTCAAGCCCGTTCCACTTAGGAAAACTTACGCTAACGCTAACTGGAAGCTATATAGAGAGATACTCAGTACATACCATCCAGCTGATTTGTAAGACGCTAATCTCGAAGAGATTGATGAGGAGATAAATAAGATCACCAATCTCCTCATTCAAGCCGACGAGAGATGCGTCCCCACAATCTCCTATAAAGTCCTCCCACGACCTAGGTGGACGAACGAGATGAGAGAAATCGCCCGGGAACATAAAGAAATCTATGAAGAGATCGGCAGGACAGGCACCAATTGGGAAAGAACAGCCAGAATGAAAAAACTAGAAGAGGAACTAAAAAAGACAATAATTAAAAACAAAGAACAATCTGGAATGACATCATTGGGAGGCTTGACAGGGAGAACAATTCTGTAAGGTTTTATAACAACATCCGAAGAATTAGGGGATTGCCTCCCAGACCCAGAACCCGAGTTGAAGATGGAGACATCACCTAGGACCCAGAGTCTCTCGAGAAGAAATTTAGAACTCACTGGTAAGAGATTTTCGCTATATCCCATGAGGAGAACGATAACTTCGACCAGGACTTCGAAGACAAATTGCTTGATGACCTCGGCACAGTGATACATAGAACCTACCCACACCCACAAATATCTCAGGAAAGAGTGATGGTTTACCAGGGATGCCCGATAACTGTCGAAGAGATCTTGAACACCATAAGGTCCTTAAGGCAAAGGGCACCAGGCTGGTCTGGTATTACGAAGAACAACCTTGTAAATGCACCAAGAGAAATTATTGATGGTTTGGCGAACACAATAAACGCTGCCCTGAATACAGGCTACTTCCCTGACGGGTACAAGATGACCAAACTCATCTTTATCCCGAATGGAAACAAACCCGCAAACCAAGTGGCTAACTATCGCATGATCTCTCTTCTTGAGATACAGGGAAAAATCTTCGAGAAGATTATAGCAGATAGGTTACAAGCTCAACTGAGCGAGTAACGAGCGCATAACCCCCAATAACATGGGTCTCGCAGAATAAAGGAGCACAAATACCTCCCTGGCGCTCCTAACAGAGAAAGTAGCATATTCCCAAGCGAACGGGTTATATGTAGAGATTGTGTTGAGGGACGTGAAAAAGGCTTTCGATAAAGTCTGGCTGGAAGGACTTTAATACAAGATCCTGAACTTCCAGCTAGATCCAATCCTGGAAAGGATCCTTTGTGACTTCATCATGATCACAAGGGCCTGCCTCATGGTTGAGGGCTACAGAGGTCCTGAATTCGAACTCAAGGCAGGCGTTCCCCAGGGAAGTTTCCTGGGTCTTCTGATTTACCTGGTTTTCACGATCAACCTCCCAACTCCGTTGCACAGGGACACGATGTATTTGCAATTCGCAGATGATATCACGCAAATTGTCCCATGCTCGGAGAGGAAAACAAAGGCACAAGCGGTTAGCACAATAGCGGAAATCAACAACATCAACCAGTACGAGAGACGATGGAAGATCAGGACCAACAGGGACAAATTCAAGATCGTCCCGCTAAGCCGCGAGTTGACATGACCCATCATCATAGATGGGAGAAGATACGGCTACTCCGCCGAAGGCACCGCCCTGGGCCTTAAGATCACCGACCATGGATACTCGAGACACCAAACGGAGAGGCGGAACCTGGGAAGGAGAGAAATCTCCAAGCTATACAGGTTTAGAGATCTTAGCTTGGCCAACATCAGGAAAATATATCTGATGTATGTCCGGCTAAGCTCATCTACCCCGCAGTGGTTACTCAAGTGACCAGCAAATCATCGATGAAATGGCTTCAACGTGTCCAAAACACTGCATTTCTGCTTATCACAAAGTCAGAAGGCGTTGAGCGCCTAAGGTAAAGAGATTTGCACAGGAGGAACCGTTTGGAGCCCAACAATGTCATCACCCCAAAACTTGGAAAAAAGGTCTGGTATACACTAACGAATATTGTCATTCCGGAGCTACAGGAAACAGGTGGAAGGCTTAACATACCTGCGAGGCTACGGGCAAAAGTCTCACGCCAACGTTGGTTCCCGAGCACAAAACTATGCACACAAGAAGACATTACACCAATATATACATAGACGAAACACAATATAACATAGAAGAACAGTTCATCAATACATACATAAACGAAAAAGCAAACAATACAATTAATATAACATATAAGAATATCGAGGTAAATTGTTTGCAAGTAGAGCTAACAAAGGCTTGAAAGCTGAATATTTGCAACAAAAGTAAGTAAACCCAATCATTTGAAAACAAACAATAAGAAAAAGACAAAAGCTCACGAAATTACACAAACATAGGACAAAAAAGTTCAAACAAATAATAAAAGCAAAAGTAAAATAAATAAAAGTAAAGCGATGCCCTCCCTACTAGGGCAAAATCCTCCTTCCCCACTTTAATTTTCACCCACTATATCTTCCACTATCCCAACTTCTACTAAAATTGAGTATATCATCTTCTTTCATTCTGTCAGATCCTCACTCCACTCGTTACATCGGTAAAGGAGGCAAGAACATATCAAAACGCTCCGAAGATGATCGAATAAGATCGAAAGCTTAGCAATTTAGTTTGTTTTTTACCAAACACATTCATTTAAAAAAGAGATGAATACAGGACAAGTGATCCACCATCTACAAGATGGAATAAAAAAGATAAAAGAAGAGAAATTCGGAAGGGCGAGGGGGAAAAAGTGACCCTCGGCTTTGTACTAATAACGGGGGCGTATCGTCCGACCTACGTGTCGGCGGGGGCGATGAAAAAAAGAGAGGGTAGTTTAAACCTTACCTAACCACCGCCCTTCGGGCGACCTTAGCTCCGACCGTCTTAGTTGCCAAAGGAAATTACTTAAGGCGAAATACACAATGGTCTTCAACAAAATTTGCATTCAAGAAAGACTGCTACCCAACTACACTAATATATATATATATATATATATATATATATATATATATATATATATATATATATATATATATATATATATATATATATATATATATATATATATATATATATACATATATATGATAGATCGTTATCATCAATATGTCTTCATCATCAAGTTCTTCGTTATCGTCCCTTTTCCTGGCCGTCAGTCACGGCGGTTTCTCCTTGTGAAATCCGAGAAGTTGTCTAAACAACTCCAAAATGGAAAGACTTAAAAAGGATTCGCGTAAAAAAAAAAAATTTATTCGGCGATGGCGGTATCCTTGTCCCAGGGGAAGCCGGGGAAGGGGATGATCGCAAGTCCCCATTAATTAGGACGGAGATTATGGAACTTAAATTTATCCGCCCTCTCTCTTGCTCTCTCTCTCTCACTCTCTTTTCCTCTCTCTCTCTCTCACTCTCTTTCCTTCCCTCTCTCTCTCCTGTTTCTCTCTATTTTCCTTTTTCTTTCCCTCATTCTCTATTTTTCTCCCTCTTTCTCTTTCCTTCTCTCTCTCTTTGTCTCTCTCTCACTCTCTCTTTCTGTCTTCCCTCCTCTCTCCTTCTCCCACTCTCTTTGTTTCACTTTCATTTTCTCTCCTTGTTTTTCTCTATCTCTCCTTTTTCCTCTGCGTGCCTATTTACTTGCCTCTCTCTCCGTATGTCTGTCGCCCTCCCACATGACTATGTGTTTTAGTTCCTACTTTTGCTTTCTTCTTCTCTTCATACGACCTTGTTGTTCGCCCTCCCAAGCCCATTATTTATGAGCTCTTTGCTGTTCCGTTTGCAATTTTATTATTATTTCTTCTCGTTTCTTTTCCTTATTCTCCTCTTTCCTTCATATTTCTCCTCCTGATTCGTTGTTTTATGAGAATGTGCCCTCATTGGTATTAATATATACCCAACGCTTCCTGGCTTTTTATCGACATCAATAGAACATGTATACATGTACATAAATATGCTCACATGTAAACATACCAATACCTATGATAGTATTTGTTGTTCTTTAAACTTGGGTTCTTCACATAATTGCAAAATCCAAACGATTGATCCTAGGTATTAAATAGATGGGTATTTAGCAATATTCAATAATGGGTCTTAAATCGGTGTTGGAATAGGAAGTTGGTCTTGATTATATTTTTAATTAGATTTTATTTTACCAAAGTAAAAACCAACAAGGGTCTTTTCACCAGAATTTTTATGAAAAATGGTGAGTTACGATGATGTTAAAGTTAGGGTAAGTGAAAATGTGGTGACTTAACTCAAAAAGTAAATGAGTGAGAGGGATTTTAAAATGTGGTATTAGCGATGTATTTAAGATATTAGATAAAATAGGTATTAATATTTACATTCGAAAAATTGGGTAAATTCAGTAATAACTTGGATTTATAATGGGGGGAGGGGAGATTTCTGCGAATACGATAGCATAATTATTCTTTTAAAATATATAATTTACTAAATTTCACTAAAATTTAATTAAATTGCATTGAAAGTTCATTAAAGATATCCCTGTTGTGGCCCAATGCTGTAATTTTTTTTTTAAAAAACACCAAATCCTTAAAAAGTGATTTTAAATTTATTAGCGAGTTCATCTGGCTTCCACTAATGAGGGTACAGACCCTTAAAATATTATTTCATATAAACTATATAGCAAATAAACTATAAAAATACGATTAAATATACAACTACGGACAAAAACAAAACATTAAGAGGCGTGCCCAAGTTCTCGTTTGAAAAGATGCATGATTTAAGAAGTAGCAACGCAATACTCTTAGTGCTATGGGAGCTTAGAGAGCAGAGATGGTCTAGCGATAAGGGTTCAGATGCGGTAATCTCCAGATTGTCATCCAGGGCAAAACAATCAGCGTCACTGGTCAAAGAGCTACCTTGAATACTTGCTGTTAACCCCAAAAGTTCAGGCTTTGGTTGGTATTTCTCGGCAGCAAAGTACCATCATGATCTGCAGCGGATGAAAGGAGAACCTTTGGTGACTTGAGGATAGACTGAGCCCGCGAGTACAAGCGCATTATTATTGTGCACGACTTAAAGCGAGTGGTATCTCCCCTAAGTTGACAAGTAGGTTCTTTTTAGCAGATGTGTGGCAGACACCAACGCAAATCGGCAACCGGTATTGTGCATCGAATCCACTTACCGTAAGCGACTCTCGGATCCATAAGAATAAATATCACATCCGTAATCAAGCTTTATGAGGGTACAAGCTACTCTAGAGCTGGGACTATTCACCTCCCAAGTGAGGCATCGGTCAAATACAAGATCAAGGAATCTGTGCGTGTCCACCACATCCAGGCGAACCCCATTTAGGCACTGGTCAGGGTAGGGGTTTTTCCGACAACGCCAGCAGAAAGGCACGAATTTGGTTTTGGCCAAATAAAAGAAAATTCCTTATATTTTGACCTAAAGAGAAACGTAGTTCACAGCCTTGATAGGCATTTGATTCTAGTCAAAGAGATCGAAATGTCGTCTAGGTAGAGGATCTCGACAAATGTTTTCGAGACACTCTACGTAGCATCATAGGCGGCCTTCTTCCAATCATAAAATACCATTGCAAAATGCTGCCGGGGAAGGAAATCATTGCAGATAGCACTCTTTAGCCAGAGCATAGCATCGGACGTGGAGAGGATCTTACTTACTGAAGCCACGCTATGCATAAAACAGGTGAGCTGCGCGGTCTAGGAAGTAAACTAACCTAACATTTACCAATTTCTCTTGCAAATTGCATACGAAAAATGTAGTTAGAGAATTTGGGGAAAACCAGCCAGGGTGGATTGTTCTATTTCTCCTGAATTTACAAAGCAATCACAGTATCTGTCGTAGAATGACTCCCGACGATACCATATATCACTATTCGTTGAGGGAACTTCCTTAATTATCTTTAGAGTGCGTTAATGTCTGGCGGCCGATATTATGTATCTTCGATAGGCTTAGGAAGTGGAACTGAGCTCAAGGATAATAATATTGCCATCATTAATAAAATAGAGTTTTATTAATAATAACTACCAACAAACACAAGACGGAAAATATTGACATAAACAGAGAATGGAAAGGGTCGTGGAGACTCGGCTCTTCCGAGGATTTAAAGGATTTAAAAAGGTAAAACAAATATAGAGTTAAAGAGATGGGATGGTTCGATAAACCATTTAAAGCACAGGATAGAATTGACAAAAGGGTTAAGTACTCAAAGGTGACGTTTGGCTTACGTAACTTTTACACTAGTGGTGCAGTGGAACGTGGCTTGAAGGAGTTTCAGTCCGCTGGCGAGTTCCAGCCGAAGGGGGAGGATAAAAGGATCCTGACGTGGCGTATTGGGAAGGAGAACCGTTTCTCGACGAACGGCTTGAAGAACAATGGCTGTTCTACGTTGTTCTCTTCTGAACAAAGGGGGGGGTGAGAACCGTCTCTTGTCTACGGGCTCAAGAACAATGGTTGTTCTAATGTTGTTCTCCTCTGAACAACAAGGGGGAAGGGTGAGAACCGTCTCTTGTCTACGGGCTCAAGAACAATGGCTGTTCTAATGCTGTTCTCCTCTGAACAACAGGGGGGGGGGAGAACCGTCTCTTGTCTACGGGCTCAAGAACAATGGCTGTTCTAATGCTGTTCTCCTCTGAACAACAGGGGGGGGGGTGAAAACCGTCTCTTGTCTACGGGCTCAAGAACAATGGTTGTTCTAATGTTGTTCTCCTCTGAACAACAAGGGGGAAGGGTGAGAACCGTCTCTTGTCTACGGGCTCAAGAACAATGGCTGTTCTAATGCTGTTCTCCTCTGAACAACAAGGGGGAAGCCTTGGGGACTTGGCGTCACGGAAGGCTCGAACCTTTGGCACTCAAGGAATATTGTCCTCCTTCTGGACAAGTGATGGTGAATCTCGAGGTCGAGGTCCCTTGGTGCACAAAGGGAGAGAGGGTCGTGGTGATGTTTCGCGACGAAAATCTGGATCTCCAATCTGATCTTAGTGGTAAAGTTTCCATATAAATAGCCAGGACATCTCCTTGGCGTGGGGGACAATGGGGTAAGAGCTTCGAGGGAACGCACAGCCGAGCCGGAGAACAATGCCTTATCTGCCCATAAGCCTAACTCAATCTGGCGAGGTCAGCGTATGGGGGCGAACGGGGGAAGGATAACCTTCTTGTTTAAACATTGACATCCGGTGGCTGTGATAAGCCGCCAAGCTTCGAATCGAAGATGCACGTGGGCAACATCGTGGTTTTAATTAATATGTGATAGAAGTTGAAATTAACGCAGCTTCAACTCGGTCTATCACACCCCTCCATTCCGGGAGAAGTTGTCACTTCGAAAAAAAAAGAGAGAAGGGACAACGATAGAGCTCCGTTGTGGAGAACTCGTTTTCTTGTACCAACCGTACCTTCCTGCACCTAACTAGTATTACCTCAATACATATGATTATTTTGATCTTTAGATTACTCGGGAAAATAACCTTTAATACAACTTAATCAAAGAAAAAAAAGGGCATGGAACAATGAAATGATATAAAATTAGTTCATACGGGACAAAATAATTTATACGTAAATTAATGGGTACAAATATATATACATACAAAAAATTAGACATTGAGCGTTACAAAAGTCAGACATATACATTAATTAATTATATTATAAGAGAATCTTAATTTAGGTCGTACAAGACGGTATATACCTACAGGGAGATACTAATCCTATGAATACACTTACTCTACGCTATTCGGTAACGCATTCCTACTGAGGGCGTCAGCGACCTAGTAATCGGAACCTTTTATCTAATTTATTTTAAACTGATACTCTTGCAAGAGTAAACTCCAGCGCATAATATGGCCGTTTGAGTGTCTCACATTCCTAATATAGGCTAACGGACGGTGGTCGGTTCCTATTTGAAATTCTTTACCTATCAAGTACATCTTGAATTTGTCTATGACCCAGATAAATGATAGAGTTTCCTTTTCTCTAGTGGCATATCTCTTTTCGCGTGGTAATAATTGACGACTAGCATATGCAACTGGATGACTCGTTCCGTCATCCACGTATTGAAGGAGTACACCTCCAATGCCCTCGTTGATCACGTCGGTCTTAACCCCAAAGGATTTTTCCGGGTTGGGCAACTTTAAAATGGGGGCAGAAATGAACTTACTCTTGAGCTGATTAAAATGGGAAACAGCGACATCATTCAAACGTAAACGATCAGGGAAATTCTTTTTTTGAAGGGGGCATAGAGGGGCCGAAATTGCAGCGAAATTCGGAACAAATCGCTGATAGGGAGAAGCTGATCCTAGGAACGATCTTAATGGCTTCTTTGTAATCGGGAGGGGCATGTGGGCGATTGCCTTAATCTTGTTCTCGTGGGGACCTAACTTGCTTTGTCCTATTTTAAAACCCAAATATTTGATGGGTTCGTGGGCAAAATGGCATTTGCTGGGGCCAATGGTGAGGCCATTTTCACGCAGTCGCTCGAAAAGAGCTAATAGGGCGGGTAAATGGTGACTCCATTTAATTAGTTCTTGTAGCTGACTCTTCTGACGTGGTGTCAGCTGCGCGTCACTATCCAGGTCAGAGGGTTCCAAAGACTCGCCTGGTAGGGAAGGAGGAAGGCAATCGGCATCAGGTTGGATGCACACTGTCTGGATTACATTTAGGGACTCCGCGGGGTAATCTTCTTCAAGCGCCGATGTTTCGTCCAGTTCTACGAAGGTATCTCCATGGGCGCGTTGGGGGTTCTTTTTTTCTTGGGGTTTACGGACAGTCTCCGTTTTCTTTTCTGGGGCCTTATCACCTAAGGGTGTTAGTGATTCACACTCCTTTTGTGCCGTCCTAAATTCCTGGTTAAGGGTTTCCGAGAATTCGGACGGTATCGGGGTTCTGATGGGGACGGGCTCCTGGGCTTCTTTCTTATCTCGGCCTCGAGGAAGGGCGGCCTGAGACACAGGGCTGAAACTTACTTGGGGGCTCTGTCCTATAAGCACGGAACAGAATTGTATGGGTGCTATAATGACTTCAGCTCAGCCATCATAATATTGACACTGCAGGTAACATCTAACGACGGGGAATCGGTTCGCCCACCCAAGGTGGTCATGTACCACCGCAAAGTTTTCGTGGTTAGAGGCCACTGGGAGGAGTTCGTCGGACACGATGAAACACGTACATCCTGTGTCCCTGACGAGAGTCGATACTCGGCAGCCGTCCACGCTGCCCTCCTCATATTTCAAAGTTCCCGATGAACTTTTATCAAAAATCAACTTTACCTGGTGGCCTGACGGAGGGAGAGAAGTTTCTGCTTGGGTCTGTACCACCGGGGAAGCCGGGGTTGTATTAATCTGGTGAACTTGGTGGGCTGGTCCGCTTTTAAGCCTAGAATTTTGGGGGCAATTCCAGCTCATGTGGTTTTCTACACCACAGGTGAAGTATATTATTGGTCGCTTCGGGAAGAGAGATGGAGAAGAAATCTTAACGGGAGGTTTGGAGTCCCGTTGTTGGTTTTGGGGAAAGAAGTTTTGGGGTTTTACGGGGCTCGGAAACTTTGTCAGCTTTCCTGGGAAGGAGCGCGAATCCTTCCTTCTTTCTTCTCGTTGGATTTCTTTTTCTCGTTCTTCTCGTTGTATTTTTCTTTCTCGTTCTTCTCGTTGTATTTCTGTTTCTCGTTCCTCTCGTTGTATTTCTCTTTCTCGTTCCTCTCGTCGGATTACTCTTTCCCTTTCTCTTTCTTCTCTTTGGATTTCTCTTTCTCGTTCCTCTCGTTGTATTTCTCTTTCTCGTTCCTCTCGTCGGATTACTCTTTCTTCCTTTTTTCTTTGAAATTCTGCTTCAATCCGAGCTAATTCAATCTGATGGTGAAGCTCAACTTGTCTTATCCGTTCCTCTCTTATGTACTTAATTAGTTCTTTTCCGGAAAGTCCCAAGGATTCTCCTTGCGCTTCAACGATTTCGAACTGAGACATCTTTGCACTTGGGGGCGCACTAGTCAACCAACTAAAATTCCTTTCAACAAGAACTATGCCTTTTAGCGAAATTAGCCTACCTAAATATGGGCACTGACCTATTCGTACTTGGTTTCTTACTCTAAATAACCACTGACTAAAATCACACCAAAAAAAACACAAAATAAATTATTATAACAGTTCCTTGAGCTACTCCAGCTTCTTAAGTTTGAAAAAAAAGGAGATAGCAATCGTTAAAACAAAAGGGAACTACTATATTCTATTATTATAACGAATAACACTATGCTTTACTCGACTGAGACCAGTGTTTGCAAAGATATAGCGTTCAACATTACACACCTGATACCAAATTTAAATAGTATATATATATATATATATATATGTCGTAGAATGACTCCCGACGATACCATATATCACTATTCGTTGAGGGAACTTCCTTAATTATCTTTAGAGTGCGTTAATGTCTGGCGGCCGATATTATGTAACTTCGATAGGGTTAGGAAGTGGAACTGAGCTCAAGGATAATAATATTGCTATCATTAATAAAATAGAGTTTTATTAATAATAACTACCAACAAACACAAGACGGAAAATATTGACATAAACAGAGAATGGAAAGGGTCGTGGAGACTCGGATCTTCCGAGGATTTAAAGGATTTAAAAAGGTAAAACAAATATAGAGTTAAAGAGATGGGATGGTTCGATAAACCATTTAAAGCACAGGATAGAATTGACAAAAGGGTTAAGTACTCAAAGGTGACGTTTGGCTTACGTAACTTTTACACTAGTGGTGCAGTGGAAGGTGGCTTGAAGGAGTTTCGGTCCGCTGGCGAGTTCCAGCCGAAGGGGGGAGATAAAAGGATCCTGACGTGGCGTCTTGGGAAGGAGAACCGTTTCTTGACGAACGGCTTAAAGAACAATGGCTGTTCTACGTTCTTCTCTTCTGAACAAAGGGGGGGTGAGAACCGTCTCTTGTCTACGGGCTCAAGAACAATGGCTGTTCTACGTTGTTCTCTTCTGAACAAAGGGGGGGTGAGAACCGTCTCTTGTCTACGGGCTCAAGAACAATGGCTGTTCTAATGTTGTTCTCCTCTGAACAACAAGGAGGAAGGGTGAGAACCATCTCTTGTCTACGGGCTCAAGAACAATGGCTGTTCTAATGCTGTTCTCCTCTGAACAACAGGGGGAGGGTGAGAACCGTCTCTTGTCTACGGGCTTAAGAACAATGGCTGTTCTAATGCTGTTCTCCTCTGAACAACAAGGGGGAAGGGTGAGAACCGTCTCTTGTCTACGGGCTCAAGAACAATGGCTGTTCTAATGCTGTTCTCCTCTGAACAACAAGGGGAGAGGGTGAGAACCGTCTCTTGTCTACGGGCTCAAGAACAATGGCTGTTCTAAAGCTGTTCTCCTCTGAACAACAAGGGGGAAGCCTTGGGGACTTGGCGTCACGGAAGGCTCGAACCTTTGGCACTCAAGGAATATTGTCCTCCTTCTGGACAAGTGATGGTGAATCTCGAGGTCGAGGTCCCTTGGTGCACAAAGGGAGAGAGGGTCGTGGTGATGTTTCGCGACGAAAATCTGGATCTCCAATCTGATCTTAGTGGTAAAGTTTCCATATAAATAGCCAGGACATCTCCTTGGCGTGGGGGACAATGGGGTGGGAGCTTCGAGGGAACGCACAGCCAAGCCGGAGAACAATGCCTTATCTGCCCATAAGCCTAACTCAATCTGGCGAGGTCGGCGTATGGGGGCGAACGGGGGAAGGATAACCTTCTTGTTTAAACATTGACATCCGGTGGCTGTGATAAGCCGCCAAGCTTCGAATCGAAGATGCACGTGGGCAACATCGTGGTTTTAATTAATATGTGATAGAAGTTGAAATTAACGCAGCTTCAACTCGTTCTATCACAGTATCCATTCGCAACCAATCTGAAAAGATATCCTCCGATCAGATCTTGTTGAACATAGCGAGCAGAAAGATCACGGCTTGCACTCCTAGACGTCAAAACATTACGTACGGGATAGTGTCCGGACCAGAGGGGTTATCCACCGGCGAATCGAATGCCGCTTTCTTAGCGTAGACAGGTCTTTGAAAGGTTCTCTATCTCTGAATGTGAAGTCCAGTCCACAGTTTTCAGCGACTTGTTTGGAATGTTAGCGGTGAAGCATCCCAATTGTAGAATGTTGATAAAGCGGTGGCAAAAGATTTCACCACTGACACAGAGTCTGAGATTGTGGCCTTGTCTTTCTGGAGGTGCAAAGTGAGGCCCTAAGAGAACTTAACTCGATGGCTTTGAAACTCCTCCACATCTCTGCAAGAGGGGTACTACCATTAAGAGAAGACACATGTGCGACCTATAAAGAGTGGCCAGCAATGTTCAAGACCAAACGGAATGTCGAATCGTTTGACTAAATTCCGATTAGGTGATATTGTTTGGACGGCTTATGTAGTACTTATAGACATATCGGTTCTTTTTAAGAGTAGTCTTACTCTCGGCCGATCAGCAAACAACTGGACGTCGTGCAAAACGTCCAGACTTTCGAAGAATAGAAGCCAAGCGCCCGCGTCGATTAAGTTCCCGGAGAAGAACTAAACGGCCTCGTCAACCAACCTAAGCTCATCAATTGAATTAGAGAATTCAGTATTTTCCTCAATTGTGGGCTACCGGTGATCAATTCAAGCAAAGCGGAGGTGGCTTCTTGAGCGTCAGCTACCATAGAACTAAACAACCATCCAAAATTCGCATGTGCATCAAGAAATCAGAGGTAAACCAAATAGCGAAAAACTCAAATCCCGAATCAGAGGATATTTTACAATAAAATATTGGTGATTCAGTATTTATATTTTTAGGGATTTTAGCTTTTCTTGGTTTGATTTTCTGGATTGTAAGCCATATATGTCGTTTATCGAAGTATGGCAAATGCTTTTAGTGAGGTCATAGAGGTTTGGTTTACCTACATGACTCTGAAGCAAATTGCTAACAAGATTGAGCGATTTCATTGGTAGGTGAAACAAAAATAATTTAAGGCCCTTTATTTCTCACGAGGAAACTAATGTTAACGTGGGATCCGAACCACGGATCACAACAGCTTATAAAAACTTGCCAGACCCAAACTGGCTTAATTTCGCTGTAATCACAAGTAGTAGTTCCACTCGGTTATGCTGTAGCCGACTAAAAGTGGGATCATGACAACTTTCACACCCTGTTACACAAAAGAAACTGTCTCAAGAGAGAAAAAAAACGTCATCTCCGAATCTTATGGGAAACAGCGAAGATGCAATGCAATTGTTGCTATAGGAATGAAAAGGCTGTAAATGAGCTTCTGGTTAATGAAGACTGCTTGCGAGAGGAGATGAAAGCCACCTACACGATTTACCGCGGCTGCTGAGAAGCACCTTTGCCTTTGCAATTTTTTGATACAATGGAGCACGGGAAGACTTCTTTCAAGAGAAGGCGAATTTTTTGTTTGAATTGTTTGAAGTCCTCATTTTGGAGGAATAAGATCTAGGTCTTAAGTGCCGAATAAATTGATCAAAGGTGCATGGGATTTTACTTTGGCTTCATTGCCAATCGCCTCTTATGGGCAAGTTAAGATTTGGGTGGTAAAATTGATTTAATTAAAAGATGTCATTAAAACGTGTATGATACTCTTTGTGTGTGTTTTTTCATATTTTTTATCCATATTGGATCCTTCTTGCGTGTGTTTTCTCACGCCGATCTCCATGTTGGGTCCTTTTCGTGTTTTTCACGAATTTTCTCCATGTTGGGGCCTTCTAGTGGGTTTTCCCATGTCTTTCCTTCATGTTGGCATCTTATTTTGTCTTTTATCGTGATTTAAAAGAAAAGAGGTATTTTTTATTTTTCTTGTGGGTTTTATCGCAACTTAGTTCTATGTTGGATCCTTCTTCTGTGTATTTTCCGACAACTTTGCTCAATGTTGAATCTTCCTTGTGTTTTCTCACGGCTTTGCTCCATGATGGATCCTGCTTGTAATTTTTTTTGAGGACTTTGCTCCACGTTAGACTTTTTTTGTTTTATCACTGCTTCGATCAATGTTGTATCCGTTTACTACGTATTTGTTCACGGCGGCTTTACTCCATGTTGGATCATTCTTGTGTGTGTTTTCTCACGACTTTGCCCCAAGGTGGGTGCTTATTATCTTTCCTCACGACTTTCTTCTATGTTGGATCCTTCTTATTTTTGTTTTCTCAAGACCTTGCTGCATGTTGAATCATTCTTGTGTGTTTTGTCACGACTTTGCTCCATGTTGGTTCCTTCTTGTCTGTGCTTTCTTACGACTTTGTTCCATGTTGTTTCCTTCTTGTCTGTGTTTTGTCACGTCTTTGATCCATGTTGGTTCCTTCTTGTCTGTGTTTTCTTATGACTTTGCTCGATGTTGTTTCCTTCTTGTTTGTTCTTTCTTACGACTTTGCCCCGTGTTTTCACCCTAATGAGAGGCACGATTTGAGTAAAGACCCAGGGAATGATTTTATTCATTAACCTGAATGACTTGGACAAATCCTGTAAGGCAAAAGTGAAGGCAATGAAGAGCAAATAACACAACCTGAACGATCCTTTCAGGAAAAACTTGTAAGTTGCGTAGAAGTGACCTGAATTAGAGGCCAATTCCTTTGAGTCCCTCATTTCACACATACAATTAGAGATCGCAAAAGTCTTTCAGGAGGTTCAAATGGCTTGCATAAGGGCCACTGACTTAGGAAGCCACGCACCCAAAATCTTTGCACCTGACGGCTCGTTCATTCATGCCGGTTGGTGCCTAATGATTATCAATCGCACTTCCTGGTAATCGGTTGATGATGATGATGATGATGATGATGATGATGATAATGATGATCTAGGAGGATTCTCTGTTACTTAGGCATATTTGAGTGCAAGACATCACAACATTTTTAACAAGGTCGACGCATACATCTTTCACCCACTCATTTCTAAACCACTCTATTCCACTCCAAATGATACATGGGGCAAATATTCTCCTTGCCACCACAATAATATTCCTGTAAGTCCTGCAAAGTGGGTGAAGAGGTTGGATAGCTCTCGTGGCATTGATGCGGGCCGATTACACTTTGTTGAAAAGCAAGTGACACCGAGCTCTGTAATTCTTTACCTGATTCGACTCCAGAAAGGAAATTTAAGAGTCGCTCCCCCCCCCCCTGCCCATGGCATTCTCCCTGTCAGTGGCACTCACTGTCAGTGGCACTATCCTTGTCTCTGGCACCCTAGGTAGTGGCCTCTTTTGGATACTCCCGTTATATACCTTCAACACATTCCAACTTTCCATAAATCCACCTAACTTTATGAACCTCTTTGCAAAAGAATTTAGTCGGGTTCGAAGGAGGGGCTGGGGGCTGGCTGCGCTCCATGGTTTTTCCTTTAATAAAATATAACCTCTTGATTGTTTAGATTTTTCAACCTTACTGAATCCAACTATATCATAACATTACTATATTTACACTATTTTGCAACCTCTAACTTAATACAGAACCCCAACATTGCCCCCGCATAGATGAAAAACCAGAAGCCACATAAAAAGTGTGTCGACATTCACACGAGAAGCAAATAATGAGCACTCCCTAACAATCTCCCCTCCTCCTCCAAACACGACTAGCTAAATAAAAGATCTAAAAAGAGGAAAGAATAATAAATGAACTAGAAAAATAGGACAAAAGGATAAAGGATAACGTAACATTGAAAGAAAAGCAAAATTGCCTACAAGAAAAAGAAATGATTTCAAGGCTTCTTGAATAAAGGCGAAATGGCTCGGAATCGTAATTTCTTTTCCCTGTGGGCAATTTACAAAAACATGGAGTATATTCCACAACATAAAGGATAACGGCCGAGATAAAGGACAAAAAGTGACAGTTGTTAAGAAATCAAAGCCGTGAGTCACAGACTTCAGGTGGTTTGGCACCCGTCCTCTTTCCTTCAATTGGCACTCATGAAGAGTGCCAACAAATATATCGCCGGGGGAGTTGACTAAATTGTCAAGAAGACCGACAAAGAAGGCATTGGTTGGCACCCCGGAATTGAGGGAGTGGCAGAGGAAAGGGGGAGGGGGGAGGAGGATGAATCAAACATCGAGTGACAGTGGGGCGAAGTGGGGGGAGGAAAATGGGGGTAATATGAGGCAAAGGATTTTTAATGGCATTCATCCACACATAATCACTGTTCAGCTACGTAAACATCATATTTCAAGTGTCCCTTGGTTGGTTAAGGCCTCTCCACTGATCGCGGTCTAGCACTCGAGTTTGACACCTTATTCCTGCCATTGAGGAAATTGCATCTACCTATCCTCTACCTGGTCGTCTTCTGGCTCCCTTTATGTATAAAGGCATTCGCCCATCTTGTCTCGTTTCTAATATCAAAGTACCTTGACACTCCCTATTTAAAAGTTTATTATTAGTCGCGTGCACACGATTCGATGGGTTTTTATGTCGGTCCGTAGGTCGTGCGGTTGGGTGGTACCCATTTTAATTTTCAATGAGTTTTTTATAATAACGTAACTCTTCGGCCAATTCTAACGTAATTTTAAACTCTTTTGTTGTTTTACATTTTCTTTCGAATGATATAATTACCAATGTCCTCCCAAGGTTAGTCCTGGAATTATTAAAAGAAAACAAATATTATTCAGATTGCCCTACCTGTTGAAAGTTTTGAAGGTCAAAAGGTCGTATGGTCCTAAGTCAGAACAATTGAGAGGACGCGACCTAGGTCAGTGGAAGTTTATTATTAGTCGCGTGCACACGATTCGATGGGTTTTTATGTCGGTCCGTAGGTCGTGCGGTTGGGTGGTACCCATTTTAATTTTCAATGAGTTTTTGATAATAACTTAACTCTTCGGCCAATTCTAACGTAATTTTAAACTCTTTTGTTGTTTTACATTTTCTTTAGAATGATATAATTACCAATGTCCTCCCAAGGTTAGTCCTGGAATTATTAAAAGAAAACAAATATTATTCAGATTGCCCTACTTGTTGAAAGTTTTTAAGGTCAAAAGGTCGTATGGTCCTAAGTCAGAACAATTGAGAGGACGCGACCTAGGTCAGTGGACCTTGGTTTATCTATATGTCACTCATGTTTGCTTACTTATCCATGTGTTTCTTTTATAGTAACGACAGGTCCTTCCTAATATGGATTGTTCCATTGTTTTTCGATTGTCCTCAACGTCTGCGTGTTATTCTTCCCGTCAAGTGTTCAAGTTTCAAGTCTGGTTAAGACTGTCAAGATGCATTGGGTTCTAAGACACCGACATTGGTCGCTTCCGAAGATGGGGCCAAGATTTCCGCTTTCCAGCATAATTTTGGGGTCCTTCTACGGGAATTCCTTTCCCAAGCTCCATTCAGGAGTCACACATGGGCTGTCCTAGGTAGACGGATTCTTTTACCTTCTCGAAATTTTGGCTGTCAATCGCAATTGATCTTTCTTCTACCAAAATATTAATCATTTCTCATTGTTTTTGTCTTGGAAATGTTCATTTCCAGGCCAATTGTGAGACTGGTTTGTTATGATTCTGTTATCATTAACTCCAATTGATCAGGATTTGAGGTAATCAATACATTGTGGTCAACAAAGCGAATAAAATTTAAGTAGGTGACTTTAATTCGCATTCTCTTTTATTCCTATTCCAATGTCCTTAAAATGAGCTCAAACACGGCTGTCAACTGTTTTGGAGAGATTGGACCGCCCGGTGTTATTCCTTTTCCTATTTCTTTGCTTAATACTGACTGACATATTTTAAATTATCTTGTCTTGTGTCTGTATATGTATAAGATTATGTAAGTGTAGGTATCGTTAATTTAAGTGCTTGATTCTGTCGTGCTCTTGTTTGTGCTAATGTTCGGAAAATTGCAATATATATACTATATGTATGAACTTTTAAAAATTCCTACCCCTTGATGTGGCACTTGTATGTTGTGGTAGGCGATAATAAAAACAGGAATTCTAATTTCGGAGACGGGCCCTACTACTGGAGCACGTTGGATGGAGCTCTTGAGAACATAGGTTCCACAGCGCATCCTCCCCCTCCCGTCTCTCGAGGATATCATCTAAATCGACCCTCGAGAGGTCTTTTTTGCATCAAAATTGGCCTTTAAATAATCTCTTCAAGAGCCTTTCAATTGAATATGTCAATCTTATCTCAAGTCAAGATATATGTATATATATATATATATATAGATAGATAGATAGATAGATAGATAAACAATGATGAGCAGTTTGAAATGTCCATGTGCATTAACAAGCACATATTTCCAGAGGCTAAAAGTCTTAAATAATATATTTTTGCGTTTTGTTATTTACTTCTCTACATATTTCGTTTTGTCCGGCCCTGTCATTAAATAGTGTATCCCGCTTTTTTACATTTCGCTCGAATTATCTCACCTCACTGATCCTTGCCGCCTCTTCATGTCCCAATGATTTTGAGAGAAGAGGTGTTACTGCCTTACTACTTTACCATCGGCACCTCAGCTATAAAATAAACGCCCTTCGCCAGTGCATATCATTCCCAGAGAGTACTTAGTAAAGCAAAATTGAGCGGAAATGTTACCCTGGGCTGACATAGTAACGAGTACGACATCCTAAACCAACCCAAATCTCCTTCTCTGTCCAACTAATCGCCCGTGTTTGAGGACTTCATACCCAATCTCGTACTAACTATGTCGACCATTATACTAGACATAATGGGTGGCACATGCAAGCAGGTATGACAACAAGCTTACTGCGGAACCTGGCGTCAGAGGCAACTGGAATGGGACAGAGTTGCATACCTTGGGCTGAAATGAAAGCTTCAAACCTGAGGGTCCGGCCAAAACCATAGAAGGAAGTAACACCCGTATGTGCATGCTGGAAACAACTCTGATAAACAAGCCCGTGAGGGGCGGCACCTAGGGTAGGGTTTGTTGATTCAGCCACCACCTATCATCAGGCACGCTATGATTCGCCCTTTTAGAGGAGCCCATCCAGATTATTTAATTCACTTATTAATTCATCTATTAATCCTCCTTTCACAATCACTTCATCCTTGGAATTCAATTCCTCTGGGAAGCAGTCGACAGGGAGGAGGCCAACACATCTCAAATCTTAAAACTATACAGTAGTAAACGATTATTTTTTTCATACTTAGCTACTTAGAGAATTGAGAATTACTGAGGACTGACCATTCACCAACGCGTGATACCTCCCGAAATAAAGAGAATCCTCCTGCGTTGTACACAGGGGGAGAAAAACGAACAGATCCAAGGTACTGAAATGCATCTATTGACTGATGAGCGTTGCTCTAATACTTCTATTTGAGCTTAATAGAAGATACACTGTACTCTTCCCTACTAACATGGACGTAGAAAAAAGGTGACCGACCACGCAAAAATAGAGTTCTTAAAAATTAGACCTAGAAATCAGAGTACGTACCACCAGAAATAATGGCACAGAGGACGATTATTTGCAAGAATCTTGACCCGTCTTTCACAGAAAACCCGCGAAAATTAAAGATGAGCTCGAAACAAAGCAGTGATGGGCGAATATCAGACAGTTAAGAAAGCTGGGCAGGAACTTCAATGTAGTCAAAATTACTACTAAGGATAGAAATGGCCCGCAAAGCAATAGAACAGGGACTACTCAAATTCTCTGTGAGAATAACACCTTCACAGATGGATAAAGAAGAGAATATCACTATCCTGATATGCTATGAATGCTATAAAATAGAAGATCACATAATATTGAAATACAAAACAACAGAGGTATCTCAAGCTATAAAGAAGTAAATAAGACACAAAGAAATTAAGAACCAGGTCGAAAGCCACATTTCACTATAAGTAGAGATATTAACAGGAAATTTAGTAATGAGGGTAGTGATCACCGGGGAGAAACATCCCATAAATAATTAGATGCAATCATTCAACGGGGAGAATCCAGCAATTATCATTTGAAATCTAAACGCAAGATCAGTACACTTCAAATATACCAAGAACATTAACCAGATGGGTAGGAATCTAGACACGTTAATCCAAAAGGATATAATCGAATCACTAGGACCTTATTTTTCTATGCACCACTTCCATAACACAACAACAAAGACATATCTAGTATAACCAAACAACCTTTTTCAAATGGAACACGAATATCAAACCAGAAGCGTCCCTCCCATCAGATCATGAGTACATCAAAGTAACAATATCAGCCTCATCCACCCCGCAAGGGGCACGGCGTACCTGCTTCCCTCTCTTCCCCGATGGATGCCGGTTCGACGGCCCTAGACGAGACAAAATGTACCTTGAATGGAATCTGTGATATTTTAGGGAGAATTGCTACGTGGAGACCCCCCCTCCCCTTGAGATAGACATAGTCCCTGAGGTGAGCCAGTCCCAAACGACAGGATCTTCCATAGGGTCAAACCAGGGCTCGGGACCAAGCACCTATGTAAGCTTCTCCTCAGATGTCTTGAGCCCCCGATGACTCACAAGGAGAGTAGGGACCCCCTCCCTCGGCTGGTGCCCCTTTGACGCTAGAACCTTCTCTATTTCAGAGAAGGAGTTTGCAAAGGCCAGTCCATCTAGCCCAAGGGCTCCTTCCAGCGGTGGAGAGAAGCGGGTTCCCCCCCCCTCTCCTCTAAAGAAAATAAATAAGAAAAAAATTAAGAACACTATGGCTTCCTCTCCCTCCGCAGGAGCTCCGGGGACGGTAAGGTACGCTGCGGTTTCGGCAAGCAACCAGGCCAAGATTGGCACATATAGCCCCGATGCTCCTCTGGTTGGTGGGCCCACACCAAGACCAAAGTCGTAAGTGCGCCGATTACGTTGCCCCCCCTCATTTAGAGACTACCTGGCGTTTTCGAGCCCGCTGGTTTCAAACACTTTCTGGTTATTCGCTCCACTGATGGCAGCATGTGGCCATGGGCAACATGTTCCATAAGAGGAGAGCACTAGCTAGCCTGATTGGTAGAGAGCCGAAGGTGACCTGTTTCTTGAACGGGAGCCTTCTGTTAAATGCGTCGGATCCCTCCGAGGGGGCGATGATTAGTGCCCTTCGGACACTTAATGACACTCCGGTGAGTGTGACGCTGCACTCTACTATTAACTCCGTGAAAGGAGTAGTTTATGCGAGGGAACTTGTGGACTACTCCATATATGACATCACCTTAGAGCTGGCCGACCAAGGAGCAGTCAAGGTCGAACGTGTGATCATAAAACAGGAGGGGGGGCAGTGAGACCACCCCTACACTTTTAATCACGCTCCCTTAGTCGCTGCGTACCGGTTGGTATCATTATCGTGCCACTGCGGCGGAGGTGATACTACTGCCACCGCTTCGGCCATACAAATCGCTCTTGTAGACGTGCAAGGTCTGGGTTACCCGAAGTTTGTGTAAGTTGCTCCAAGGCCGCACACGATAAGTCTAAATCGTGTAAGGCCAAGTGTGTCAATTGAGGAGAGCCGCACCCCGCTTCTTTGACGAAATGTAGTGCTTATCTCCTGGAGAAAGCAATCCTGTCCATTCAGGCCACGGATCGTCTCTTATTTTTCAAGACTAAGAAGTTGATCGTGGCACGCCTGGTGCTGCCTGGGGCGTCCTATGGCTCAATGCTAAAAGCGACACTCTCTGCTCCTGGTCCCTCCAGGCCTACGAGCACGGTCGTTTTCACGCCCATTCGGAACCGTTTGCGGGTTTTACCCACCCTAGGCGCTCCCCTGGTACATCTGGCGGCACTAAAAGTTTACACCAAGCCCAGGCAAAAACAAGACTTCCCCCCTCCCCCAGCGTGACCGCTTCTCGAAAGCCGAAACGGCCGCGAGCCTCCACCGATTCGTTTGATCACAGGAGGCAACATCCCTGAAGGTGGTCGTGAGGCAGTCTTCCGGAGTTCTTAAACCTGCCCCCCCCCCCGTAGAAAGGAGGACAGCACCGAAGGAGTTTCGGCTCATACGCCCACACCCAGTGCTCGACTATGTGGCTAGAAGACTGTGGATCCTTCAAAAGAGGGACCCCCGCTTGCCTAAAGTTTCGAGGCGGAGGGAGGAAAAGACTCACATGGCGACCCCAACCTCCCAAGATAAGTCCTCGAAGGCGACTTTGCCTTCAGCGCATTGTCTGGCCAACACTGCTCGGAGTTCTGCATCTGAGAAGCGTACAGCGATCCCCGTGAGGGTCTTCTCTTCGAAGAAGGCCCCCACATCTCCTCCGAGCTAGGCCTGGAAGGCATATTCCTTCAATGGAATTGGAGCAGACTCCGGGCCAATTGGAAGGAGCTGAGGAGACTTGTCTCTTCCCGTTTTCCCTTAGCTCTCTTTTTGCAGGATACCATGCATGGCGCGTGACCTCTCCCCACCATCCCGGGGTATAATGGTTTTTCGACCCTTCCAACAAGGGTTTGGGGCTGGGCAGGAGGATGCGCGATTTACACCCGGCATGATGTTTTCGTTCTTCTCTTTGCTTTAAATATCTCCTTTCAGGCAGTAGCTGTGCAGCTTCACCTGTATAAGAGGTATACTGTTATTTCTGCGTACATTCCATCTTCATCAGACTTCCATTGTTTCTTGGACGGGAGCCTTTTGTCAAATGCGTCGGATCCCTCCCCGGCAGCGATGATTAGTAGTTGATTTTAGGGGTCCATGGATGGGTTTCAAGGGGTCCGTGAGGGTCAGATAAAGATAAAGAGAATAAATTGGTTTCAATGTGTCCGTGGTGGTCAGATTAAAAAAAAATAGTTTCCAATTAAATGAAATTAAAGAAAACGCTGACCCCTATGTCTCGCTGCTGGCCTTGTTGGTACATGTTTAACATTCAAGCTTGTATCATCGTTCTCTGCGCAACAGTCATCCTTGCCACTCCATAATAGCAAATTCTACTTCTCATTTTCACGGATTTTCACGGGTTGATTATCTTTTCATATGCAGGGGAGGTTTAAATGACCACCATTTCTTTCAATGTGGCTGAAGAGTTGTATGGTGTAGTACCGTGTGTGAATCATTACGTACGGTTGATTTTAGTTTGCATAACTTGCATAACTTTCCTGCTGGTTTTTGTCAAAGGGGAAATGTTGCCAGATTTTTAAGCACAGCTATATTATCCTTTCTTTTAATTTCTGATCAGTCACAGGCTATTATTCGTAAATAGTGCTGTTGTAGCCAGAAAGAGATAAGTGATAATGACTTGTTTATTTACTTTTTAGGATTTATTCTTTTAAAATCATAATTCTATCAAATTTTGCATTATTATTATATGTATTGACTATTATTATGGTTAAACATACTCCCAATATTATATATATATATATATATATATATATATATATATATATATATATATATATATATATATATATATAGTACAAGAAAGAGAAATTGGATGCGAATGAGCAATGAGACAAGAAACAGGAGTTTTTTAGAGGTAAGAGAAAGGGACATTAGAAGAAGACTAGAATCATAGAGAGCAGAGGGCGGCACAATGAAGGCAATCCTTTACCTGAGAAGACAGAGATAACGCCATGGGAAAAAAGTTTGAAATTCCTGGCCAGGACTCGAACCCGGGTCTGCTGATTACCGGTCAGATGATCTACCGCTAAGCTACCAGGCACCGTGACTCTACTTCGCCCAAAGCGTTACCCCATCAAACCCAGTATCTCTCTAAGCTAGGAACCTCCAAGGAATTTTTATACCACATCTTCTCACCCGCTCACAATTTAAAGACGGCTCATTCCCCATGTCACATACAAAGAAGAAGGAGCAAATGCAAGTTCTGCGGTTGATAACAACTACCACAGGGCTTTCACCATATTTATTTTCTGCCTTTCAAAACAAATTTGCTCCTTCTATATATATATATATATATATATATATATATATATATATATATATATATATATATATATATATGTGTGTGTGTGTGTGTGTTTGTGTGTGTGTGTGTGTGTGTGTGTGTGAAAATTAACCCACAGGAAAATGAAAGGATGAATCCAAGCACTTTCGAACTATATTTGCAAGTTCATTTTCAAGGAATAGCATGAAAATGGAGAAGACAACCTTATATAGGGTACAAAGATACGAAGGGAACGCCCATCACATAGCACAAACCAATGGAAAAAACACAAAAACAAGACAGAAAAATACCAAGAAAAAGAACAATAGGCAACCAATAACAGACATAGGCATCCCTTAAACGATATACACACAACAACGCCATGTATATGAATGGAATATGGTGGGTGAAAAAAACAAAAAAACAAAACAAAACAAAACAAAACATTTTAAAGGATTATCATTAGAGCGAAAACATTTAGGACTAAGAGTTAATCCACAGTCAAAACAGAGACACCTGGTGGGGGAGGCAATGCGAATGATATTACACTAATAAAGAATGACAACAGGCTGCATTGTGAAGTTATTTCATTTAGTACAAGTTTTTTAAAAAACAGGGGCGAGTTTAAATAAGCCAGGGGAAATATTTATATTAGGTGAGATGCCAATTAAGAAACACTCGACAATATTTCTTTTTGTGAAATCAGCGGAATGATAAAGGAATTTTGCAGAATTCCAGTCAATGGGGTGATTATTTTCCACCAAGAGATTCCACGAGTAAAACAAATACTCGTGAATTATGGTTTCTCAAACAGCATAATTGACAAACAACTCCAATCATTTTTAAATAGCCATTACAAACATGCAGATATAACTGAAAGTAATCAGGGAGAAGTCAACAACATCAAAGTGTATTAGAGAAACCAGATGTCCACGGCCTATAAAAGAGATGAAAAAAACATCAAGGAGATTATTAACCGTGACATCAAGGTTTAAAATCAAACGGATAAAATCCAGCTCATCATTCATTATAAACAACAAAAGCCAGCAATCTCCTGATGAAAGACAACACCTGCTTAAACTCCTCGAATCTCAAGTCAACCAACATAGTTTATCAGCTCATCTTCCCCGATAAAGACTGTAAGCTTTATAATAACTCAAAATATATTAGCATGAGAACCACTACACTTTCGAGACGTTTAACCATGCATCTACAAAGCGGAGGGCCTAAGAATCATATGGATAGTGCCCATAATATTAATCTAACGAGAGATATGCTCATTGATAACACCATTATATAAAGAAAACAGGTCAATAAATCGAGGCTGAACATCTTAGAAGCCATATTGATAAATGAAGATAAATTGGCCATCAACAGTCAAGAGACAAGCTGGAATCGCACATTAAAACTATTTTAAAATTTTACTCACAGGAGTGGCCCATTTCCTCTAACGTTTCGTTTAACCAAGGCGGAATTGGGCTGCAGCCAGCCGTACCACCACCGATCCTGGCCCACAGGAGTGTGGTATGCCGGCGACTCGATTCGTGGATCGGGCAGCACTCGAAAGAAAATATTAAGGAGGAGATCCAGCTTCGGCAAACCTGGGTTAAGGTAGCCGAAGTGATCAAATTCCAAAACAGAAGGGACAATAGCAACTACACTCGTCTTCAAGGTAGTCTTTACTGAAACCCCTATGGCCCAAAAGGCAAAATAACATGGCCTACTCATTTTCAATGCCGAAGTTAGTGGGGACCAGATCGAGAAGGGAGAATTCACTCCAGTCCAGTTCTGTTTTAGGTGTTATAAAATGGAGGAACACGTGACTAAAGACTGCAAGGAGCCACTGGAAAGATGCTCCAAATGCAGCAAAAAGGGACACAATTGGAGGACACGCACTAATAATTACGAGAAGTGTGTTAACTATAAGCAGGCCATGGCCTGCCCTGTAAAAAAGAGATTATTAAAATGAAACATGAATCGAAGAAGCAAGAGGAAATTTGTAGAGCAAATACATCCTACGCTCAAGCAGCAAATGTTGCCCTCTCAGAAGTGGACACAAAGAAAACATACCTTAAGCTGCAGAACGAGAATTCGACGAAGATTATGACATACATCCTTCACGCGCACGTCATGAATATCACGCGCCCTGATACCTCCCCCCCATATGGGGATGTCTTGCAATTGCAGATGGTCCCAAACCAACAAATAAACGGACAAGACACCCCCAAAATTGGAAACAAGAAAAAGAAGAAAAATAAAGTCGAAGTGAAATCTCCTGCCCCTAGACAGAGACAAGAAATCAGCGAAGAGAGGGAAAATGCTGGGTCTGATACCAATGGTTCCTCGGAGTCCTCAGACTCATCGGACACCGAAGTCCCACAAACAAAGAAGGCCAAGGGAAAGAACCGGAAAAACAAAAGATTTCGTGCGGATAATATCAATCTTAAAATTTATGCATGCGACCAGTTTCCCTTTCCCGAAGAAATGGAACCCAGGGAAAAATTCCATGGGATTAAAGCAAAAGTGTTCAAATGGGAATACGACTTTGAAGTTGACGCTGAAACGGTGGAAGAAGCTCTGCTCTGCCAGAATGTGACCCTACATCACAATACCTGCGAGCAGATTTATAAAGCCGAGTCCAGAAAGAAGAAAAAAACAGGAGGAAGAAGAACGTAAACAAGAAACTCTAAAGATACAACATGGAAAGAGTAAGCAATAGAATGAGGATTCTGACACTCAACGCAAACGGATGGGAGGGGAAAGCTGCGGCATATGGAAACATATTCCGAGTGCTTGACCCCGACATCATTCTTACAATGGGGCACGGTTTTGACACTACATCTCGTCAAATTAAAATACCGGGCTACAGAGTGGTCATGAAGAATCATTCTCAGGAAAGGTTTTTGATTGTACTGCAATAGCTATCAAGGGGAACATTTCGTTCAAACATCTACCAGAACTTGATGAATCCTTTGTGGCGGTTGAACTCCGCACATTGGTAGGAGACCTAGTGATAGCTTCAGCCTATCAACCCACTCGTTAAGCTTATCTCCCGTTAAATAACTTTTACACACTGTTTGGGCACCTCAGAATGGTAATCTTAGGGGGCGACCTCAATGCCAGTTGCCGGGCGGCGGGCTATGGTAGTATTAACGAAAGAGGCCGAAGAAACGTGGAACTAATTATGGGAAGAAAAAACATCCAGAGAATAGGGCCGGATTTTCCGACTTATCTCACTTCCATATCAGCAACCAAACTTGACATAATCTTAACATGTGAAGGCTTCCCATTCAACTACCATAGTGAGCCAAGCCCAACAGTTCCAAGTGATCACATAGCGATCCTCATCACAGTATATCTCGATCCAATCCAGCTTCCAGTCTCTCTCCGAAAAAAACTACGCCTTGGCAACTGGGAACGTTACAAGAGTCGACTCAGTAAATACGCCCCAGCTGACCCAAGCAACGCGGCCTTGGAAGAGATATACGAGGAACTGTAGAGGATAACTACGTCCATACTAGAAGCGGACCACGAGTGCATACCCAAGACTGGGTATAAAACACCTCCTGGCCCAGGTGGACAGAGGAGATTAGATATCGCTCGTGTTCACAGAGAACTGTACGAAGAGATAAGACTGGAAGGTCCTAACCGGGAAAGAAGCTCGCTCCTTCGGCGCCTAAGCACCGAGCTAAAAGAGGCTATCAACCTCGAACAAGGGAAAATATGGAACAGCTGATAGCCAAAATCGATAGCGAGCTCAACCCAGCTAAATTCTGGCGTCAATTCAAGAACCTAAAGGAACTAACCGGAAGAAGTAAGGCTCAAATAAAAGAGAACGGATACTATATAGAGGAACCGGCGGTTCTAGAAGACAGATTCAGGAATTTGCGAAAAAACGTCTTCAGGATCACCCCAGAAGACAATGAAGAGTTCAACCAGGAATTTGAAGGCCAACTGATCGAAGAACTAAATCAGATTATGCACTGCACGCACCCAAAACATCAAGTAGACGAAGGCAGGGAGACTGCGGACCATGGCCGTCCAATAACACTAGAGGAGGTCATGGCCAATGTAAGAACCTTTGAACAGGGCACCGGGCTAGACGGGCATCACCAGAAACAACTTGGTAAATGCCCCACAGTAGATCATTGAGGGAACTACAAAAGTTTACAACGCTTCCCTGAATACGGGTTACTTCCCTTAGGGTTTTAAGATCGCTAAAATAATCTTCATACCTAAGGGAGGTAAACCCCCTGATCAACCGGTCAATTACAGGCCAATCACCCTACTGGAATTCGTTGCTAAAGTCTACAAGAAGCTCCTAGCTAACAGGCTTCAAGACTAACTAGCCGAGCTAGGAGCTCACAATCCTCAGAAGCACGGGTTCCGCGGGGGACGAGGAACGGTAACCTCCCTCGCCCTCCTAACGGAAAAACTCGCATGCAGCAAAGCTGAGAGAAAGTACGTAGACGTGGTGCTGCGGGATGTAAAGAAGGCCTTCGATAAGGTATAGCTGTGAGGGCTACAATTCAAGATTCTCAACCTCCAGCTAAACCCAATCCTGGAAAGGGTCCTTTGTAACTATGTCACGAATAGGAGAGCCCAAATTGCGATCGAGGGCTGCAACGGACCCGAATTCAAACTCAAGGCGGGAGTTTCACAAGGCAGCTATCTGAGTCCTTTGTTGTATCTCGTGTACACAATTGACCTCCCTGCTCCAGTTAGGTACGATTTGATGTATCTACAATACGCAGATGACATCACACAAATCGTCCCAAGTCAATTCAGGAACGCTGGAAGTCAAGCAAGGGCGACAGCTGCCGAGATTGATAACATCAATCGTTATGAAAAAAGTGGAAAATAAAGACCAACTGACAGAAGTTCACTATAATTCCAATGAACCGCCAAGAAGTAGACGACGTTCTCGTTGGCAATGAAATTTATCCGTACTCTAACGAGGGAAAGGTCCTGGGCTTACGACTCTATAAATCAGGATACAAGCCCCACGTAAAAAAAAGTCTCCCTAGCCAAAAGAGAGCTGGAGAAACTGAACCATTTCCGAAGCCTCAACGTGCCAAATAAGAAAAAAATATACATGGCCCTGGTACGCTCCGTCCTGGTGTATCCGGCTGTGATCACGCAGATAGCAAGCTGTACCTCTCTCAAGACGATGCAGAGGGTACAGAATAAAGTCACACTGCTTATAACTGGCACAAAAAGGATCGACCATATTCGACAATCGGTTCGACATGATAGAGTCGGAATAAAACTGATCCATATGGAGATCCAAAGACTAGGGAGAAAGACTTTGGACAAAGAAGACCAATAAATACTCCCAACTATCAACACCAACTTAGACACACCGGAACACAGAATATGCGCAGTAGAAAGGACATCTCTATTCCCCAGCGGAAGAACCTGTGTGAGAGAGAATATTAGACCTATTTACACCTAACAATATTCAAAAGGAAAATTAACTTTGATAAAAAGAGGCGAAGTGCCCAAATTCGAATCAAAATTTAACTAACACATAAAAAGAGAAGTATAAAAGACAATTAACTTTAAAAAAAAGAGGCGAAGTGCCCAAACTAAGATTTAAACTGAAAATAATAAATGAATAACTAAATACAATAACAACAAGGTAACTATAATTTAAATAAAAAGAAACAACGAAGTAATAAGTAACAAAGTATGAATAAAAGAGGCAAAAGTGCCCAAACGAAACAAGAGATAATTAGCAGAATAAAAACCAATTGAAAGGCTTTAAAGCCACGAAGGAGGAACATATTAATGAAATCAAATATATATATATAACAATTGAACAACCTGATCGTCATCGACGGTTAGCAACATTATTGACGGATGAAAAATCATTTTTCAAACAAACAAGAAGAAAGCATGCTAGTAATGCTCTAACACCAGGGCAAACTAGTAAACATTTTCACACTTATAAAAACCTACCACACATTTCATCACTTTCATGACTGCTCAGTCTTGACAGAGATACTTGTCGCTCATCAAGAATTTTCCGCAAGTCCTACATTTTTCGCCGCTCAGCGTCGAGGTTCGAAGTAGGTGAAGAGACTCTTCACACCGGTACGCGTCAAGACCGCTAACCACACAGCTACCCCTCTGTGGTATCGCGGGCGTACACGCACGCGCGCGCGAGGAAGAATCAAACGTCTAACCGTATATCAGCAGCACACCCCATTCCTGATAACTTTTCTGCCAGTTGAAGCCTGTAGAGACCACCGGTTTCTGTCGTGTCCGAACCCCGGAAGGAAGCCCTACAGGGGGCGCGAAGAAGGGGGCCCCAATAGGGGGTGGAGTGGACAGGATTGGCAGGTGGGCCCTGTTAGACAGTTTAGAGTAGGTAGGGCAGAATAAGGTGGAACGGGAAGACAGTAATAGGAACACTTCTTCAACAATAACTTGGAAGACTTCCCGAGAAGAAGCTCCCCCAGAGGGCCGTCATGGATGACCTCAGGGGTGAGTACAGAATCCCGCTCTGGGTTAAGGAGCAATTTCCCAAACCGACGAGGGAGACGGTCTCTGAGACCATTTTTGCTACCATAGGGGTCGCACTTTGTCACCAATCCTATGGCTATATGGCTATCTGCGATGGACCCCAGGACGTCGATAAACTTCTCAGCGTGGGATCCCGCGCCAAACTCGACGAGATTCATCTGGCCCCCAAAGTCCCGCCCCATGTGTCTGCTCGCAGATCGATCATCTGTCGTCGCCTGGAGCACATTTTGCTGACGAGATTATGAGAGAAATCGAGGCGAAACAGAGCTGGGCAAAGTTGGACGAGGTATATAAATTTAAGAACTGCGACGGGGGAGAATATACTCACCTATTTAAGGCCACTTTTCAGACGTCCGAGATGGCTTCCAAGGCAGCCGAGGCAGGCCTGATAATGTTTTGCACAAAGGGCTCTGCATCGTGCATAGAACGGAAGACTTTTGTCTCTGTAAAAGTCTGCTTTTCGTGCTATGCCCTGGAGAAACACGCAACGAAGGACTGCAAATTCCAGAGCAAGGTATGCTCGGAGTGCGCCGGTTCCGGCCACACCTGAAAAGAGTGCCCGAATGGGAACAACAAGAAGTGCCTCAATTGCGACGGCCCCCACCTCACCCTCTCAATGTCCTGCCCCTTGAAGAAGAGCCTAGTGAATGATAAGAAGAAAAACATCCAGGAAGAGAAGACCCGCAAAGCGAATACCAGCTACGCACAGGCGGATAAGAGCCAGGAGAGAGAGAAAACGGTACTCCAGCTTGATCCGTCGATGAACCTAGACTTGGTCATGTGCGTTATACATCCTCACTTCGTCAATATTGCCAAGCCCGGTAGCTATACCAATGAACTAAACAAAATGCTTACACAAAACGGGATGAAACCCATGTGGTTTCCAGATAACCCCCCATGCAGCGAATTGTACCAGACCCAAACAGGGATCATAGCTGATCTAACGCCAAGGAACAGATCCACATTAAACAAAAGAGATGCCTCCGTGTCGTCCGGAAGGATGGAGGTTGATCAACAGACCCAAAATGAGACCCCGACCAAGAAGAAAAGCCAACAGAATAAGAATGCTAAGGAGAGCACGCAGTCAACATCCAAGCCCAAGACCACTGACTTCAATCTGAAGATCTATGCCTCCCTGTCAGCTCCGTTACCACGATTGACGAAGGTAAAGGAAGTAGTTGAAGGAGTAGTCAGAGGCAAATACAAGTAGGATTACGATTGCAACTCTAATGAGGACAAACTACTCTCAGCGTTAAGAGATGGAAGCATCGAGCTAAGCCCCGAATCTTGCTTCAATCTCTTTCAGGAACAGTTAAAAAAAGAGGTCTGGTAGAGTGAGATCACCTGCAAGAGGGAAGCCGGCCAAAGTTCAAAACCTCCAAATTAAATAAAGATGGAATTTAACGTAAGGATAGTCAACAAACTTAAGATCTTCTCACTCAATGTGAAAGGTTGGGAAGGCAAGAAATTCTTGTATAACAATATCATCAGAGAGGAAGACCCGGACATTGTCCTAATCTCCGAGCACGGTCTCGACGGAAACTCCAACCCCGTCAAAATCTACAACTATGATACCATCACAACCAATCACACCAACGAAAAATAAGATGGTGTCGCATTGGCCGTGCGCAAGGGCATCAAGTACAAAGAAGTCCCCAACCTGGAGGAGTCGTACCTTGCGGTAAAGATCAGCCTGCCAATCGATGACCTCATTGTAGCAGTGGGGTACCAACCGCCAAGACGCTTGTACCTCCCTATCCCCATCTTCCTGCGATTATTTAGAAGAAATCACTCCGCCATTCTGATTGGTGACCTCAATGCCCGATGTAGAAAGGCTGGCTATACATCATCATTTAATGGATCAGGAGCCTCCCTGAGCCTCCTTATGGAACGGGACGAAGTGCAAAGAGTCGGTCCAGAGTTCCCTACGTACCTGACTGGGAGGTCCTCCACGACACCTGACATCGTCCTGACTAATGCCAACTTCATCCTGAATCATATGACGGTCCCAGGCACTTATACTCCATCAGACCATATTAGCATGATCACCACGATCTCGACGTCCCCCATACAGATCAGTGTCCCAACTCACAGGTGTATACCCAAGGCGAACTGGGAAGAATACAGAAGGATCCTATGTGAACACCAGGAAGAGCGATTGGATGAGCTTACGCTCGAAGATCTCGATAGGCGCCTAGAAATTATCATGGACAAAATAACAGAGGCGAACAGAGCGGCTATCCCAAGGGTCGAGTTCAAAACCCTCCCAGCGCCACGTTGGGACGCGACCATCATCTGGCGGAAGGATAGACTAAAAGAACTAATCGAGGATATCCGTGTTTATGGCAACTCAGCCGATCGTCATAGGGAGTTCCGAAATCTTCGCCTGGAAATTAAGCATCTGATCAGCGAGAAATCTAGGGCTCTCTGGGACGACATTATCGCTGGTATGGACACCGAAAATGATCCCAAGAAATTTGGGGCCCAAGTTAAAAGGCTAAGTGGCACTCTGCCCACCAAGTCGAAAATTGCCATCAAAATTGACGGAGTGCGGGTCACCGATGATCAGACCATCGAGCACCATTTTAGGGAGCATTGGAGAAAGGAGTTTAACATCACAGAAGAGGAGAGCGAGGACTTTAACATGGAGTATGAGGAGGAAATTATGGCATATTTGGAGGAACGTGGCCCGCCCTAACACCCTAACATTATGTGGACGTCACTCGGCGGGCGATGAAGGAAGACCGACCCTTTACCCCAGAGGAGTATGAGGCGGCAATGAAAAGTTTCAAGCAAAAGGCTCCGGGAATTTCTGGCATTACCAAGGCCCACCTGATGAATGCCCCCGCAGACTTTAACCTCTCAATACTCAACCTATTTAATGCGTGCTTAAATGCTGGGTACTTCCCTGACTCGCTTAAGAGGGCCAGGATGATTTTCCTCCAAAAACCAGGTAAACCTAAAGAAGAAATTAGAAACTACAGGCCAATATCCCTGCTCGAATTCATAGGGAAACTATTCGAAAAGCTAATCAACGACCAGCTGATGGGTTACCTGGATGCGAATGGGCTCTACAACACACAACAGCACGGCTTCCGCAAAAAAACTCGGGACGAAGACAGCACTTGCCCTGATGACTGAGTGCATCGCTATAGCGAAAGCCGAGAACAGAAATGTCGATGTAGTGCTGAGGGATGTCTCATCAGCATTTAATAAAGTGTGGGTGCCTAGCCTCAAGAGGGAGATAAGGGACCTAGGCATGGAGACATCCATAACAAAGCTCTTGTGCGACTACCTTGAGGATCGAGAGGCTGTCATTAGTATAAGTGATTACGAAGGGCAGCCCTTTACCATGTACACCGGGGTACCTCAAGGAGGCTGCCTAAGTCCTACGCTGTACACGTTGTACACGAGTGACCTTTCCACACCCACCCAAGACTACGCCCTATATGTCCAGCTGGCAGACGATATATCGCAGGTAATAACCAGCGATTATCGAAACCCAGCCGACATAGCGAATAGGACGGCGGGCGAGATCCAAAACCTCAACGCCTACGAGAGCCGAGTCAAGATACGCACCAATGTCGAAAAGTTTAAGGTCCTCCCCATTGGGCGTAGAAAGACAGCGGACGTATTGGTCAGGGACGAGATATACCCATACGCACGTGAGGCTCGGGTCCTTGAGCGCGAGATTACATCAAGAGGATATGGCAAACACCTGGAAAAAAAAGGTCTCACAGGCCAAAATAAGTCTGCAATGCTTCTATCAGTTCCGGAAACTCTCCTCTAGGAATAAGAGAAAACTCTTGAGGAGCCTAGTGAGGCCAATTCTTCTATACCCCGTCATTCCCATGCACCTAGCCAGTAAATCCCAGCTCAGAAAGGCACAAGCAGTGCAGAACAAGGCACTAAGGTACATTCTGGACGTCAGCCTATTGGACTTCGTCCCTTCGAGTGCTCTACACGACCTTGCTGAGGTCCCACCCTTCAACTTGACACTACATAACAGAGCAAAGGATGTATGGTCCAAGATCAAGGCCTACATACCTGAAGAAGTTCTTCGAAAAATAAGACTTCCCGATCTCGAAAACCGAAATGAACACTACCCGATCATGAACTTATTACATGTGATCATGTATGTCAAAAAGTAGGAAAAAATGACCAAAAGTGGTCACACAACCAAAATGAGATAACGTGATTTTATAAATTGCAAATAAGATCGATATGTACGATCAGAAATGAAAAAAAAAGATCCGAAGTGGACACATTTATCAATTAAGTAAAGAGCAAAAGACTAATCAAAAAGTAAAAGATCCAAAAAGGACACTGTACATACACAATGCAAATGTGCGACGATATTAAATGAGTAATCTCTGCTGCCAGAACAAAAGTATTCAAGGATACAAAGGCTTGAATGCTTCCATGACATCTAATCGAAGCGTAATTAAACCTAAGAAGCAGAAATGGAGATACTGCCAGACGTACTGGCACACCAATTCTTCTACTAAATTACCACTTTTTCTAACTTTACTCTCTTACTATCTCACACCTATTTCCCGTCTTTTATTGAAACTAAACTAAACTATCACTTTCATATAATTAATTAATTAATTTATCTCTGCCAGATCTCACTCCACTCATTACATCGGTAAAGGAGGTAAGGACATTTCAAAACGCTCCGAAGATGATCGAATAAGATCGAAAGTTAGCAATTTAGTCTGCTTTTTACCAAAAACATTCATTTAAAAAAAAGATGAATACTGGAGCAGTGATCCACGATCTACAAGATGGAATAAAAAAGATAGTTAGAAGAAGAGAAAGTTGCCAAAGGAAATTAATTAAGGCAAAATACACAATGATCTTCAACAAAATTTGCATTCAAGGAAGACTGCTACACAACTACACTAATACATATATATATATATATATATATATATATATATATATATATATATATATATATAATTAGGTAAAAGGCCATGTTGTATGCAGGTTCTATTGATGTCCACAACTGTGGCAGCGTTATTAATTTTAACTTGTATTTTCTTAATATTTCTTACAAGTTTTTTAACGGGGTCTTCGAGGCGAGAAAAAACATCCGCGAATGACATTCGTTATTCCTAGACGCTTTCGACCATGTTACGAGGGGCGGTCAATAAGTTTTGCAATTTGGATATAAGGAAACGAGATATGAGGAAAAGTGTTATATTATTTTTCAATATAACTACTCTCGACTTCAATGCACTTGCGCAACTTGTCCCTGAGGCTTCGAATTCCCGACAACCAGAAATCTCTCGACTGCTGTTGAATCTACTCCTGGACGGCAACCTGGACATCTTCATCGTCCCCAAACCGGCGTCCACGCAGTGCAGCCTTGAGCTGGCGAAATAAAAAGTAGTCGCTGGGGGCCAGATCTAGACTGTAGGGGATGTGGTTGAGCTCCTCGAATCCGCACTCACGCAGGGCAGCTTGTGCAACTCTGGACTTGTGGACTTTGACGACGTTGAAGTCGATAATGGGGCGTGAGGTTTCTAGGGACCCAACGGAAAGAGGCCTTGGGCATTGCAAAATTGTCGTGGATGATGTTGATAACACTTCCATGTGATATTCCAAGTTCTCGCTTGATTTCTTCGACCTTTACCCGTCGATTTTCGAGGATCATCCTCTCCACACGGGCCGCATTGTTCTCGTTAGTCACGTCTTAAGGGTGTGCTGGACGGGGGTCATCTTCAAGGGACTCACGACCATGGCGGAACTCCCTATTCCAGCGAGCAATGGTTGCATAGGAAGGGGCGGTGTCGGTGTACACTGCAACCATGCGTTCATGGATCTCTTTTGCATTCTTGCCTTCCTTGGTCAAAAATTTGATCAGTGCGCGGTACTCAACCTTCTCCATTGTTGAAAAATTTGTGACTGACGATCTGCGATCAGCAACTGCTTCTTAAATAGACGAGGCAGGAGCGTGCGGCTGTAGGTCCTGACTTGTCATATCTTGTCCTAACACCCCCACAAACAGCCATCCCCTTTCCTCTGTTTTGCCCTACCGATTCGCAAAACTTATTGACCCTCTCTCGTAGGTCATCTTCAGGGAATGAACAGAAATGGAATTATGAGCGAGCGATGAGTGATGTATTAAAGAGATAAGTATACACTGAGTTTTTCCGTCTTACAAATATTAAAATTAAAAAAAAAACTACATATATGCAAAACGAAAAAATAGATAGGTGTAGTGGTGAAGGTATATTTTTGTGAAAATTCAGCAGAGAAGAGTAAACTATAAGTATGAGTAGGAAAACAGATTCTCCCGGAATCAACGGGGAGGTCAACTTATTAGCACTATATAATAAAATACATGAATTTTTTTTAATATATAAACTTAGTATAATTTTTAGAGATAATTTTTCAAGTCAATTTTTGATATAGACACATTCATAATTTTAATGTGAATTTTTGATATAATCACATTAATTTTAGCACTTTATTTTGGTATCTAATCGGTTAAATAGTTGTACTGGGACTTTCATTCTCGTTTAGCTTAATCGTTAGTTTATTATTCTATATTTTACACTATTAGACCATTTTAATTATTATTCACTCGATTCATTCGCTTTTTGCACTTTCGATTGCTTATTCTAGACGCTTTAATTTGTTCAATTGTTCGCACTTTTGACAGCTTGTTTTAATCACTTTGATTCGTTCACTTATATATTTGTTGACTTATTGCTAACACTAGTTGCTTTTTTTGAAGGTTAAGTAATATTCCGAAGTCTTGTGGCCATTCCCCATTTCCTTAAAGACAGATGAATCGATGGTGTGTAAGCACGAGTCCGGGATGTAAATTGCGCGCTCCATTAATAGTCCACCTAGTTCCTTCGGGGACCATGGTCCTTCGTATGTCCATTTGTATTTGCCTCTGTTGATTTCGTCGAGCAGTTTTTCATTGTGTTCCTTAAAGGGGTCGGCATTGAGGAGGATCATGAACTTTAAGGTCCACGTCCATTTTTTTTTCTTCTTCGTGAACTTTTTCGTGCTTCCGTCTTTTTCCAAGTCTTCTTCCATTGTGAGTTCTTCCTCCGATGTTTTATGGGGCCGATTCACAACTTCTTTTCCAGTGTTTTTATGCTGGGGAACGTCGATGAATTGTATCCTTAACATTTCCTGCGATGCGGGGTTGAGCGGGAACCATAGCTTTTTCTGAAAACCGTTCTTTTGCAGAATGCGATTTAACTCCTCTGCAAATGAACCGGAGTTAGCTAGATTTGCCAAGTGAGCAAAAACGATCATGGTCATAATCTCTTTGGACTCACCTGGCATTACCAGTTTTGGGGCAGAGTTTTCTGAGCTGCTGGTCTTGGTTGATGCCACTGCCTCGACGTAGGTCTTAAATTTTGCCTCCTTTACCTGCTTCATCACTTCGCGTTTTGCCCGAATGGCTTCCTTGCGGATGGGACACCTCATGGCCACGGCCTTGTGGTCCCCTCCGCAGTTAGCGCATCTTTGTTTCTCGGAAGTGCATTCTTTCCATCTGTGAACGAGTCTGGAACAGATGGAGCAAGTGACGTCAGCCACCATACATTCTTTAGTGGGATGCTGTTGTTTGGTTAGCTCGACCTTGATGTCCTCACAAGAGTTGTCCGTGAATAACGAGTCGAGTCTCCTAAGTATGATGGTTCGGCGTGAGAGAATTTCCTTGGGGATAACAGCTTCAGGCCCATCGTACGTAGGGGCTCATTGGCTTCCTCTGATACCAGTCTCTCGATATCTTCGTCTTTCTAGCACACTGCTGCGTAGCCGTTGGGGGTATCAATAAGCCTAATTAGGGATATATTGGGCATGCCGAAGATGGTTTTCATGACTGTTGGAATTGGTGCTTTGGTCGCTCCAGCGATAGTGCGGAGGGGCACCCTCTTGTAGTCCCGGTTGGGAGGCCCCATGGCCTCCTTCGGGCTTTTCACTCCTCTTAGTGCACGTATGATCCGTCTTCTTGTAGAGGATATTCTTGTTCCGAATCACGAGGCTCGAATATGAGATTGTCTGGTGAGGGCGTCTTAGCGGACCTTTTCCTAAACCTTTCCTCCTTTGCCACGACCAGACATGATGAATTCGACTTATCAAAAAGTAACTCAAATGGAGTTATTGATGATGACATACTCAGATTTTTTGTAGAAGATTAGATAGTGGAAGATATAGGGGGTGAAAATTAAAGATGGGGAGGGGGTATTTTGCCCTAGTAGGGAAGGCATCGTATTATTTTTATTTCCGTTCATTTTACCTTTATTAGTGTCTTTGGTTTGTGCTTTTTATCCTTTGTTTATGTTCCTTCGTGTGTTTTTAATGTTCTTCTTATTGTTTCTTACTTGTGCTTTGTTGTTCTAATTTTCGGTGAAAAAAGTTTATAGCATTCAAGCCTTTTATAGCTTTCTTTGCAGACAATTCCCTTGTACAGCTTGTTTAGTGATAGTTGTATTGTTTGTTCTTCTCATTTTTGTGTGTTTTTGATATGTTGTGTTGTGTTATCTTTATGTGTATAGTGGTGTAATTGCTTCTTGAGTACAAAGTTTTGTGCTCGGGAATCGGCTTCTGCGTGAGACTTTCGCCAGTAGCCTTGCAGGTATATTAAGCCTACCACCTGTTCCCTGCAGTTCTAGAATGACACCATTCGTTAGAGTGGACCAGGTAAATTTGCCCAGTTTCTGGGTGACGACATTGATGGGCTCCAAACGTTTCCTCCTGTGCAAATCACTTTGCCTAAGATGATTACGCCTTCTTACCTTTATTAATTAGAAGAGAGGCTGTGTTCTGGATACGTTGGAGCTTTTTTATCGAGGTTTTGTTTGCCACTTGGGAGACCACTGCGGGGTAGATCAGCTTTGCCCGGACATACATCAGATATATTTTCCTGATGTTGGCCGAGCTAAGATCCATAAACCTGTAAAGCTTGGAGATTTCTCTCCTTGCCAGGTTCCGCCTCTCCGTGTGGTGTCTCCAGTATCCATGGTCAGTGATTTTAAGGCCCAGAACGGTGCCTTCGGTGGAGTAGCCGTATCTCTTCCCATCTATGATAATGGGCCATGTCAACTCACGGTTCAATTGGACGATTTTGAATTTCACCCTGTTGGTCCTGATTTTCCATCGTCTCTCGTATTGGCTGATATTATTGATTTCCGCCATCGTGCGAGCCGCCTGCGCCCTTAATTTCCTCTCCAGGCATGAAGAAATTTGAGTGACGTCATCTGTGAATTGCAGATAAAACAAGTCCCTGTGCACCTGAGTTGGAAGGTCGATGGTGAAGACTCAGCCAGCTTCCCTGAGGAACGCCTGCCTTTAATTCGAATTCGGGGCCTCTGTACCCTTCTATCATGAGACATGCCCTTCTGTCCATGACGAAGTCACAGAGGATCCTTTCCAGGATTCGGTCTAGCTAGAGGTTCAAGATCTTGCATTGAAGTCGTTCCAGCCAGCCTTTATCAAAGCCTTTTTGCACGTCCCTCAACACAATGTCTACATAGAACCTGTTCGCTTAGGTGTATGCTACTTTTTCAGTTAGGAGCGCCAGGGCAGTGTCTGTGCCTCTTTTTTGCGGAACCCATGCTGTTGTGTGTCATGCACTCCTAACTCGCTCAGTTGAGCTTGTAGCCTGTTTGCTAAAGTCTTTTCGAAGATTTTACCCTGTATCTCAAGAAGAGAGATCGGGCGATAGTTTGCCACCTGGTCTGGCGGCTTGTTCCCGTTCGGAATAAAGATGATTTTGGCCATCTTGTATCCGTCAGGGAAGTAGCCTGTATTCAGGGCGGCGTTCATTGTGTTCGCCAAGCCCTGAATAATTTGCCTTGGTGCATTTACGAGGTTGTTCTTCGTAATCCCAGACCAGCCTGGAGCCCTCTGTTTGAAGGACCTTATGGTGTTCAAGGTCTCTTCGACAGTTATTGGGCATCCGTGGTCAACCATCACTCTTTCCCGAGATACTTGCCGATGGGTGGGTTCTATGTATTACTGTTGCTGAGGTCGTCGAGCAGTTGGTCTTTGAAGTCCTGGTCGAAGTCGTCGTTCTTCTCAGGTGATATAGCGAAAATCTCTTGCCAGTGTGTTCTGAATCTTCTTTCGAGAGACTCTGGGTCCTCTATGATGTCGTCTCCTTCTTTGATTTGGGATCTGAGGCCAGGAGTCAATCCACTAATTCTTCAGATGTTATTCAAAAATTTTACAGGATTTCTCTCCCTGTCCAGCCTCCCAATGATGTCATTCCATATTTTTCTTTGTTTTTCAATTATAATGTCTTTCAGTTCCACGCCTAGGTGCCTCATTCTGGCTGTTCTTTCTCTATTGGTTCCTGTCCTGCCGATCTCAACATAGATTTCTCTATGTTCTCGGGCGATTTCTCTCATCTCGTCCGTCCACTCAGGCTGTGGGAGCATTTTATAGCAGTTTCTGGGAACGCATCTCTCGTCGGCTTGAATGAGGAGATCTGTGATCTTGTTAATCTCTTCATCAATCTCTTCGAGATTAGCGTCTCCCAGGTCAGTTGGTTGGTATATACTGAGTATCTCTCTATATAGCTCCCAGTCAGCTTTCTCGTAACTTTTCTTAAGTGGAACGGGCTTGAGTATTGGGGTAAAAGAGATAGTGGTAAGAATCGGGATATGATCTCTCGGTACCACTTGTCCTAGCTCATTGACGATGTTGAAGGGGAAGTTTTTAGATGTCAACACGATGTCCGGTTTTGTTGCCGAACGTTGCGTTAAGAAGGTCGAAAAATCTGTCTCTTTCGAGTAACAGCCCCAGGTTTCTTCCCCTTTGGTCGGTGCTTCCGTAGCCAGATGAACGGCATTTGGCATTAAGATCACCACCAAGCAATGTCAGTTTCCCGCGCCCGAAGAGGTTGTAAAAGTTAAGGATCGGCAAGTAATCTAGTCGTGGAGGTTGATAGGCAGCAACCACGGTCAGGTTTCCAACCAGGGTAGGTAATGCTACTGCCACGAATGATTCATCTAGGCTTGGAAGGGTTTTGTATGTTATGTTGTTTCGGATCGCGATGACAGCATCATCGTATCGTTTTTGTGTGTGATTTTTGTTTATGACTGTATAGTTGGGTAACTTGATGCTGTTTGTGTTTGAGTTGACCCCATGTTCGATGATGAGGATTAGGCCGGGATCCACTTTACGAAATATGTTCCCGTAAGGAATGTGTTTCCCGACCCATCCATCAACATTAACTGTCATAATTCTTAGTGTATTGTTAGTGTTTTCCATGCTTGTGTTCTGTTTCTCTTGTGTTTTATGTGTTAGTTTATCTTTTAGTGGTTTTTGTTGCGTGTGTTTTTACCGTTCCGAATTTTCTTGAATTCTTCCTCGCTTACGGCGAGGCAGGAGTCCCTATATAGTTTAATTCTGGCCTCCATGAGCGCTGTAACTACCAGCGCTTCTTGGTCTGACGAGTCGTCAGACCATTTTAGTAGTCCCGTTATAACTCTTTCTATGATCTCCCCCACTTTGGTGTCTTCTGGGAAGGAGGTTTCAGACTCTCTGAAGAATTTTATACTCAGTTCCTCCCCATCGTATTCCTTGCTTTTCTTCAAGTTCTTGCTCCTTTTCCTGTGCATCTTAGAAGGCTGAGTGATCTCCCGCTCGTCCTCTGATGACGAAACCGAGCTTAGGAGACTACCTTCAGCCTGCTTAATTCGTCTGGCTGCTCTCTTCGCACTCTCTTCCATTTTCTTCCTCTCTTCTATTCTTGGGTCTTTGTTTGGGGACCTATGTGGGACTGGTTTCTGTTCTGGGTTATTGCTTCTACTTTCCTTTTCTTCCGTATCTCTTGGGAAAGGGGTCGCAGGTTCCTCTTCCTATGCTCCAAATTGCATTTGCAGGACATCCCCTGTAGGCGGGTTCTCCGGGAACCACATCTCTGCCAAGCCATTGTGTTTGAGCATGTTATTCATTTCCCTGGCAAAGCAGTTTGGGTTGTCAGGTTCCGTACATGTGCATAGAGAATGCACGTAAGGATTTTCGTGGTGTTCTTGTCTTCTTTGCTTAGCTTGATGAAGGTTTTTGAAGCTGGGCTGTTAGGGACTATTACTGAGGGTGTGGCTTTAGCCGCTTGGGCGTAGGTGGTATTTGCCCCCCTAATTCCTTCCGCCCTCTTCGTTTCCGCCTTTCTCTTTATTATTTCCTTTTTCTTAGGGCAGGACATCGCCATTGCCCCATGTCTTTGGTATGGAATTATTAAAAAATTGCTACATTATATATAGTATTTCTACGCGAACATAAGTATTACAAAAATTGGCAAATCATGGCGCGGGAAATTTTTAAGGGGAAACTGAGCGCTACAAGAAACATAAAATTGGAAGGGAAGCTTTCACTAAATATCTCCATGGAGGAATGCACCGTGGCAAGCTCGCATGACAGCGATAGAAATCAAAAATCTAAACAACTACGAGGCTCAATGGAAAATTAGAACTAACCAAGAGAAGTTCAAGGTGGTCCCTATTGGGCCCACCCGAAGAGCAGACGTGGGAGTGGGGAAAACTCGCTATCCCTACACCAACGAATGCAATGCACTCGGTATGAAAATCACCTCTACCGGGTACAAGAAGCACGTCGAAGAAAGAATTTCTTGAGACTCAGGCCGCTGTCAGAACTCTATATACGTTCAAAAATCTACGTGAAAGCAACAAGAAGAAGATCTACAATGCCCTTGTTAGATCTACGTTGCTTTACCCCGCCCCTACCCTCTCTTGTGTCTCAAAAACACAACAGAGGCAACTTCAAGTAGTGCAAAATAAATGCATGTACCTAATCACAGGTACACACAGGCAAGAAAGAAGAAGACAAGAAGACCTGCACAGAGAGGCGGGGATAATTCCTATTAACAAAGAGAACGAAGAACGGACCCGGAAGATGCAGGATCTGGTTAATCGAGAACTGAGTGAAGAAATTACTCAGATGATTAACCAGAACAGAAGAGCAGAATGTCGCGCCAGATTTCCAAGCTCCGCTAACCGAGTGGCTGGCGGGGATGAAGTGCCGTTCTACGCATGATGAGATGTACAATCTAATCTAATCTAAGAAAACAACCGATTTAAGACCAAAACTCAATTATGACAAAAAATTCACCAATGAAGACAATGTAAAACCAAGAAAGAAGAAAAACAACCGAATACGACGAGAACTCTACCGACTAAGAAAAAACAAAAAAAATAAAACACACCACATACAACGAATACAAAACATTAAGCACGCACTTAAAAGTTTGAAAAACATAAACAAATAAGCAATGCATATCACACAACAAAGTTAAATTAAAGTTATCAAGACAAATGGCTTGGAAGCCATAAAAAAATATCAACAAAAACAACATAGAATATACGCTACAAAGAAATAATGAAAGTGATAGGCCTGATCACCAGGCTCTAGCATCTCTTTGCACCCTACCACACTTCTTTCTCTTTTCCCTGCTTGTCTATTTTCTATATCTATCGACAGACCCCTATCGTCCTTCCCTACACGCACCCACACTTTAACTTAATTGCAATTGTAACTAAATAAAGACTGCTAAGATTTTCTCGACAAATTTCATTTCTCTCGGTATGTTACATCCGCAAAAGGAGGTAACCGATTGTGAAAGTTTGCCAAACGCTTCCGAAGATTTTTTCAAATTGTGAAATTTTCATGTGAAAAAAACCTACGTATCCGCCAAGTATAAACAGTGAGTGTGATACATACTAAATACTACACAAAGTGCCAGGGCCACCACAAATCCTGGATTACGGCAAGTTACCGGACACAGAATCTTCTCTTCAAAAGGTAAAGTGCTAATTGGACTTTGGAAATTTGATCTATTTCTCTGTTTTTCTGACCTTCCACCCTTTACACACATCTGATAAATTGACAATGACGGTAAAATGACGAGTGGCGTACTAAGGATTAGTCTGAGGACTCTCCCCGAAAGTGCAAAGCCTGATCGGGGAGATGTCTTCTCCATAGTCTACTGGGAGCTGGACGTCGCACTCGTGAGACTTATAGACACCCCCTTTGGTTATACTGCAATCTGCCAGAATGAAAAGAATGCAGAACTCCTGGTTTCGTCCAAAGCCACTGCAGTATTCAACACTATCAATTTAACTCTCAAAATTCCGCCACAAATTAAGCCACATCGTGGCGTAGTCTGCCGTAAATTAGATCCATGGGTGGGACACCACTCAAGTGACGAAATATCTCAAGATATCGAGAGGAACCACCAGTGGGCTAAAGTCTCTGAAATTATAAAGTTCAAAGACTACACCCACGTATTTAAGGTGGTCTTCCAGGATACAACAATGGCGCAAAAGGCTAAAGAGTTAGGTCTCCTTCTCTTTCACGTCAGGATCTGCCCTGAACAGTTTGAAAGAGAAGAATTTACACAAGTATAAACCTGCTTCAAGTGCTACAAACACAACGATCACACTACTAAAGCATGCCCACAGACGGAAAGTGTTTGTTCCATCTGCAGCAAATCTGGCCATATCTGGCGTGACTACAGGAGTGGGAAGAGAAGATGTGTAAATTGTAAAGGGGACCACGGGGCAATGGCAATGTCATGCCCAGTAAAAAAATAAGCGATAAAAAAGCAGCAGCAGCGAAGGAAAGAGGAAGAGGCAAAAAACAACAGGTCTTATGCCAAAGTGGCAAAGGCGGCAATAAGAGAGGCCTCAGCCCAACCTACCTACCTTAGGGTAGAAAATGAACAATCTTCAAAAAACATGTGCTGCATATACTATGCGCACATCGCTAACCTTACTAGGCCCGGCTCCTTCAAGAAGGAGCTAAATCAAATGCTGACGAAGAACAGGATGGATGAGATGTGGTTCCCAGAGAACCCTCCATCTGAGGAAGTGCTTCGCATCCAAATGCAGCCTCCCCAACCCCCCAAAACCAGCACCCAGGAAAGAACTGTTCCCCCTCCAACAATCAACACCCCCCAAAACCCTGAAACCCCAACAAATAAAACTCCCAATGCTAACATAGAAACCAACACCACAAGTGAAACAAAAACGAAACACTGCTACAGTAGCCGCATCAAACGATCCCCCAACCAGCATGGGATGAGATCCGCCTCATCCTCGAGAGAAGGTAAACATGTCTATCATGGCAGGAGAAACCAACTAAAAATATATACTACATAGAGTGCCCTATTTCCTGAAACCAAGATGGATAAAGATGTAAATGACGGCGTGACAACCGGCCGTTACAAATAGCAGTAGAGTAAGGACATTCCTGAGGAGGTGATGGAAGAGGCCATCATTCTGGGAATGGTCCGGTTGAATCAAGATGCCTTCGCAACGTTGACGACCTCGGAATTCAATAAAAAGAGATCCGATAAATCCCGATCTCCCCCAGCGAGCCCCTCCACTCCAAAGAAACTAGGAAAAAGGAACGACTAATTGACAGACATCATGTACGGACTGACAAAAGACTTGACAATACTACAAATGAACACGGATGGACGGATCGACAAACAAATGACTTACGGCAATATGATCAGACAATGTGACCCTGATATCGTTCTGATATCAGAACACGGACTTGACACAACGCAGAAAATTATGAAAATCTTTAAAAACACAATAATTCCAAAGAAGCACAGCTGGGAACCTTTCGATGGCGCTGCCATCGCAGTCAAAAAGGGTTATTCCCAGATTTAGACGAATCTTATCTGGCCATAGAGATCTAGACTACCCTGGGGCCCCCTGTAGTGTCCACCGGGTACCAACTCCCAAGACGGGACTATATTTCGATGCACAACTTTCTCCAACTGTGTGCACATGGGAGAATAGTCGTGTTCGGGGAGATCTCAACGCCAAATGGCAGGAATCCGGATATACCGGACGTCTAAATAAGAAAGGGAGGAACTTTAGGAACCTTGTTGGCGGGGGTATTGTTGCCCGCATTGGGCCCGACTTCCCCACTTATATCACCGAAACCTACGCAACAAATCCGGATATCATCCGGACCAGCTCACAAGTTCACTACAACTATTACATTCAACCCGGCCCTCTAATCCCAAGCGACCACGTAGCTACCCTGATCAAGATATCATCAAGCCCCATTCAAGAAGAGAAAGTGCTTTACTAGAACGAACTGGGAAGAGTACCGTACCCTTCTGGGTGAGTTCAGACCTCTACTACTCGAGGAAGCCACCCTGGAAGAAATCGACCAGGAACTGTCAAGGTTAACGGAGATAATGGTGGAAGCGGACCGCGCAGCAGTACACAAAAACATCCTACAAAACGTTACCAGCACCAAGATGGACACAGAAACTATACGACTTAACGGATGAATACAAAAGACTATTTGAAGAAATCAGACTGACGGGCACAGATAGAGTTAAAAACAGGCGTTATATAATACTAAGGACTGAAATGAAGAGACACATAACTGAACAGCAAAAAGCTCTTTGGAATAACCTCGTAGACAGGATGGACGAAGAAGTAGACCCCCGAACATTTTGGAATACTCTTTCAATTCTGAAGGGTAAGGCCACCTAACAAGAACATACTTCTTATAAAACACTACAGAACAATAATGACCCCAATAGAAACGGAAAAAGTGTTCAGAATCTACTGGAAAAATGTATTCTCCATTGCACCAGAAGAAAATGAACACTTTGATCCAGACTTTGAAAAATATATTAACGACAAGTTAAGACAAGTACTAGACAGTACGTACCCCTTCAATAATACAACTAAGGACAGAGAGATGACTGGATATGGACGGAAGATAACAGAGGAAGAAATACTATCGACGCTATTTGCCTTCAAGCAGAGAGCACCAGGGAAAACAAAATTGACCAAACTGAACTGGTTGAACGCCCCCCATAACATCTTAGAGAGGCTGGTCAATATAATGAACGCGTGCCTAAACGTTGGCTATTTTCCGGACGAATGGAAGATTGCCAAAATGATCTTCATTCCAAAAGCCGGAAAATCGCATGACTGCCCAGCGAATTTCAGACCCATTTCCCTCCTCTAAGTGGCAGCAAGGTCTTCTAGAAGATCCTTGCTAATAGAATCCAAGATTTTATGGAGGAGAACAACCTCCATAATCAACACCAACATGGATTCAGAAGAGATAGAGGGACTGATACAGCGCTGGCAATAATGACTGAGAAACTGGCGAAGATCGCTAGCCAGAAAAGGTACGCGGACTTGGTGCTCAGAGACGTTAAGAAGGCATTCGACAAAGTATGGAGGACTGGGCTTCAATACAAAATACTGGGACTTGGACTAAACCCATGACTAGAAAAAATTCTGTGTGATTATGTGACTAACAGAATAGCATATATAGAAATATACGACCACACGGGACCAGACTTCGAGCTTACTGCAGGCGTACCGCAAGAGGAGTGCCTAAGCCCCCTCCTATATAACATATACACCCTCGATCTACCCGATCCGATCAGGGAAAATTCGCTGTACGTCCAGTTCGCCGACGACATCACCCATATCATGACTGCCCCCTTCAACAGTCCCGAACTCATGGCACAGATCACCGCCAGAGAGATCGACCACGTCACCATGTTCGAGAGAAGATGGAAGATCGCCACAAACAACCAGAAATTCAAGGTGATTCCATTCTTCCGTATGAAACGGACCCGTATCGTAACAGATAAGGCCCGTATTCCATACAGCTCTGATGGAACAGTACTTGGACTAAAGATAGGTAAAAATGGATACGGTAGCCACGTTGCTCAGACAGCAGCGCGTGCGAAGGTCGAGTTTTCAAAGCTGTTCAGGTTCAAGAACCTGAACACGACCAACAAGAAGAAAATATACAACGCGCTGATAAGATATAAGCTGCTGTATCCACCAACACCTATCTGTACTAGTTCTAAGAACAAAATGAGAATCATCTAAAGAGTACAGAACAAAGGTGTACTCTTAATAACAAACACCAGGAGGAGAGAAAGAAGGAGGCAGAGGGACCTACATCGCACGATCCAAATGATTCTAATTAACTTGGAGCTGCAAAGTAGAGCCCGCAAAATCTGGGAGAAAGTACCACGACTCATGACGGACGAAACCAGACATTCCGCCGGAGAAGACAGAAATAAAAAAAGACTAGACTTTATCTGCAGTAAAGCGCAGACCGAAAGACAGAAAGAACCGATCTACACATAAAACTTTACAATGACAAACAATGAAGGTCGCAAAGAATACCCAATGAACAGAACACTTTAAAAATACACAAACATACAACGAGAGAAAACAAGAGATACAGAAAACACCTACAAAGGCTTGAATGCTACAAGAAAAACTACCATAATCTACACGAAACAAAACAATAACACAAACAGTAACAACACAAATCAGAAACAACACAAACAAACATGCAAAAGAATCACAAACCAAGAAGAACACAATAAAAAAAACAAACATAATAGAATACGCAAAATATCATGAATATTAAGACAAAACAATGAGAAGAACATCAAACTCAAATAACGCCTGCGATTCCCTATCACCAGGGATTTTCTACCCTTCTACGCCTTTCACCAGAGAAATCTATCCCTATCTATCAATCTCCTACTATTACATACATATATGCATACATGAGTGCAATTTCAATCTTATATGTGTGTATGTATTTTTCCTTTCACAACTTAATATGTTCAATCTCCAATGTCCACTAAATAAAAGAAGGAACGTTATTCGCAGCTAAGACTTGACGTACAAACGTAAAGTTTTCTCGCCGAATAATACTCGTGCTTTTCTGAATTCTTACGTTCGAAGCAAGGGCAAGCGAGCTGAGCCAGCCGAATTTAAAACAGCCCTCTGGTTGTCTTTGGAAAGAGGGTATTACCATTTTTTCATCATCACGAAGAAACTGACATGAGCTCTTAAGCTCCCTACATCGTTCCCCGTCGGCGGATACCATGCAATCGTGAACCTGGACTGCTCATAACCCTCGTTCCCACTATGCCAGTCGACTGTGATGTGACATAATTGGAGAAATTGACGGAAGCTGGTTTGAGGAGTAGCCCACAGCTGAAATCAATTTCAGAGGCCCCCCGGGTAAAGGGACGGACTGCGAACTCTGGTGATTTAGCTTTTTAGCTTTATCGAAGGGGGTTTACCACCCAGGATCATAGAGGGAGATGCAACCGTTCCTATGCTATAGAGGATGTAGTCGCGAATTTAAAAAACCGCAAAGGGGCGGCACCCGACGGGTCAAGGAAGTTGATTCGGCCTTCATCCATCATCAAGTCCGCCATAATTCACTCCTTGGGAGGATCCCTTCCCGGGCCCATCCCTCATCATCCATCACCCCATCAATTGCAGTACTGGTTCACGGGGGCACGGGGCCGCACTACGGCGGGGAACACCCCTATTCTGAATTTTATATCTCAAACACCAAAGTATATAACATCACCTACATAAAACTCATACACATTACACGATTCAAGAAAGAAGACTTGGAAAATAATAAGAGGAATCACCCAGATCAAGGACCCTAAACCCCCTCAGGGGAGATGGAAACTACAAAGAGAGTCCCCCTCAGGGCGCTCCCAGGTCAAGCAGTTTCGGCCAAAGCTGATGTGTGCCGAATACTTTTCGAAAGACTTAAGGTTGCGCTGATCCGCTCGATCGACGTAACCAATGGCTACATAGCAATCTGCTCGAAAACGAAGGACTTTGACGAGCTACTGTCCTCCCGAGGTACGGAAGCCATGAAGGAAATCGGGCTTGAGGCCAGAACCCCCCCCCCTCCCAGGTGGCAGCCAATAAGAGCGTCATCCGCCGCAAAATTGAAGGCTGAATTGGGGAAAGAACGACAGACGAACTAAAAACAGAAATTGAGACACAAAACACATGGGCGAAGATCAAAGAACTAATCAAGTTCAACAATCACACTCATGTGTTTAAAATCACATTCGAGACCACTAAAATGGCTCAAAAAACGAAAAGAGATGGGCTCCTAGCCTTTAGCATGAGGATCCCATGGGAAAACATTGAGCAGGAAAAACTTCATAACATACAGATGTGTTTTTCCTGCTACAAACTGGAGAAATACACGAGCAACTCCTGCCCCAACAAAAACAAGAATATATGCTCGGAATGCAGGCAAGAGGGACATAGATTCAAAGAATGTGCCTTAACAACTAAAAAGTGCCTAAACTGTAACGGGGAACACCGAACTTTAGCACTAAACTACCCAAGAAGGTAAAAGAATATAAAAAAGAAGGATGAGGAAGCTCAAGTCCGTAGCAATCATAGTTATGCGACCGCAAGATCAAGAGCGAATCAGACAACAGTAAACCAACCAACAATGTAGCTCAACTCAGAACTCAGCTCAAAGATCCTGACATGCGTCATCCACGCCCATATCGCAAACATGGGAAACCCAGGCACCTACGAGAGTGAACCCAATCACTACTCCAGGCCAACAACCTGCCCACCATCAAAGTGCCCAAGTCGCCGGACTCTTTGAAAATACTAAACATGAGCACAGCCTCATCCTTACGGCAACAAGATGAAAAGAAACAGTCTGTATCTGAGGAAGATTCGGAAGATACTGAAGAAAAGTCATCAAGCGACTCGCAACAGGAAGAAGAAGAAAAAGGGCTAAGAACGAGATCACAGAGGGCCTCGAGGAGTAAATCTAAGACTCCCAGCCCACCCAGAAAACAACTAACAAAGAAGACCAAGGGCATGGAAGTAATCCACGAAGAGACGAGACAAAATCCATCTCCTGCACCTCAAAAGGTCCCTAACAGGGACCCCAGAGTGAAGAAGCGGTAGATAAGTCCTCATAATGCAAAGAGACAGCCTAAGAATCTTCCGTATTAACACCGACTGATGGACCAGAAATAGAGTGCACTACGGTAATATTTTCCAACAAATCGATGCTGATATCATTCTCATTTTGAAACACGAAGTTAACACGGATAGAGACATAATCAAGATATGGCACTATGACGTGTTGACAGTAAACCATTCACAAGAACGTTACGACGGAGCAGCTACTGCGATGAAAAGGAAATCAAAATTCAAGCAACTCAGAAACTTGGAAGAATCCTACCTCGCCATAGAGGTAGAGATAAGCCTGGGAAAGATGGACGTAGCCACGGGATACCAACCCCCAAGAAGCAACTATTCGCCAAACCACACTCTTGCGAGTATATTCGGGCGAAGGGTCCCCGCGATATTTATGGGGGCCCTGAACGCACGCTGTGCCGAGTTCGGGTATACCCGAAGCAACGGTGCAGGGAGATGCTTGAATACTCCCCTGGACAGGAACATCGTCCAAAGGCTGGGCCCCGACTTTCAGACCTTCATCACGGAAAGGAGTGCCACCAAGCCGGACATCTGCTTGGCCAACTTCCTATTACCTTTTAACTATCACATGAGCCCCGAAGTAATACCTTGTAGCGACCATATAGGGATTAATCTACAAATAAACGTTAAACCTATAATGGTACCATCGCATACAGGAAGAATTACAACAGGGCGAATTTGGATAATTACGAGCGAATGCCAAGAAATTACATTCCAGCAAGCCTCAAAGAAGCAACGCTCGAGGTAATAGTCGAAGAAATGGAGCGGCTAGAGATCCAGATGATCTAGGCTGACAGAGAGTCGATTCCCAAAAGTACATATAAAACAATTTCAACGTACAAGTGGACCGATCGTATGAAAGGTTTGCACCGTGAACTGAAAAGATTATATCAGGTTAGCATCAACACGGGAATATCCCGTAATATAATGTACCGTATGAGAGAGATAAAGGAAGAATTGAAAATCCTAATCTACGAACAGCAAGAGGCAAAATGGAATGAAGCTATCAAAGAATTAGATGAGAAGCAACACCAAAAGACTTCTAGGCGAAAATCAGGAGATTGAAAGTAAAGCCTCAGAAGAAAAAGATGGAGTTAGAAGACGACCAAGGAGAAATTAAAACGGAAGAGAATGAAATGGAAGAGATTCTCAGGCAATACTGGGAACAGAGTTTCAGAATCAGAGAAAGAAGAAAATGAAGACTTCGACATAGATTTTGAAAATCGGATTATAGACAAGCTGAATGAAGTCATTGAGAGGACACATCCTAACCACCAAGTAAACAGGCAGGAAGGAGAAGAAGAAAGAGTGACACTAGAAGAACTAGAAAGCGCGCTCCACTCCTTTAAGCAAAAAGCTCCAGGACGATCAGGCTTGACAAAGTTAAACTTCGTCAAAGCACCGAGATGCGTACGGGAAGGTTTACTCAACATCTTCAATGCCTGCTTAAATGTGGGCTACTTTCCTGACGCATACATAACGGCAAAAATGACATTCATTGCCAAAACTGGAAAACCAACGACGAGGAAAGAGAGTTATCGCCCAATATCCCTTCTGGAAATATTAAACAGAAGACTCGTCTAGCCCTTGGAGGAAAATTCGCTATACAACGAAAAGCAATACGGCTTCAGAAAGAAGAGAAGCACCGAGATGGCAATAAATGTCATCACAGAAAAGATTGCTCAAGCGAAGAAAAACAGGAGCTATATCGACATAGAATGCAGAGATGTGTCAAAGGCATTCGACAAAGTATGGCTAAGGGGGACGCAATACAAGATCCTCCACCTGGGTTTAAGCTTAAAACTTGAAAAAATTATCTGTGATTATGTCATGGAGAGTTCGGCTTACATCAGTATAGGGCGCATGGACGGTCCCGCCTTTAACCTACAGGCAGGATTGCCTCAAGGCGGGTGCCTCAGTCCAACCCTATACTCGATATATACAGCCAACTTACCAGAGTCATGCCTCTAGTCTGAACATTCAGTTCGCCGATGAGATAACTCAAATCATAGTAAGTGGATATAGAAACGCGCCTTGGCAAGCTCGTAAGACTGCCGAGGAAATAAGAATAATCAACGCTTTTGAATCCAAATGGAAAATCAGAACTAATGGCGACAAATTCAAGATCGTCCCATTAGAAAGAAGAAAAACAAATGACGTGAGAGTGGAGGATACGCGTTATCCTTACACAAACGAGTGCAATGTACTCGGGATGAAGATCACTTCTAACGGGTACAAGAAGCACCTCACAGAACGGATTCAAAAAGCAACCTCGGCAGTCAGAACTCTCTATGGCTTCCGAAACCTCATCCAAAAGAACAAGAAGAAAATATACCTGACGCTAGTCAGACCCACCCTCATTTATCCCTCTGCAATTCTGTTCGGAACCTCAAAAACATCACAAAAAGAGTTGCAAAAGGTACAAAATAAATGTATGTACCTTATTACTAACGCAAGAAGGAGGGAGTGGAGGAACCAAGTGGATCTGCACAGAGTGGTGAACATCGAACCGCTCAATACGATCTTAAAAGAAAGAGCGTCAGATATGAAAGAGAAAATAATAACGTATAACAATGAAGAAATCAGAGCACTCATCGTAGAAAACCAACAAGGTCCCAGCCGCGCAAGATTCTCAAGCAGCGTCAGCAAGCTTGAAGACGCAATTGTCCCATTTTTTTGCATACGATTAAACTACCGACTAAACTGATGATAAAAACTAACCGAAAATGACCAACCGAACCGACTATACATCAAGAACCGAGAAAACAAAAACAACCTAATGAAGACAGCGAAGAAAAAAGAATAAGATGAAGAAAACAGGTAAGTACGAACACACAAAACACAAATACATAACTACCAAATACGAATATAGAAAAACAGTTACAGAACTAAAATAACACACAGAACACAAATACCAAATACGAATATAGCATAACAGTTATAAAACTAAATAAGACAACACGTAAGAATCGAAGTAGAAACAATCATAAAATCAATCTAAACAACCAAACTACACGTCAAGTTAATAATATAAAGCAAATTGTACAAAAGTCCAAAGGTTTGAACGCCTTAAAATTAATAAATATATATATATATATATATATATATATATATGTATACATGCATACATACTATATACATATATATACATATATAAAAGAAAAATAATAACAAAACAAACAATGAAAGAGATTAGCCTGGTCTCCAGGCACCTTTTTGCAAATCTTGCAATTCTCAGACTTCCTTATTTCACCACTATCCCCAAACCCCAATACTCTAATACACCACTATCTCTCACACTCACTTACTCACCACTTACCCAAAGACAAGACAAGACAAGACACTAAATAAAAAAAAACCCTAACTAAATCTCGTCTTGGTAAAGGCGTTCTACTTTAAGCTGATATTTAACAAGAGAACCTTTTTCTTCTCTCGTCGGATCGAAATCTCTCTATTCGCGAATAGAAGGAGGGTGCTCCGAGGAGAGGGAGCCCACTACCCAGTGGGGCCCCATGGGGTCGGCCCCCCAGGACTGTAAGAGAGTTCCCCTCCGCACTATACGGGAAGGGGGGAGCTAAGCCCTCAAGAACAGCTGTGATTGAGACTATATACAAACATATTAATGTAGTCCTCATTAGGCTAATTGACACCCTGACTGGCTACGCGTCAATCTGCCACAACATGAAGAATGTGGAACGGCTGGTCTCGAACGATGCCAAGGTCCACCTCCAAAAAATAGGACTAGAGGCAACCATCCCTCAATAAATACTAGTGCAGCGTAGTGTTATTCTTCGTCGGCTGGACCCACTCTTCACTGACGACACCTGTGAAGAAATCAAGGCAGAGCTGTCAGCGAAGCAGACATGGGCCAATATTTTGAAGGTGGAAAAATTCGGCAGAGGAAACAGCATTGTTGAAACCATCTTCTCGAGCATCGAAATTGCAAGAAGAGCCAAGAAAGATGGGCTGCAGGGGTTTTACCTAAGGGTATTACCTGAGCAAATAGAAACAGAAGACTACATACCGATCGACTGCTGCTACAAATGCTATGCAGTCGAGGAACATTTAACAAAGGACTGCACGGCGACGGTAGTTGCATGCTCCAACTGCGTCAAATCCGGGCACGGTTGGAAAGATTGCACGAAAGGGAAGCAAAAGTGCGTCAACTGTGGAGGGGACCATAGGGCCTTGGCCATGAAGTGCCCCATCCGTAAAGAAGCCATTCGTACTAAACAGGAAAATATAAAAAAAAGGAAAAAGAGGCAAGAACCAAGACCAACTACGTTCAAGCAGCGGCCCCGAAGCTGGTGATGCCAGAGGCAGGTAAAGATATCATGACAATGAACATCTTTGCCCACATACGAGCTAACCTGGCTAACCCCGGCTCCTTTTCCGAAGAACTTAACCGTCTTCTGGAAAAGATTTTTTTTTTTTAAGAGCTCATCTGGCGACTACCTAGTTGGGCATTAGTCGCCGTATTAAAAAAACCTGCCTAGTACTAGGCTACTTTAAAATCTAATTCAAAAAGAGACAAAAAACAACCCAAACCCAACACTAAAAATTTTAAAAAATGGGAAAAGGAAGCGAGCAGTAAGCAAGCTCCTGCGTCGGGGGGAGGTCGCCCCAGCGCAGGAGCGTGCAACCTATAAGGGAAAAAAAAAAAAAAAAAAAAAAAACCTGGTTAAATAATAGGGAGAAAGCCATCCTCGCCCCAAAAGTCAACAAGTCCACCAGCAATGTGCACGCACTCGTCCTGAGTACAAAGGACAGGCGGTAGCGACCCCGCCCATCCCGGAATCGGGACAGGTTACGTGCACGAAGATCACCCAGACTGGGACATTCGACAAGAATGTGCCGAACAGTCTGGGGGACGACGCAGTCGTCACAATAGGGCGCAGGCGACCGCTCCATCAAATAGCGATGCGTCATACGAGTGTGTCCGATTCAGAGACGACATAAAGCGACCTGAAGCCATCGCGGCATTGGGGGATAGGTCGATGGGAACAGTCGCGGCGCAATGGCAAGCAACTTTGAGTTCCCTTCGACCGTCTCCCATCTTCTTTGCCAAGCAGTCCGAAGAGCTGCTCGTATTCCTGCCATGTAGTCGGTGTGAGGAAGAGCGAAACACTGGTCCGGTCGCAGAGTCCTCACGGACTCTTTGGCGCCCTCATCGGCGCGCTCATTCCTCGCAATTCCTACATGTCCATTAACCCAGCAGAAGATAATCTCGACATCCTTCTGGAGAAGAACGGAGTTACCAAAAAACTCTGGTTCCCCGAAAATCCAGACTCGGCGGGAATACTGAATATCCAGTTCACCGACGAATCCCAACGAAAACATCAACCAAATGAGGATCCGACGCAGTCCCCTACCGAAGAGCCAAAAATAACAGAAGAAACTTCGGAAGGAGAGGGAGAAACGAAGAAATGCACAAAAAAGAAAAGGAAAAAAGGGAAGGAGAAGAAAAAACAAACAGAGGAAAAGACAAACGAAAAAAATTCGTCGGACGAAGAAGAAGCGCACGAAGAGGAATACACGGAGCTCCCCCTAACCGACAAGAAGGAGGTGTTCTAGAGCGGTTACTTCTTCGACGGCAAGGACGTGGGCCTCAAGGTATTTGGCCGTCCCCTGTGCCCATCCCCAAGAGACGACCCAGAATTTCTCCTACTTGGCATTGCCAAGGGGAATTCAACTGGACCTTCGAGGGACCTTTTTCACCGGACGAAATTGCAGCAATGATGTTGAAGGGCACGGTATTCATCCCACCATCGGACGTGAATATGTCAACTTTCAAAGTCATAAAAAGTGGCCAAAAACGTCCGAAATAAAGTGAAAGTGCAAAATACAAGTGTATAAAATAAAACGATAAGCCCAAAAGTGAATTGAATAAATAATGATAAAATAATTGATAATATCAGTGATTTAGAAAAAGTGTACATAGAAAGTGTGTGTTAATTAATTTACGAAAATATATATTTAATATCAAAATATCTATTGTGAATTAATAAAATAAGTGACTTAAAATTAGATTAAAATCATCATCTGTATTGAAATAGAATATGTACTAAGAGTGTTTTTACAACAAACGCGTAGAAATAATGTAAAGTATTAAAATAATGTGTAGGTAAAGTTATAAATATATAATAATGTGTAAATACGAGGGGCGGTCAATAAGTTTTGCAATTCGGATATAAGAAAACGAGATATGAGGAAAAGTGTTATATTATTTTTCAATATAACTACCCTCGACTTCAATGCACTTGCGCCACTTGTCCCTGAGGCTTCGAATTCCCGACAACCAGAAATCTCCCGACTGCTGTTCAATCCACTCCTGGACGGCGAGTTGGACATCTTCAATGTCCCCAAACCGGCGCCCACGCAGTGCAGCCTTGAGCTGGCGGAATAAAAAGTAGTCGCTAGAGGCCAGATCTGGACTGTAGAGGGGATGGTTGAGCTCCTCGAATCCGCACTCGCGCAGGGCAGCTTGTGCAACTGTGGCCTTGTGGACTTTGACGACGTTTAAGTCGATAATGGGGCGTGAGGTTTCTAGGGACCCAACGGGAAGAGACCTTGGGCATGGCCAAATTGTCGTGGATGATGTTGATAACACTTCCATGTGATATTCCAAGTTGTCGCTCGATTTCTTTGACCTTCACCCGTCGATTTTCGAGGATCATCCTCTCCACACGGACCACATTGTCCTCGTTGGTCACGTCTGACGGGCGTCCTGGACGGGAGTCATCTTCAAGGGACTCACGACCATGGCGGAACTCCCTATTCCAGCGAGCAATGGTTGCATAGGAAGGGGCGGTGTCGGTATACACTGCAACCATGCATTCATGGATCTCTTTTGCATTCTTGCCTTCCTTGGTCAAAAATTTGATCAGTGCGCGGTGCTTAACCTTCTCCATTGTTGGAAAATTTGGGATTGACGATCTGCGATCAGCAACTGCTTCTTAAATAGACGAGGCAGGAGCGTGCGGCTGCAGGTCCTGACTTGTCATAACTTGTCCTAACGACCCCACAAACAGCCATCCCTCTTCCTCTGTTTTGCCCTACCGATTCGCAAAACTTATTGACCGCCCCTCGTATATATGTAAATTTTTAGGAATAATTTTTTATAACTTTAAACTATTAACTCTTATGAGTAAATGTAAAATTTGTATTGTATAGAATTAAAAAACTTTGATTTCCACGTCTCCGGTAACCTTTATCTTCCTACTTATACTTATAACTATCTCTTTTCTGCTATATTCTATTTTCCACACTATCTGATATGTATTTACATTTATGTAATCGCTCTTTGTAATTCATTCTTAATAAACCGTGAACCGTGTCTGACTATTTGTCGCTCCGACCTAGTTCTCTGGTAAAGGAGGCAAAGGAAATTCAAGTTTGAAAACGCGCTTCTTTTAATAGCGGTCAACTCGGGGACGCCGAAATGTCGAGAGTATAGTTTCCGGCTGAAGTTACACGTTAATTGCTGGTTTCTTTATTTGAATGATGACGGCTTTGGTTATCCGCAATCTTCTGCGATTTTGGAGTCTCAGGATGATGGAGGTGTCCTGATTCAGTTTTTTACGAGTTAGGGTAGTGCCATGAGATTAGGCGTGTTTTTTAATCGCGCCATCTTGAAGGTGAGCTGTCAATCGCCTTGACAGTGTAGTGGAGGTCACGCCGATGTACTTTGAATTGCGGTGTTCGCAGTCACCGACTTTGCACGAATATTCATTTAGTTTTACATTCACCACAGAACGAGATGGAACACAAAACCCGCAGTGTTTCCTGTGTAGCAAGGTTCTTGCTAATACAAGCATGAAGCCTGCAAAGCTAAATAAACACTTTAGGTCTGTTCATCCTGAAAAGGCTTCAGACAGCATTGATATATTTCGAGAGAAGAAGGCTCGATTTGAGAAAGTTGGAACTTTACCGAAACTTGGACTTGTTACAACGAAAATACCCTTGCCTTGAAACATCCTACAAGGTTGCCTATCGTATTGTCAAGCAAAAGAAGCCACATATGATTGGAGAGACCTTGGTAAAGCCATGTGCCCTGGAAATGGTTGAGTTGGTTTGTGGCTTGGAGCAGAGGAAGAAAATTGAAGCAGTGCCTTTGTCAAATGATGTCATCCACTCCATAATTCCTGACATGTCTTCTAATATTCTAAAACAAGTAATGGAAGAATTGGCAGCTACACAATTTCCTTTCAGCATGCAACTAGATGAAAGTACTGATGTGTCTGTGCAGCCAGCTGTTGGTTTTCGCACGCTATGTGCATGCTGATGCCATTAAAGAAGAATTTCTATTTTGTGATCCCCTTCTGGAAACTACAAAGGCTAGGGACATTTTAGAAAGTGTGGATCAATTCTTTGTCAAGCAAAATTTCGACTGGAAGAAAAATCTAGGTACTCTATTACAGATGGAGCTCCTGCAATGCTTGGAAAAACATCTGGTTTTGTTGCTTTGGTGAAAAAAGAAGCTCCTCAGGTCATGGTTACGCATTCTTTCCTATAACGACATGCATTGGCATCTAAGACTCTGCCAACAGATCTGAAAGAAGTCTTGTCTACTAGTATGAAAGTCATCAATTTTATTAGAGCTAGGGCTCTGAACCATCGCATATTCAAGAAATTTTGCCAAGAAATGCGAGGAAAATATAAAGTTCTTCCCTACCACACAGAGGACAAATCATGAAGCGATTGATTGAACTACGAGCAGAAGTTTCACTTTTTTGAGAGAAAAACAAAGCCCACTCTCAGAACAGTTTGACAATAAGAAGTTCATTCATGGCTTGGCCTACTTTGCGGAATTCTTTGGCCATATTAATGAGGTCAATCTTTCAATTCAAGGTCATGATGTCACCATTATGGATGCTGCTGAAAGAATGTAAGCTTTTCTGGCCAAGATGTCAGTATGGAATAACTTTCCAATGTTAGAGGAAGTGCTTACATTTGGATACTCTGTAGGACATTTTCAAAGGTTACTTTGTCGTAGGCGACCTCAAAGTTGAAACATGGGTTCGTAATCCTTATCTAGCCGACATAGACTGTATCAGCGAAGAAGACCTTGCCAAAGATGACCTCATTGACCTGAGGACAAAGGAACTCTTACGAAATGAATTCAACTTTAAGAGTCTTGGAGAATTCTGGTGTGCATTGACACAAGCATATCCTCATCTGGTAGAGCGAGCTATGAGTGCTCTGATTCCCTTTGCTACTACATACCTTTGTGAATCAGGGTTTTCAGCACTTGTTTCTATCAAAACGAAAAGTAGAAACAGATTGGACGTCAGAGATGACATGTGTGTCACGTTATCGAAGACCACTCCACAGTTTCGTCTTCTGATTCAAGACAACAAGAACAACCATCTCAACTAAAATAAACTAGCTAACAAGAGAGAAAGTAGTATTTGTGGTGTATTTAAGAAAGATAAAAATAATTTTATTTAATTTGCACAAGATGACTATATATTTTTTTTAGGAATGAGTAGACTTAATTTACTTTTAACTTGGAGTGTTATTTGTTAAGATTGAGCAGTAGTCTAGCCATACTTTTTGTATGATATAGGCCTAATATACACATTAGGCAATCATAATTACTTTATGTAAAAACAAATGAAATACTTTTATTACTTTTATGTGAATATTTCTGGGGATGAGGTCTGTAGCTTTCATCACATTCTTAAAGAGGCCCGTGACTAAAAAAGAGTAAAGAAACACTGGTATAGATGGTGTCCTCCCGGACTCGGGCAAATCGCTACTGTGCTCGCTTTTCGCAAACCGGGGAGAAATCACTCTACCCCGGCCGGTTTCCACCTAATTTCTCTAACCTCTTGCGTGTGTAAGTTGATGACGAAATTGGTAAATGTTAGATTAGCCTTTTTTCTGGACAGTGGAGAGTATCTGTCTTCTGCACAGTGCAACTTCCGAAAGTTTCACTCAACGTCGGATGCTCTGCTCCGACTGGAAAATGCCGTCTGCGAGGCCTTCCTCCGTAGACAACACTACTCCACAGTGTTTTTCGATCTAGAAAATGCCTATTATATCGCATGGCGATACGGTATCATGGAGACTCTCCACACGATGAGGGTTAGGGGACGCCTCCCAATCTTAATATCTGAATTTTTGCGAGATCGTCGATTTCAGGTACGGGTGGTGGGAGCCCTCTCCCGCGCAATGGACCAGGAAGAGGGTGTCCCGCGAGGAAGTGTCTTCAGTGTCACACTCTTTGCCCTGAGCATCGACGCCTCCCAATCTTTATATCTGAATTTTTGCGAGATCGTCGATTTCAGGTAAGGGTGGTGGGAGCCCTCTCCAGCGCAATGGAGCAGGAAGAGGGTGTCCCACGAGGAAGTGTCTTCAGTGTTACACTCCTTGCCTTGAGCATCGACGGCATCACCTTTGTCCTGCCGTAAGATGTTCTCGCTATGCTTTACGTGAACGACCTTCCGATCTCTTTTGGCGCCGCCCAGGTGTCCACTCTGGAGCGTCAAGTCCAACAGGCATTGAATCACGTCTCTCGCTATGACGAAGCACACATGCTTCTGTTTCATTGGCCAAGCCTAAGGTGGTGCACTTCTGCCACCATCCACGGCTCTACCCTGACCCAGACTTGTTTCTAAATGGGGTTTGCCTGCAAGTGGTGGACTCGCTCCATTTCTTTGGTCTTGGATTTGAGCCTCATATGAGCCTCAACTGGGAGGCTCCTATTCGCAGCCTTAGGCTCTCTTATACTCGCACCATGGATATTCTTCCATCCGTGACATTCAGCGGCTGGGGTACTGATAGGGCTACAGCCTTACCTTTTTATGCATCCGCAGCCGAGCGTGTATTGCGGAAGGTGGACTCGATTCACCACACCTGCCTTCGCCTGGCGACCGTTGCCTTTCGCACGTCCCCCATTGAGATGCTACTTGTCGATGCTGGGAAGATGCCACTCACTCTGCGCCGTGCACAGTGCATTATTCGCCTGTACGCGCGAGCCCGGCGCCTGACTAAGTCGCCAACAGCTCTTAGTGCATATGTAGCTAATCTCGACGGTACCTATGCCGCCGAAAGACGCCAGTGATACCTTAAGCCCTTTGGGTTTAGGGCTAGGCAACTCATTTGAGAGCTCGGTATAGCTCTCAGGCCGGTGGCGCCCCTTATTCTGCCCAGGATACCACCCTGGAGGGTACCATCTTTGACTATTTTTCGTCACGCCTCTGCTCGCACCAAAGCTTCTACAGCGCCGCGAGTATCCCGTCGGCCTTTTTGGAGCACACTTCAAGGTCACGCTGCAACCCTGCCAGTGTATACGGATGGCTCCAAGTCCCGAGAGGGGGTCGGTTTCCACGCCATATCCCCTCTGTTTGAAGTCAGCGGGGCTCTGCCTCTGTCTTCACGGCCGATCTGGTTGCAATACATCGCTCGGTACGGGACATAACACGACGTTCCCTGTTCGGAGACCGGATTGTGATTTATAGTTACTCACAAAGCGGCCTGAGTCATCTCAAGGCATTGGAATCTCCGCATCCTGTGGTTTGCGATATCCGTGACGCCAAGGTTTTGGCAATGTGTGCGATGTCGAGATTATCGTCTGCTGGGTTCCTGGACATGTAGGAATTGTGCGGAATGAGCTAGCCGATAAGGGCGCTCTACCTGACACTAATTACATGGCAGGAATACGGGCCGCCTTCCGGGCGGCTTAGCAAAGGAGATGGGAGACGGTCAAGGGAACTTAAATTACGTGCCATTGCGCCGCGACTGTTCCCATTGACCTATCCCTAATGCCCGCGGCGGCTTCAAGTAGTTTTCTGTCGTCTCAGAATTGGACACACTTGCGGGACGCACCGCCATTTGATGGAGCGCTCACTTGGCCCTTATTGCGACGACTGCGTTGTCCAGCAGACTGTTCGGCACATTTTGGTTGAATGACCCAGTCTGGATGATCTTCGCGTACGTTACCTGTCTCGGTACCGGGACAAACATGTTCGTTACCGCTTGTCCCTTTTACTCACGATGGGTTTGTGTGCACAGACTTGTGAACTATATGGCTTTTTGGAGGAGGCTGGCCTCCTCTTTTTATGTTACTCTCTTTTTTGTAGGTTGAATTTTCCTGCGCTGGGTGGAAGTGGGTTGACCCCCGACGCGTGAGTGCGCTTACTTTTTGTTACCCTTTGTTTATCTTGTTTTTTATTTGTTATTGCCGTTTTTGTTACTTTGTTTCTTTACATTTGTTTCTGTTTTATCTTTGATTAGTTTTTATAAGTTTTCACTTGCTTGTTAATCTAAATTAGTATTAGGTTGTAGTGTGATTACGGCGACTTTTCCCCTAGCGTAGAAGGCGGTATAGCAATACTCACATTTATTATTTCAATGTTAAATCGCAAGTTTAGACCACTATTTAGGACCTATATTTGGACCTCAGTTTTGATCACTGTTTTTTACGACTATTATAACAAAAGAAATTTAGTCACGTGCGACTCTCTCACTATGTCATGTCAGTCGGTCCCCATTTTGCTTTTTTTTGTGTGAGTAATAACATTGTAACTATTCGGACGATTCTAATGAAATTGAAAACCCTTATTTTCTTTTACATTCTATTTCGAATGATATAATTGCTAAGGTCCTTTGAATGTTAGCCCAGGAGTTATTTTGTTTTGGCAATAACATCATAACTATTCGGCCGATTCTAACGAAATTTGGAGCCCCCATGTTGTTTTACATTCTCTTTCGAATGATATAATTTCCAAGGTCCTCTCAAGGTTAGTTCCGGAATTATTGAAAGTTTTGAAGGTCGTAAGGTCATAAATCAGAATAATTGAGAGCACGCAACTTTGGTCAGCAGACCTTGTTGAGTATATGAACCATTATTTTTTAGAAATATTTGGAAAACAATTTTGGAACAATATTTAGAAGACTATTTTTAAAAACTACTTTGAACACTATTTTGTTTTAATAATGCTTCGATCCCTCTTGAAATATTCAGGTAATCTTTGAAAGATGCCTCAACATCTGTCGATTGCTTTAAAGATCCATAGGTGAGAATCTGCTGCTCTCCCTGTTCTCTAACACTGACTACAGCGAGACGATGATACTGAAGTGTCAGTACCACCCAAGGATGGACTCAAACTCATTCCAATGGTCCACTAACCAAGACTGAAATGATTTTTGCTGTGAGGAAAGGACCATTATCCACCTTAAAGACGAAAACTTTGTTAAGAGACATTATGAGTGGGAGGGAAACGAAAATATGATCACCTCCACCCCTCATCACCAATTCATCCTCCCCATATTTATTAGTTGGAACTAAAAATTTCATTTTGTAAAAACTCCTGGAGAATCACATAAATCCCAATTTGCATTGGTGAAAAATCTAATTGATTGATGGATCATCTGACCACTACTCTCTTTTCAGTAATTAACTCTCTAGTTTTTGTGATGTCTACCCCATTAATTTTGCATATTAGCATCGATATCTAGGAAATCTTTCTTCCATATTGTCTTTGAAAAGTTCTCGAGAACATTTTTGTAGAAACAGAGAGCGCTTATTACCATTGTTCGGATGAAATCAACGCTTACATTCAGTATTGGTTTCAGCAACTATTCTCTTACCTTCATCAAGTGTAGCCATGATCAATGTACGCAATCATAACAGTCCTGTCATAGATAGAGACGCTGCTTGCTGCTAAGTGAGACCAACGGTGAGTTAACCGTGGCCAGTTGGGCGGTGGCGAGTTGGTCGCGTCTGTTTGGGCGACGGAATGCTGGTCGCGATGATTTGGGCAGCGACGAGTTGTTCTAGATCCCAGGAGTGTGATCATCTGAACGTTTGTTCATACGAACTACCGCTGAACACATTTAAAACACTGATAATCAAACTTAAGAAAAATGGTCATAGAAAACTAATAAAAGATGTTTACTTGGTAGAATATTCAATGTGTAAAATTCTAAACACTTATAGGTATTATTGCTTCCCTCCCCAAATTTATCCCTCCTCCTATTCCCCCACATCCTACCTCCACTCTCTCCACTCCTTTATCACTCCACTTATTCCCCCACCTCCCACCTCCACCCCTCTGGCTGGTAGAAAAGTTAAGAATACTGCTTTCATTACCAGTTATTCTTACTATCGGTCAGGAGAAATAATTAACATTTTTATTTACCCTTTTGATCGTTTCTACGGTGCTATTAAACTGAGATTTCGATTAATTTTTCTGAAAAAAATTATCAATTTAGTGTTGAAATTTAATTAACTTTAAGTCTCTCAAGATGAGTTTGATTTTACATATTGTACACTTATAGGTATATTGGACTCTGATTCTTTTTCTCTTAAGTAGTGTAGGTACTCTTACATGCAGGCTTTTATTATTAATTATGATTTAATTTTTATTTGGTTTTACAGGGTTGTTTTTATATTAGATGCTTATTTTCTTATAAGGGCAACTGGTGTGTGGTTGTATGGGAGGTTTAATTTTCATATATATACTTCTTTACACATGCTTACTTGGCGTTACAAATTTATTTTAAAAGGTAGTAATTCTCAAACTTTTTATAGCCAGTAGAATTTAATGATCACACTGACGGTTTTAAAGATAAAAAATTCATTTAAAATATTTTGATCAATATAAAACTTAATTTTGACTTGTCAACTTTATCGGGTGGGGTAAAAAAGGTTACAAAATTTGAACTTTAATAACTCAGTTAATTTGAATGATTATCACTTTATATTTGCTATGCATTATCATTCATTCTTAATAAGTTCACAAAATTTATATAATTTTTTTACCTCATATTTTGGCTACAAGTAATAGTTAAAAAACATGGGTCGAAAATTTGATTGCCGCTTCAATCCTTCTATGTAAGAACAGACATAAGTACGCCATGTAAATTTTTTTTATTTACACTGTAAATAAAAATATTTTATATGAAAATCCTGTTTTATTTACCCATCGTTATGGCTAATAGAAAAAAGAAAAGTTAATGCTGAGTGTCGCCTTTTCAATGAAGAATGGGGAAAAAAGTACTTATTTGTGGAAAAAAACAACCAGGAGGCTAGTAGCATAATATGCAACGAAAGTGTTGCTATTTTAAAGGAGTACAATCTTCGGCGTCACTATAAAACAAAACATCTGTCAACATATTTAAAGTTTTCTGGAAAGGTGCGTTCTGAGAAATTTGAGTTCATGAAACGTAGTTTGGAATCTCAAAAGTCTCTCTTCACAAGAATGTTTGCTGAAAATGAATCTGTCACTCGAACAAGTTACAAAATGGTGCATAAGATGGCAGAGCGAGGAAAACCTTTCACTGACGGCAACTTCATAAGGAGTATATGATGGAAGCAGCAAAAGACTTGTGTCCTGAGAAAGCCTTTCAGCAAATTATGTAATGCAGAGAGCAGAAAAACTTGGAGAGAACATAGTGTGACAGATACACGAGAAAGCTAGGAACTTCTTGTGGTATTCTCTGGCGCTGGATGAGCCTACTGATCTTTCGAGTACGTCACAACTTCGTGTTCATTCCTGGTGTTAATTTGGACTTTCGGATCACTGAAGAGTTGGCATTTGTTGTAACCTTCAGTGGAATCAGCTTCGATGTGTTACAGTTGATGGATGAATAAACATGGCTGGTGTGAGGAAGGGTCTGGTGGGGCAGATTAGGACTAAGTTAGAAGATTTGAAACTCCCAAGTGCTCTGTTTATACACTGTATTAGACATCAGCAAGCACTATGTGGAAAAGACTTAGATATTTCTTGCGTACTAAAACTAGTCGTTTCTGCAGTGAACTTCATTCGGGGTCATGCACTTCATCACCGGCAGTTCCAAGCTTTTCATTCAATAAATTAATTCTGAATTCTGTTACTTGCCTTATCACACAGCAGTGAGGTGGCTCAGCTTCAGTAAAGTCTTGTTTCGTTTTTATTAGCTCGGAATGGAAATATACATTTTTTTCACCGAAATGGATAGAGCTGATCCACTTCTGTCAGATCCTAGCTGGCTGTCAAAGTAGTCATTTTTGGTTGACATCACATCCCACATGAATAGGTTGAACTTGAAACTTCAGGGAAAGGATAACCTTATCTGTGATCACTACAGAATCATAAAAGGATTTCAGAGAAAGCTATCATTGTTTGAAGCACAACTGGAAGGAGGAAACTTCTCTCATTTTCAGCCCCGTAAGGGCGCGGCGATTTGCCATCCTGGCCGCCGTGCTGACGGGATCCAGCGCTCCGTCCGGCCCCAGCTTAGCCTCTCTTCTTTCATTCAGATAGCCCGATTTCTCCCCTACCTCGTTGCTTTTCATACAACCTCTCCCACAACTTTCTCTGGTCAGCCTCTAATTTCACAGGGTAGATGCTGACCTTCTTCTCAAGCCAACCACCCCGGATCGGGGCTGGGGGGAGAGGGGACATTGTTCCCTAACCCCTCAGCTCCGGTTCGGGATGGGTTTTTTTTAACAACCTGCTTCATCCCCACCCATACCTTCCTCACATCCCCTTTCCTCTCCTCTTCACATTCTATCAATTTTACGCCGTGTCCAAGGTGGAGCCGCCATGCCGATGGACTGCCAGGCCACCAGGCGGGAGGGGTGGTCCCGAATGGCGGCGCCTGGCTCTGCCGGGCTTGTAAGCACCTCTCGCAGTGCGGGCAACTGCGAGAGGTGATGAGCTATTGCGTGCTGTATTAAAAAGAGGGTCACCATGCCCATGTATGACAAAAAAAACAAAAAAAAACAACCCCCAACTTCCCCAAGAAAATCAACGGAGCCGCCCTCGTGCAGCTCCACCGAGAAAATGGAGGTCCCCCCCCTTGTGCTTGCGCAAGGGACCCTCCATAATTCTTTAACCGGAGAGGAGGCTTACTCCTCTCCTACGCCTACGGGTGTAGGGGACTTCCCCTCACCCCCTTCTCTGGAGGTGCTTTCGGGCACTTCCCTATCTCCAGCGGCAGTCCCTCCTTTGCTTTCTAAGGGGACTGCCAAGAAAGCCAGCAGGCAGCCCATTGCCGACCGCCCCTCGTGTAAGCGGCTTGGTAGGGCAAACCCCCTTAGGGGGGAGAGGGAAGCCAGGCCCCTTCGGTCGCTTCCCTCAAAAGACCTGCTGGCAAGAATTTTAATCTTGCTGGGGTCAAGGCCTGTGCCTCCCCACACAAGACTGGCGACACTGCCAAGGGGACCTGCGATGTCCTGGGAGGGGATGGCCAACTGGAGGCCCCTCCTGTGATAAACATGGTCGTTGAGGAGACCCAGCCTCAGACGGTAAGGCCTTCCATGGGGGGGAATTCGGGCTCGGCGCCAAGCACCGAACCCGAATCCGCCCCTATGCAAGGTCCTCCTCAAATGGCTGAGGGCTCCGAGGCAGTAAAAGGAGGGGAGGGATCTCCTCCGACAGGTGCCCCTACGACAACCAGGACCTTCTCCATTTCGGAGAAGGACCTGGCTGAGGCCGGTCCATCTGGCCTAGGGGCTTCTGCCGGCGGAGGTGAAAAGCGGGTTCATTCCCCGCCCTCCTCTCCAAAAAAGAAAAAGACAAAGAAGACTAAAAAGACGAAAAAGACTCGGGGCTCCTCTCCATCCGCGGGAGCTGCGGGGACGGATGGGTCTGCTGCCACTTTGGTAGGCGACCAAGCCAAGATCGGCACATCCGGCCCCTCTACCCCCTCGTGTGTGGAGCCCCTGACCAAGACTAACACCAAGAGTGCACAGGGCGGAGCCTCGATGACATCGGGGCCCCTCATTCAGAGGTTACCTGGCGTTTTCGAGCTCGCTGGCTTCAAACGCTTCCTCGTTATTCGCTCCACTGATGGCACCATGTTGTCCAAGGGCAACATGATCCATCAGAGGAGAGGATTAGCTAGTGCAATTGGTAGAGAGCCGAAGGTGACCCGTTTCTCGGACGGCAGCCTTCTGGCGAATGCGGCGAATCCCGCCGAGGCGGCCAAGATAAGTGCTCTTCGGACACTTCATGGCACCCCGGTGAGTGTGACGCCGCACTCTACCATGAACTTTGTGAAAGGAGTAGTTTATGCGAGGGAACTCGTTGACTACTCCATTTAGGACATCACCCTAGAGCTGGCCAACCATGGGGCGGTCAAGGTCGAACGTGTGATGAGAAAACAGGGAGGGGCTTCGAGACCCACCCCTACACTCTTCGTCACGTTCGACTGTGACAAGCTCCCTGAGTCGGTGCGTGCCGGTTGGTACCGATACCGCGTGAAGGCATTCGTGCCACTGCCGCGGCGGTGCTATTACTGTCACCGCTTCGGCCATACGAATCGCTCATGTAGACGTGCGAAGTCGGGGTCACCCGAAGTCTGTGTAAATTGCTCCAAGGTCGCACACGATAAGTCCAAATCGTGTGTGGCCAAGTGTGTCAATTGCGGAGAGCCGCACCCTGCTTCTTCGAAGCAATGTGGTGCATATCTCCTGGAGAAAGAAATCCTGGCCGTTCAGGCCCAGGATAGACTCTCATTCCGCGAGGCTAAGGACTTGGTCCTGGCGCGCCCAGCTCTGCCTGGGACGTCATATGCCTCAGTAGTTCAAAAAGGCACCCTCTGCTCCTGGCCCATCCAGGCCAACGAGCACGGTTGTTTCCGCGCCCATTCGGAGCCCTTCTGCGGGCTCTACCCTACCCGGGCGCTCCCCTGGTAAAGCTGGCCGCAAAAAGGGTTCATACCCAGCCCCGGCTAAAACCAGGGCTCCCCCCTCTTCCCCCAGCGTGACCGTTTCCCGCAAGGCGAAACGGCCACGCGCCTCCACCGAGTCGTTAGACTCACAGGAGGCAACACCCCTGAAGATGGTCGCTAGGCCATCTTCAGGGGTTCCTAAAGCTGTCCCCCGAAAGGAGAACAGAAACAAAGGAGCTTCGGCTCCTTCGCCCACGCCCCGAGGTGGAGCGAGTGGCTCGGAGACGGTGGTTCCTCGAAAAGAGGCCCCCCCGCCTCCGAAGCCGCAGCGCCCGCCTAAGGTTTCGAGGCGGAGGGAGGAAAAGACTCGCATGGCGAGCCCAACCTCCCCCAATAAGTCCTCGATGGCGACAGCGCCTCCAGCGCTTTGTCCGGCCAACAGCGCCCGGGGTTTTGCCCCCGGGAAGCGTACGGCCATTCCCGTGAGGGTCTTCAGTTCGAGGAGGGCCCCCCGCGTCTCCTCCGAGCTAGGCCTGGAGGGCATATTCCTTCAATGGAATTGCCATGGACTCCGGGCCAACTAGGAGGAGCTGAGAGGCTCGCCTCGTCCCGTTCCCCGTTAGCTATTTTTTTGCAAGAGACCATGCTAGGCGCGTGCCCCCTGCCTGCCCTCCCGGGGTATAAGGGTCTTGCGACCCCACCACCGCGGGATGGCCGGGCTGGGGGATGCGCGGTTTACACCCGGCATGATGTCTCCGTTCTTCCTTTCTCTTTAGATACCTCCTTTCAGGCAGTGGCTGTGCAGCTGCACCTGGATAGGAGGTATACTATCATTTCTGCGTACATTCCACCGTCAGCTGACTTCGACGCGGGGGACTTCCGCCGCGTCGTGGCACGGTTGCTGAGGCCCTATCTCTTGCTTGGAGATCTGAACGGCAGGCATCCTCTCTGGGGAGATTACTCCATAAATCCCAGGGGACAAGTCCTTGCCGATCTGATCGAAGAGCTTGAGATGGGTGTCCTAAACGTGGATGAGTTTACGCATCACTGTCCGAGAACCGCTTCATTTTCTTGCCTTGACCTATCTTTGTGCTCTTCGGATGCACAGCCTGATTTTGATTGGGGGGTGGTCGATGACCTCCATGGTAGTGATCACTTTCCCATTCAAATATCATTTTCAGGGCAACTGCCGCCTGAGAGACCACCTTGGTGGTGCTTGGCGCGGGCGCGGTGGCCTGCATTTCAGGAAATGACTGAATTCTCTATCTCAGTCGAGGAGTTTAGGTCGGTAGATGAGGCCGTTGAGTTCTTCTCCGGCAACCTCATCGCCGTGGGCCTGACTACTATTCCTAGGACGTCTGGCCGTTTTGCACGCCGACCACTCCCATGGTGGTCGGCTGAGTGTGAGACGGCCCTCAAACAGAAGCGTTATGCCTACATGCGCTATAAGCGCCGCCCGAACGATTTACTGTCGCTGAATTTCGTCGGGCTAGGGCTAGGTTCCGGTATATTTCGAAGCACGCCCGCCGCTCTTCTTGGCGGGAATACGTGTCTTCACTTAACGGGAAGACCCCTTTAGCTGAGGTGTGGAAGCGAGTCAAAAGGATTCGGGGCAAGTTCTCGCAGGACATCCCTCCCGTTCTCCAGGAGAATGGGACCGCAATCTCGGACCCCGCGTCCGTGGCGGAATCCTTAGCGACCGCTTTTTCCGCATTCTCTAGCCGTGATGCTGCTCCGCCAGCATTCAATGCACGTCGTAATGTCGCAGAAGGCCACCGGCTGGACTTTACCTCCAGAGGCGGAGAACCCTTCAACGACAAGTTTACTGTGAGTGACGATGTCCCGTACGCCATGCTTCGACACCTGGGTGAGCGAGGCATGGCCTTTCTGTTAGATTTGTTCAACAGGATCTGGGTGGAAGGTCTTCTCCCAGACTCCTGGCGAATCGCTACTGTGCTCGCCTTTCGCAAGCCGGGGAGAGATCACTCTACTCCGACCGGTTTCCGCCCAATCTCTCTAACCTCTTGCGTGTGCAAGTTGATGGAGAAATTGGTAAATGTTAGATTAGCCTATTTCCTGGACAGCGGAGGCCATCTGTCTTCTGCACAGTGCGGCTTCCGTAAGTTCCACTCCACGTCGGATGCTCTGCTCCGACTGGAAAATGCTGTCTGCGAGGCTTTCCTTCGTAGACAGCACTACGCCACGGTGTTTTTTGATCTGGAGAAGGCCTATGATACCGCATGGCGATACGGTATCATGGAGACTCTCCACACGATGGGGGCGAGGGGACGCCTCCCAATGTTTATATCTGAATTTTTGCGAGATCGTCGATTCCGCGTACGGGTGGGGGGGAGCCCTCTCCGGCCCAAAGGAGCAGGAAGAGGGTGTCCCGCAGGGAAGTGTCCTCAGTGTCACACTCTTTGCCCTGAGCATCAACGGCGTCACCTCGGTGCTGCCGGAAGATGTTCTCGCTACGCTCTACGTGGACGACCTTTCGATCTCTTTTGGCGCGGCCCAGATGCCTGGATGTGGTTGAGTCGCACCGTTTCCTTGGTCTTGTATTCGACCGACGCCTCACCTGGGAGGCTCATATTTGCAGCCTTAGGGTCTCTTGTACCCGCGCCATGGACATTCTCCGTTCCGTGACGTTCAGCGCTTGGGGCGCTGATAGGGCTACCGCCTTACTTTTTTATCGATCCTTTGTTCGCTCGAAGCTCGACTACGGATGCGAGTTTTATGCATCCGCAGCCGAGCGTTTATTGCGGAAGGTGGATTCGATCCACCACACCGGCCTTCGCCTTGCGACCGGTGCCTTCCGCACTTCCTTCATTGAGAGCCTGTTGGTCGATGCTGAAGAGATGCCACTCGCTCTGCGCCGCGTGCAGTGCATCACTCGCCTGTACGCGCGAGCCCGGCGCCTGCCTCAGTCGCCAACAGCTCTCACTGCATCCGCAGCTGATCTCGATGGTGCCTATGCCGCCGAGAGACGCCAGTCATACCCTAAGCCCTTTGGGTTTAGGGCCAGAAAACTCCTTCGAGAGGTAGATATAGCTCTCGGGCTGGTGGCGCCCCTGGTTCTGCCCAGGACGCCACCCTGGAGGGTACCACATTTGGCTATTTGTCGCCACGCCTCTGCTCCCAAAGCTTGTACTGCGCCGGGAGTATTGCGTTCGACCTTTTTGGAGCACACATCGTGTCACGCTGGTACCGTGCCAGTGTATACGGATGGATCCAAGTCCCAAGAGGGGGTCGGCTTTCACGCCGTATCCCCTCTGTTTGAAGTCAGCGGGGCTCTACCAGGCGCTGCGTCTGTCTTCACGGCCGAGCTGGTGGCAATACACCACTCGGTACGGGAGATTACGCGACGTGCGCCCTATTGCAACGACTGCGTCGTCCCCCAGACTGTTCGGCACATTCTTGTCGAATGTCCCATTCTGGGTGATCTTCGCGCACGATACCTGTCCCAGTACCGGGATGGGCGGGGTCGCTACCGCCTGTCCCTTGTGCTCGGGACAGATTCGTGCACATTGACTTGTGGACTTGTTGACTTCTTGGGGAAGGCCGGCCTTCTCCCTATTATTTAAGCAAGGTTTGTTTGTTTTGTTTTTTTGTTTTGTTGGTTTTTTTTGCATTTTTTTTTTCCTTTAGTTGCACGCTCCTGCGCCGGGGGGACCTCTCCCCGACGCACCAGCTTGCTTCCTTTCCCCCTTTTGGGGTGTTGTTTTTTTTTTCTCTCTTTAATTTTATTTTAAAGTAGCCTAGAACTAGGCCAGTTTTAATACGGCGACTAATGCCCAAGTAGGCAGTCGCCAGATGAGCTCTTAAAAAAAAAAAAAAAAAAAAAATCCCTTTTTCAGTGTTTCAAAAAATTTCGTGCTGGAATCGCATAAGCTATCAACTTCGAGTTTCCGAAGAAGATTATTCATGATTTAAATAAGCATTTTTGGAATGGAGAGATTTTCAGATCTCGACCGAATTGAAACTGACATTCTTCTTTTCCAGAATCCGTTTGATTGCAACCTTAATGACGAGCCAGTCGAACTACAGTTGGAGCTCATCGATTTGCAAGCAAATGACTTGTTGAAAAAGAAACAGAGAAGGAAAACTTGTTGAATTTTATCGCTGCTTACCTGGTGATGAATTTTCAAAGTTGAAGAAATTTGCCTCTAGTATGGCATCGATGTTTGGAATAACATTTTTGTGAGCAAACTTTTAAAAAAATGAAGTATGTGAAGTCAACTCATCGAACGAGGCTGACTGATGAACATTTGAAAGCAATTCTCTTGATTGGATGCAGCAATTACAAAGCAAATATTGATGATATCTTAAAAGCTAAACGCCAGTTTCACAAATCTCACTAACCTTTTTTGCTACTTAGTTTTTGGTAAATAAATATGTTTGTTGTCTTTATTTTTTTGTGTATTGGTAAATAAATATGTTGGTTGTCTTTATTTTGGGTGTATTCACTACATTGTATTGAACAAAATGGTTATGCGGCCCGCGCTCGTCATTCTCTCAGTTATGTGGCCCACTGTGAAAAAAGTTTGGCGACCCCTGATCTATAATAATGAAATATAGCTCTAACTTAAAAATAATGCCTTCATTTTTGACGGCACAGGTACACTAATTTTATATAACCACTAGACGATTGTTATTATTAATATTATTACTTATATTATTATTGATGACATTGTCAAAAAAACCTTCATTCTTATAAACTATCGGTATACGATTGGTTAACGGACAATCTCTGTATTTACACCACTTATTATCAATTTTTAGAAAGCTATCTCATAATTTTACTATTTAGAATTAATCAATAGAGGCTAATCCATAACTCTATAATTTAAGATATGGGGATTTTTTGAAAATTTATAAATGTTTTTTTTTTTTTGCTTAGTTGACAAATGACTTCGGGTGTTTTGGAAATTCAAAGGATTGAAATAGTTAAAAATATCAAGAAGAAGAAGAAGAAGATGAAGAAGAAGAAGATGAATATGAGGAAGAAAAAGAAGAAGAAGAAGTAGAAGAAAAGGGTGTTCAGGGTGTTAAAATAAAGAGTTTATAAAGGGGATTAAAAAAAGCGGTTAAGAGTAGCAACTAATGCTGTAGGCCCCCCCTTCCCCGCAGGGGTGCCTGTGTAACCAAGCTCTTCCTGTTAAGGAAGAGGACAGCGGTTTGTTGAATCTATAAACAATTCTAAATTTTCTCTGGCTAGGAACATGCGTCTTTCACTGACCAACGACACAACCATGCAAATAAAAGTTCACCCTTGGGTTAGTTGGATCAGGCTGGAGAATACCTTAGTACTTGGCAAAGGATATTTTCTCCCATCGCTCAGAATTAGTTGCCTTACAGCCGCTAGTGTAGGGAAACGGTATTATGCCATAGTTTCTTGCCATAGGTGGAGAAGGAGGAAGAGAATGAAATTAATTAAGCGGGAATTCATATAAGATTGAGTTTATTCACCATGGATTAAAATTAGAGAGGGCACAAGAATATTTCTAAGTACAGGGTGATGGTATTTTTTAACATTGAGAATTAGTTTTATTTTTTAAGGTTTGTATGCACATTTTTTCAATCACCTATTATAATAGTAATATTGTAATATCAATGTATTAAAAAATAAATGGTTAACTAAAATCTACTAAGATATTTGAGTCCGTTGGCAGAGATTATTTTAGCAAATGATATTTAAGTTCACAAAAATGATTAACCAGTTATTTTTTTTATTAGACCTCGCACAAGTTAAAATAATGAATTGCTTAACCTCGCCTACCAACACACCCCAAAATCACTGTTTCGATCTCAGTGAATACCAAATATGAACAACTCTCTCTTTCAGTATTACATATGGGCCCTTAGTGAAATTACAAATCACTGATTTACCAATTATTCCAAATCTTCCAACCTAATGACTCCAAAACGTTATTTAAAGAAAGAATTAACATTAAAAGCAGCACGTATAATATGCAGCATAAACTTAGTTCGGTGTTGGGCAAAATTCCCAACCGCCGGCAGGTTATTTCTCGATTTCGGTGCTAAGGGTCTTGGCTCTCTGGATTACGACACAAATCCCTAAGGTGTACCTAAAAAAACTCTGATTCTTTTATACATTCATTAGTCTTAAGTGATATGGAAATGGAAGAGTGATGGTTATGGCCTAATATCATAGAGAATTTTGAATCGTCGTACATGGAAGCGCTGTTATCTTTCGCAGGGCGTTGGACGATGGCGTATTGGTCTTCGGAGATGCGCAATATGGCGTTTGGCAGATGTTGAAGTCATTGCAGGAGTCGCTATAAGTTACGAAATCAGCTTTCACAATGATCTCAGATTCATAAATAGTCTGCCAGATCTTTGCGAAAACCAGTTTCGTGTCAGGGTAGTTCCAGAAGGCTTGTGAACTGCTTGAACCGATCTAGGGATGTATGGAAGAGGCGTGAACTTGGGTGAATTCTAGCAGTCTTCATTTGATTAGTGAAGGTGGCAGTCTTTATTGAGAAAAGAGGAAGTTTATGTAAGTAATGAGGGCATTTATAATCAGTAGAAAACAGGAAAGTAACAAAAGGGTGACTACGATAAATTTGCCGAGCAAAATACTGCGGATACAATACCTGTTTGGCCTATCAAAAACATAAACATTCTTGTAAAATGTATAAGAATTCAGACACCCAAACATGCTCCCCATTGTGGGTCAGTATTAAAATAAAACATTCAACATACATGTTTTTATTTAAACAAGGTCAGCAGACCTAAGTCGCGTGCTCTCAATTATTTTAAAAAGTAAAATAGTTACCGACCGACATCTTAAATTAGAAGAGTCGAGTGCATGAGACTAAAAATAAAACAAGAAATCTATGAATGTTGAGGGATTTTAAACAAAAACTAAATTAAAGGGGAAAATACATTAAAATATTCAATCCTAAATTAAAATCTTCATTTAAGACAAATTTATCTTTATAAATACATTTAATCTCTGGCAGAAATGATACAAAAATGCTTTAAATATTAAATAGGATTTTTTTTCAGGCGCATATATTTAAAAATCTTGACACAGTTTCTTTGATAAACCTCGATGCAGTTTTTAGATAAGCTTTTATTAGCATTTTATATTATTAATATTATTTTCATTAGTATTATAAGGATAAAATTACAATTAGTATTATTAGCATTAGAATTATTATTAGTATTTGTATTATCATTAGTAATATTAAACCACCTTTTCGCCCCAATTCGAATTTCTAGGTAAGAAATTTGAAGGCGGCACTTTTTAAATCAGTTGCTAAAGCTGCAATTTGCTCGTTAGAGCTTCCATGGCGAGACTTGGAAATTAAATGTTTTTATCAGAACGCTTCGTGGTTCTTTGCGAAGAGCAAGAAAGAGAACTGAAAAATACAATACAGGGGGGAGCAATAAATTAAAATAAATTTTAAGATACCATTCCATTTATACGAAATTGTGTAGAGTTATTGACATAACATAGTTTAATCAGCCATTGAAATAAGAGAAAAAACACCTAAAACACTTTACATGAAATAAGAAATTGTATAGAGTTAATAACATAATTTAATGAACTACTGAAATATAGGAGAAAACTTAAGATAATAATGTAATAAATGGTGTAAATTCCTTATTTGCTCAAGCATTAAAAGGTAAGAGTATCACCAAAATAACATGTATAAGAAATTAAGCAAAGTCGTTGACCTTAAATTCAATAAATTGCAGATAAATAATTATTTATTCTCAACCGAAGTACAGGCTGTCCCCAAATCTACTAAATATTTTAATATTTAATTTTTGCTATTTCTACTTCCATTTTTATAAGATGAAAACTAGGCAGCATAATCTTTAAAAAGATAAAAAAAAATTATTTCAAATTGTTAAAAAAAAAATTCCATACAAAATATGATCACGAGAAAACAAAATTTCTCTAATTTTTAAATCTTCGTTTTTTTGGAAACTTAGTTTAGTCTTTAGAAAATACAACCATATTTAAACCTCTACGATTCAAATGAAACATTATTATCAGTTTAGAATGAAATTAATGTTCGATTTTCTAAAATAAGGTTTTAGATAGTATTTGTTAAGGAAGTGCCTCTTGTTTTCGTTTAGGAATTTTAGATGAATAATCTATACCTTTTTATTTCCGATTATTAAATATTCTTCATAATCTTCTTCGGTATTCCCCCTGATTTTCGTCCCATCTAAAGATCACATTAGACACCTTTATGAGTTTCATAAAGGTGTCAATGAAAGTACAGCAGCAAAAATCTATTCAGAGCAGTTATGGGGTTGATGCAGTAAATGAAAGAGGTTGTAGGAGGTGGTTTTCCCGTTTCGAGGTGAGGATTTCAGTCTAAAAGACGGACCAAAAGAAGGTCGTCCAAAAAATACTTTATTCCGAAGAGTTGGAAGCTGTTGCGACAACAAATCCTGCTCCAACTTCTTAGGAACAAGCAGAACAATTTAATGTATCCCATACGACTGTCCTACGCCATATGGAAGGTATAAAAAGGTTTCATGGATTCTAAAAGGGGTCTCAAACGAACTGTCCAAGGCGAATCTGCAACAGCATGTTGCTTGCTGCGAGTCATTGCTTTTACGATACCTTTAGACACCATTTTTGGGCAGGTTTCTTATTGGTAATGAGAAGTGGATCCTTCATCATACCGTTAAACGCCTCCGTTCATGGATCAGTTGAGGAAGCCGAATTTCTCAACAAACAAGAGGAGGACTTCATCCCCAAAAAGATCCTGTTGAGTGTATGATGGGATATTGAAGGAATTGTTCATTACAAACTGTTAGACAACAATCTATCAATTAATGCTGAACTCTACTGCAATGAACTTCGTCGTTTAAGAGAACGGGTGTGATCCTCGACCACGATAATTCCCGTCCTCACACAGCTTGAATGACCAAGGATCTTCTGGAGGAGCTCGGTTGGAAAATATTGATTGCTTTATCCTCCATATTCTCCTGGCCTTGTTTAGGGGATTACAGAACCATTTTGATGGTTTTAGAGTAACATTAAGAGAAAAGAGGTTGAAAACGAGTTGGATTCTTATTTTGTATCAAAACCTAAAGATATTTACAGATGTAATATTTATAATCTTGTTGACAGATGGAATGAGGTTATAGAAAGCAATGGAGATTATGTTTACGATTAAATATTTCCACACTCATATTTTTTCATTTTAATATATACCCTAAAATCGGACCATACTTTCGTTTCAACCTGATAGTTTCAAAATATCGTCAATAACAATGAAAACCAAAGAAATGCTCAAAAGTTAGCGTTTAATTGTTATGTCTTTTCAAAGAAAAGAGTGAGCAAATGACTTAGGAATGAAAGAGAACCACAAGAAATCATTCAAGATCGCAACATTGAAAACTCTTCCCTCAAAAGAAAAAAATAAAAAGGTTATGAGAATCACTACAAATGCAAGATATTTTTGTTATCCTATTACAAAGGTGATTTTATGAGTGAGATTAGCCTCCATAATACCGAGGTGTTACCAATCTTGTGAGAGATATTAGCCTCAAAAATACCCCAGTTTTACCAATCTGGTGAAGGAAATTAACCTCCAATTACTCAATTTATAACAATTATTTAGCCATATTAACCTATATTATCTCGTTTTTACCGCTATGTCAAGCGAGATGAGCTTCCGGGATACCCAGTTTTTATCAATGTCACAGAAATCAACCCCAAAGCCTAGTTTTTGCAGATTTGTGACCAAGAGTAACTTCCAAACACCCAGACATCACACATTTGTGAGCGAGATTAACATCTAAAATATCTTCTTTATCTACAAATTTATTAGGTGATTAATTAAAAAATACCCAGTTCTTATGAATTTGTTAGCGAAGGTTAACTACCAAATAGCCCGTTTTACCGATTTGTGAATGAGATTGACATCCCAAATACCCAGTTTTAACCGATATGTGAGCAAGATTAACTAACCTACAATACATATATTAAATTATTACCGTATTTAGTTAGATTAAACTCCAAATAGCAAAATTTTACTAACTTGAAAAGGAAATTTATTACCAAAACACTGTTTTTTGCCAATTATTACCAATCTACAAATGAGATTACCCAAGTTTTGCCAATTTTGATACAGGATACCCAGAAACACCAATATAAAATATTTGAGGAGCCTTCTACCATGACTGGACGAGAATGCTTCAGCGCATAGCTTAACTTTGATATAATGCAGGTCCACGGAAGGAGTAAAGAAGAGATGGACACTTTAGACTTAATACAACATAAATTTTAAGGATGGGGGGAAGGGTATTTTATTATGCTTTGGGACATGTCTTCGAAAACAAATCTTAAAATTCTAAAATTTTGAAATGTAATAAATTCGAAAAACAAAAACCTATTTGAATAAATTATATCAAATTAGTTAGGTTAAGTTAGGTTAGCTTTTATTAAGCTCATTTCATAAAGTACCAAATAATATTACAACTATATTGTATCTTATAAGAAATATATATTTCACAAAATTAGGAATTTGTACCTAGATTTATCCCCCCCCCAAAAAAAAAGAAATACTGGCCTTTTTTTCTCTTAATGTTTGCTTTAATGAGGCGATTCGAAGATTTTGTTGTTAATATTGATCTTTAGAAGTTATTGGATTTCGAAGTCTTAGAATTCGAAGTGATTTCGAAGAAATGAGCGTAAATTATCTTAATGGCGTTTATGCACCTTGATTGTATATGTTATGTTGTTAATTTGAATAAAATAAATGTGAATAATCAAATTTTAAAAAATAAATTCGAATAAACAAAATAAGGGAATTTCCTAACCACATCATTGATAATAAACGAAATATAATTGTATTATTAAAATTAAAATATAATATAAAAAAGTGTATAAATTTCCTATATATACTGTCAAAATATTTAGCATAAGTAGGCTCACGAGAAGTATCAGAAGGTAGGCCGGTGATAGATCAAAAGTGAAGTCGCCAAAATAACAAAGAAAAAGATAAGACAAGAAATACAGATAAGCAAACAACGGATAGATAAGGGGAAAAGTAGAATCCTAGGGAGGCTTAACGTATTTTTTTAAATTAATGCTAAAACCAACGAGGGCATCTCCCCTATAAAGTTTGAAAGAAGTGGAGATGTGGAAGGACATAATATATATATATATATATATATATGTATATATATATATATATATATATATATATATATATATATATATATATATATATATATATATATATATATATATGCAGGAAAGAAGCCATAGTGATAGGATCAATTTATACGCGAAACCTGGTTTCGCGAATGAATTTACATGTACGTTACTGTATTTCTTTGAATATAATAGTGAAACCACTGTATATGAGCCAAAAGTTTAATTTACGAGAATAGTTTCAGTATGTAGTTAATCATACCCTCTTCAGTCGTATACTGAGAATGCAATTGTTACAAAAGTCTATAAATAGCGTACAGATCAGAAAACAACACCAGAAAGAAACCCCAAACGAGGAAAAAGGTCCTTAATCAGGGGGTGAAAGTCTAAGATCGTTCACTAAGCTGTTTACGATGAGGTTACGGGAATGGGGGCTGCATTTCAATTGCCCATCTGACAAATTAAACTTGGGAATTTCTCCTATTAATATAGATTCTACTATTCTTATTTTACGGAAATCTTTACAATTATATATGATTTGTGCCTTTGAATAGTCAATTTGGTGGTTGAAATCTATATTAATAGGAGAATTTTCCAATTTTAATTTGTCAGATGGGCAATTGAAATGCAGTCCCCATTCCCGTAACCTCATCGTAAACAGCTTAGTGAACGATCTTAGACTTACACCCCCTGATTAATGACCTTTTTCCTCGTTTGGGGTTTCTTTCTGGTGTTTTTTTTCTTTTTTTTCTGATCTGTACGCTATTTATAGACTTTTGTAACAATTGCATTCTCAGTATACGACCGAAGAGGGTATGATTAACTACATACCGAAACTATATATATATATATATATATATATATATATATATATATATATATATATATATATATATATATATATATATATATATATATATTGCGTGAGATGGTATATCTCTTCCCTTGGAAATTCAGTCCACCCAAAAGGAAATAAATATGCTTTGAGCTCTACATCATAAATAAGGTTTAGGCTTTTTGAATTATCAAGTAAGAAAGTTTTATTAAATAAAGCGAAAACTAAAGAGGGGATGTCTAGGTGAAATTTTTATGGGGTTGAGTGGAGAGGTTGAGGGATATTAGGATGGATCAGAGGTTACAAAAGTGCACGCTAACTATTCAAAGTGGCTTGGGAGTGGTAGGCTGCGCAGCTCTCCTGAAGTTACCTTTGTAACGATGGTAGGCCCCTGCGGACGGCCCGCATCTGAGAACAGATCTTTATTCCATAAAAAATGGATTTGGAACAAAGAAAAGAGAACCATCCGAGGCTTTACCCAGTTGATAACGAACCATCCAGGGGAATTAACCCAGTGGTTCTTGGAAAGTTTTTAAGCCCTGATACCCCAAGTTTAACTCCAAGTCAACCTGATACCCCTTGATACTCCTTCTCCAATATTAGCCTTCTACTCCCAACTTTTAATTTCCTGTAAAAAAAAAAGAGAAAACAGGACGGCTATGAACAAACAGCTGAATTCTATTCACTCTTTTTTTTTTAATTTTCAGTAAATAAATAAATAAAGCAGTACACATTAGAGTATTGTACATTTTTTCACATTACATTATTGTTACACAATACTATTTGTGTTCATTTAGAATGATTTTTTTCGACTGTGAGCTGCATGGGTCTTGTGCTCCTCTTTTCTCAAAGCAACCAAAGCCTCAATTCTAGAGCGCACCTTGGCCCAGGATGACATTTTGGATACCCCCAAGAACCGGTTTCGATACCCTCTGGGGGTATTGAAGCACTACTTTAAGAACACTTGCATTAACCCCTCGTTGATAACAGCCCATTTGAGGGTATTAGCCCCCTGTTGATAAAGACCAATCCAGGGGCATTCCGCACACATTAATAACGGATATATAGAGGAGATAAATAAATAAAAATAATCGTTCAAATTTAAAATAAAATTTGGGGATGAAAGGAGGAACTTCCCAAAATTCAACGTCACCATTTTTCTAACCCCAACGAGGAAACCAAAAGTGAACATTAAAAAAAACGAATCAAAAAAACAAAAAAATCGCCAGAATGATATTTTTTTAAATAATTCTTCGAAAAATGGACACAAATATTTTAATTTCAATAAATGAGCGATAGAAATACGTCTCTCATTGGAATAGTTTAATAATTGACACTTGATTAACAAGTGTATGTGAACACTTCCGCTTTGGTATCTCCTACCATCTTCGACTGTACAATGAGAAGACTGGAGTCAAATGCTTTATTTATAGGAGCAGATGGGGGAAGGGTAAAATGGAAGAGAGGACGAGGGGGGGGGGGGAAGGAACTCCTAAGCTACGGAACGGATATTTTTGACGATTTTCGAAACCAGTTTTGGGCCGCGAGAATTTTAAATGACTTTGTTAAATTTAAATGAGCCGTCAGACATGTGGCAATTTTGAGTTCGTTCAATCAATATTAATTCAATTACACGTCCTTTGAAATAATTATAAAATGACGTATATATATATATATATATATATATATATATATATATATATATATATATATATATATATATATATATACACATTGCGTGTAGGAAGTCAAAGGAGATGTGTATGTTGAAAGCGAGCGCAACCTTTTGAGCAAAAGGTCCTCTTATTCAACTTCTATATAAAGAATTAGACAAAAAAGTAACTTAACCTTAAGAGGAATTTTAAAAAATAAAAATCAAATAACATGACTAATTATATATATGTGGGGCACAAATCAGCCGCTGCCATTTAAGAACTTAATATTTTTTAATGAGAATGAAACCCCAAATTAACTAACTATTTATTTAGTCTATGGAATTTTATTAATGAACTAAACACCTTTTCTCTAGTAAACAAGATTATGATTTTTTTCTATTGTTGCGCGAATTTTGTGCCACCCTGTAATACAATGACAAGGTATCAATAAAAATGGGGAAATATTAAAAAAAAAATGCAATTCTTTACCATCATTATCAGTCCATTTCATCCCCCGATCACAGTCTAGCTTTTGAGTTTGTCATCTTACCCTCATACAAATATTCTCCTCAACAGTCCAGTACCGTATCAGCAACGTGTATTCTAACCATGTCTTGAATATTTCGGACCCATAACGTTGATCAGGGAGCGCCATTGAATTAAATAACCAAGGCACGATAAATACCATCTCTCTCCTTACACATGGCATTCATGACACAGATTTGAGGGTGTCATATGATGACATGGGTGCGTGAGGCAGAATGACGTCATGCCGTCAAAGGATGCTTTAAATAGAATAACAAAGATAGTGTTTGAGATATAATTAAAATACTTACAGGCAGCGTCATAGTGCCAGAGTATATGACACTAGGCACTAAAGGGACACGAGTTTTGGCCGTCAGGAAGTGGATGAATAAACACGAAATGTGTATATATATATATATATATATATATATATATATATATATATATATATATATATATATATATATATATATATATATATACATTAGTGTAAATGGGTAGCAAACCTTCTTGTGTGCAGATTTTGTTGAAGACCATAGTATATTTCGCCTTTATTAATTTTCTTTGGAAACTTTCCATTTTTCTTATTAACTTTTTGAGTTCATTTTGTAGTTGGTAAATAACTTCTACTACGTCTATCTCTTTTTTTTATTTGAAATGTGTTTGGTAAAACAAACTTGACTTTAATCGCTGAACTTTCGATCTATGCGATCATCTTCAGAGTGTCTTTCCTCCTTTATCGGTGACGAATGGTGGAGTCAGAATGAAATGAGGAATCTTCCCATGGAAAGATGCCTCAACGCGGATAGTGAATGCCCTGAAAGTTAAAAAGAAAGTGTAATCGACTCACCCATCTTCAAAAATTTCCGTATATAATTATAGAGTTAGTAATGATGATGATGAAAAGTGGCCAAGAAAAGAAATTAAAATAAATACCAGAGAAAAATATTTAAAACTAATGTACTCTGTTCGACAGAAGGGACACATATTTAAATATTCCTTGCTATTATTATTATTGAATTGGGAATAATAAAAATCATAGATTAATTAAATTTCCTGACTTTATTCTTAAAATGAAGTTTCATTTTCATCTGCAAAATCGATTTTGCAAAAGTTAGCAAATTGAAACTGTTCATTATTAAAGAATGATACGAATGAGTAATGCGTCAAGTGTTTAGAAAAGACTTATCGTCCTGCGTTGTTTTCCTGTTCGCGTGACGTCAAAGACTCGGGGTGAGTTATCCTTATGACGTCATTAGAATATCACGTGCTCGTAAGGTCACGAAACCGTTCCCGAAGGAAACGATAGCAAAGCTGTAAAATCCTCATTAAAATGTAGTGCCCACGATTTCCCAGACATCATGATCAGAATAGGCATGTGCACATGTCGTTACAGGTACACATCACGTTTCATGGCAATACTAAATTATGTATACCCAATGTATTTCGTGTACGGAATACACTACTCAGACACAGTACATTATATGTACATACCAATTGAATTACTGGTGTATAAATCAATTAAAAATTGCTTTAAATATACATATAACATTTTATGTACACATGTAGGACACGGAGGTATCAAATAGAAATAAAAGTTTGCCATAAAAAAAGTAAATTGATACCTTCCTTTCACACACACCTCATACCCACATCAATTTTCTACCCTTCATCCATACCTCTAACCTCTGGGTCATAATACTTTGCTCTCCAGTCACCAGGGTATAAATTATGATAGCTAGATCAGGTAACCGTAAGTGCGAGTTGAGAACTATAAGAGGGCGAGGTGAAATATCTCCTAAACGTAAGGAGTCACGATAATGGACGCCGTTTAATCTCTATGGGTGATTTTGAGTTACAGGGTGCTTGTAAATCACCGTTCTCGAGTTAGAGTGTACCATGAGAGTTCTCACAAACCTAAAAAAAATTATTTCACAGGGAGCTTTGGACTGGGGAACCGCGCTCCCCAAAATTTCGTTCATGTCGGCGTGAAACCCAATGAGTGTTGATGGGCACCAACTACACCTTTGTGGGAAAGTTGTTGTTTGATGTTGAATTTTTATTCCATTGAATCTTGGTATTCTAAGGGATGTCCATCACTCTCCAACTTCGAAAATTCATTAGGGCAGAACAGTAAGTTGCTTTCACGTAGTGTTTTACATTCTGAAGATACGTTAACAAACATAGACGACATTTTTTCCTATAAGAATAAGCGTGTATGTACAGGGTGTTATAACTGCTATAACAAAACTACAGCACAAATTATGATCAAGACTCGAGTCATTTCGGGATTAATGAAAAGAAACTTATGGAGATTTTGAATCTGACAGACTTTTATAAAAGTGGAGAATAACGAACAAAGAAAGCGGGTTATGGAGTATTTATAACTCACCAGTTAGTGTAGGCAGTGCTCTGATACAGCAAATCTAAAGCACTACTTATGTATAAGTCGTTTCGATAGTAACGGAAAGGAAGCTTATGGAGTGTCTGGTAGGTTTTTTTTCTAAAGGTGAAGAGGAACGAAGAATTATGCAGTGTTTCAATCCCCTCAAATCCATAGCGCTCTACATCTGTCAAATAGGAAGCTGGGCAGTACGAGAACTATAGACTTTATGCATATAAAGAACCCCTTCCCCAAATGCATGATTCTAAGTAACTAAATTATTTTTTTTTAATGAACTGCAACGACACAGTTAGTGCAGTGGGACCCCCCCACCCCCACCCCCTAACCCCAACTTCCGATAGGAATCATTTCTTAATTCGACAAAACATTTAAGATATGAAGCCAATCGAACTTGGAGGCACCTTTTAGGGGCAGGGGGCATCACCTTGTATATGTTACGATGGCAATCTTTCGCCCCATTTATTGTACATCGGGCACCTCTGGGGCGGCGTGCCTTATCCACGACAAGGGTCTTTATCCGACAGACTAATCTAACAATCCCGAGAGGCGAAATACTGATATCGTAACTATTTAGATTAACTCTAGAAGAGAGAACTAAAATCCGTAGTATTTTTGCATTTATTTATAAAGGCGTCTCTCTAGGCTGATTTATGACCACACCTAACATAATATAGCCAAACGTATCATATTATAGCCTAGCCTAGTATATCCTAGACTAGTATAGCATACCATACCCTATACTAGAATAACCTTGCATAGCTTAGCCTATTATAGCCTTGGTTAGCTAGGCTATCGTAGTCTAACATAATATAGCCTAGCATCGCCCTCCCTAGCCTACTATAATTTAACCTAACCCTAGCATAGCATAGCCCTATCTAGCCTATTATAGCTTAGCATACCCTAGCTTAGTATAAACTAGCCTAGCATTAACTATCCTAGACCAGTATACCCTAGTTAAGCATAGCTTAGTATTGTCTAGCCTAACATACTGTATGCTATCCTAGCATAACATTTTATAGCCTAAATTAGCATATTATATCTTACCCTTGTACATTATATCTTAGCATAGCATAGCATAGCCTAGTATAGCCTATTATAGGCTTGCCTACCAGATTACAGCATATTATAGCCTAGTCCAGTCTTCCAGAATATCGGCCGAATAGTTATGATGTTATTGCCAAAGCAAATAATTCCTGAGCTAACCTTGGGAGGACTTTAGTAATTATGTCATTCGAAAAAGAATCTAAAGCAAAATAAGGGGTTCAAATTTCGTTAGAATCGGCCGAATAGTTATGATGTTATTACAAAAACAAAGCAAAACGGGGACCGACTGACCGACTGGTGAGATGTAGAGTCGCACACGACTAAAAATAATACAGACATTTTGGTGACGCTTTAGCGTATGTCTCACCAACCAGTTTTTTCTTCTTCTTTTAACTAGGATATTGTTAGGTTTGGGTTTTGTTAAGTTTGGTTTTAGTTAGGTTTGCTTTTGGTTAGGTTTGGCTTTGGTTTAGGCACTCACCAAGAAAGTATAAACTAACCTAACCCAATTTTTTATATAATATTTAAGAGTACAACCAAACACTTTAAAAGTAAATTTTTAATGAGTAGCTTAATTAAATTGAAAATTTTAATATTTTATGATTTCAGTGAATCAAAATTTTTAAAAAGTCTTGAGAGAAACAGAGAGAGAAAGAGAGAACTTTTTTCTTGTAAAAAATGACTAATCTAATAAAACGGTACCTTTATTCAACTGAGAAAACGGACTTCAAGTTCAACATTGAACTTGCAATATATTCACAAGCAATAACAAGCTAATGGTTCATAAAGTTGACGTTTAGTACGCAGGAGGATATTATAATTCCCCCTGACACTACATGCAAAGAGCTGTAGAGACATTTGAAATCCTCTCAACGAATGAGTACAGGAAATCCAAGGACTGTGGAAGCATTTTAAACCCCTCGATCGTAAATACAGGGGCGTGGTATATACAGGAGTTAGCATAATTTTAAATACTATCAACCGTAAATACAGGGTATCGGTATATACAAGGAGTATGGAATCATTTTAAACCCCCCATCAACAGGAAATACAGGATGGGGTGTATACAAAGGATGTAGGCATATTATAACCCCGTCTAAACGGTAGAAACCGTATATACAGTGGTGTAGGCAATATAAACTTCCGTCGACCGTATATACAGGAGTGAAGATGCATTTTAAATTTGTCAACCTTAAATTTCAAATACAGGAATAAAAAATATATTTATAGAGGATCTATAAATATATTTATATATAAGGTAGAGAAATACATTTTAAACTTTGTCAACCGTAAATATATTCAGTGTAGAGGCATTTAAAAACTCCGTTAGCTTTAAGTACAGGATATCTAGAGATAGAGGCAAAACTCTATCTCCAGAAACACAAGAAATAAAGATAATAAATAAAACGAGTTTAGAGCGAATTATTTTTGAGGTTCTGCATATGTCTGTATATTGTATAGGTGTGGTGAGGTCATTGTGATTATCTCGTAGACGTTGTTGGACCTTATGAATGTTAATGTGGGTGGAGTTTGAGGGAGGGGAGGAGAGGGTGCCTAATCTACGCATCTTCGGTGTGTAAGTGCCGTGTAGATATGGTCTGTTCTTTATGTAACTAGATTACCAGACTTGCCAGGCGTTGTACGGGAGAATTTTTATATTTGAAATGGTCCGCTCCGCAAACTGTCTATGCAGTGAATGTGTTAAAAATGGTTGTATATAATGTCAGTATATACAGGAGTTGGAGAAAATAATGAAAATACGATGTAAAATATCAATTTTATTATTTAACTTCGAGTTGATCCTCCTTCAGCAGCAATAACTGCTTCATTACGTCGAGCAATAGTCATACAAGTGTTAGACAGTGACTATATGAATTTTAGTCCATTCCTGAAGCAGAACCTGTTAAAGTTCTTTCAGACATGATTGGGGAAGAAGCGGTTCCTTGCTTTCTGCTCCAAAACACAGCAAAGATGTTCGATAATTCTATTAAGATCTGTTGATTGTGTAAGCGAATCCAAGCGTTCTACTTCACTGCCTTGTTTTTCGTGCCAGTTTTGAAAATTTTTACATTTGTGAGATCAAAGGCTTCTTAGGATGTCCTCCAAACATAAATTCATCTTGAACAAGGAAATATGGTGAAGGATGATTCGTCAGAGAAGATTAGATTCTTATACTGGTGAAGGATGATTTGTCAGGGAGAAGATTAGATTCTTCTACTGGTGAAGGATTATTCGTCAGAGAAGATTAGATTCTACTGGTTCATTGTACAGTTATTGTTATTGGCACCATTTAATATGTTTTTTCAGGATTGCTGGTGGTAATAAAAGGTTTGACAATTGTAGCCTTTCCTTTAGTATTCAGCTGCATTGGACTGGTTTGGTTGATACTGGTGAAACCACACACATGCATGTACCCAAATATGAAACACGTAACTTACCACACAGTTACAACTGCCCACACGCATATACAATTACGTTACAATCCACACATACAAATACTCCAAACATAAACAAAACCACGCAGCTATCAACGTACACACTTGAACACAACCACATAACCTTACATATATACGCGCTTATACAACTATGCAACCCCAAACATATTCAGGTGCTTTTCAATACAACCACGTACCCCAATACACACACACATATTATATATATATATATATATATATATATATATATATATATATATATATATATATATACAGACACACACGCTCTTCAATACAACCACATAACTACATACGTGCTATTCAACACAACCACGTATCACACACATATACACGTTCTCTTCAATACAACCGGATAACCACGTACGTGCTATTCAATATAACCACGTAACCCTATACATATACACGTCTTATTTAACACAACCACGTTACAATACATATATCCCCGTACTCGTAACTGCAACCACGTGCTCAAAAATACAGCTACGTGACCACCCCCACAACAAACAATGTAGCTACCCACCCTCACCGCTCCATTCTGCCTCAGGCGCAATTTTACCATTGTATTCCAATTGTTATCGGGGGAGGGGGGCTGGCCCCCTTTATCAGAGTAAATAAAGTGGTAATTCAAGTGGTAAATTGAATCCGTTCATTCACGCCCTCAGGCGACTGACGGTGAAGTGCCTCTGGCGGTGTGGCGAAGTGGGAAACGGCGCGAACGAACAACATAAACTCACCCGGTCGAACCTGATCCATGAGATCGCCAAATTTGCTGCATTGGCACCGGCACTCAAGCGGAGAGCCAATCCAAACAGTGCTACAACAAGGGCCAATTCAGGTGCCACCATTGTGAAGGGGAGCCATTATTTTCATTACCGGCGTTCGCCTGATTGACCTCTCGAGATATCGGAATTTCTCTCTCGCACATCCACACATAAACACCCAGAGATAAGAGGAGGGGGGGGGGAAGAGAGGCAAACAACGAGAGGAGAAAAAATACAAAGAAACAGTGAGAGAAAGAGGCAGATATAAGGGAAAGAGAGAAAAGGAGGGAGATAGCCAGAGAAAAGGTTATTTATAAAAGAGAGAAAAAAAGAGGAAGTAAATACAAGAGAGGTAGATACGGTGGAAAAATAAGAACTAGATATGAGAGAGAGAGATATAAGAAAATTGTGTGAGTGTGAGCGAAATAGAAAGAATCAGATGACACTTTTTCTTTGCCAACACGAACCAAGCCTCCACTTATGCACTTCCTCGCAATGAAGGGCATACCACCTCCTTACGTGATCATCCATGGATCATCATGGATGGCACTCCAAGTGGCATATGAGGTCGAAGTGTGAAATAGAGGCGAATCTTCCTTCCACCGATGTGGGGCGGGCCTCTTTTACTTGGTCAGATCCTTCCAAGCACGGGGACGATTCCCAATCCACCAATCTTCCAAACATACTCTCCACCAACTCTTCAAGAATACACATGGGCATTATCGTCGTTCTATTGTGCGTGTTTGGGCTGATGGGGTAACTGTGTGAATGTAGGGGAGAGGCCTCGTATATTCATATTGATACGTGTGTGTGTACTTGTGAAGTTAAGCGAGTATGAAGGATAAACATGGAAACCAAGTAAATTACATGCAGGAAAAATAAAAGATTCCGAGTGCGTTTGCCTTTATTAAGTTCATTCCTTGAGTGTGGCCTATTTAATAAAGGCGAAAACGCTCGAAATCTTAGCCCTATTTTCCTGCAGGTAATTTAAAGCATTGAAATGCGTTCAATGTTCTGTTTTGGTACATATTTTGTAACACCTAATTGCACCGTCTGACGCCTATCTCAGTGATGACCATCTGGTTACTGAACTTATCCAATGAAACCTAACTTTGCTCGTATGCCACAAATTAAATGACGATTTTTTATCTCTTCATTGAAGATGATTAGGAACTATTGAAGAGAGGGAAGTAAAGAAATAGAAAGATAAAAAAGAAAGATAAAAATAAACAAACAAATAAACAAGTATACATAAGAAAGTTCGCATCGAAACAAAACAGTATCTCGTGTTCTCATCTACAACTCCCAATAGACAAGAGCGATCGAGGTCCTTAAGATCTAAGGGTTAAAGAATGGGCGGGAAATGAAGGATTCCACCCTCACCCCGCCCCACCTAGACTCATCACCCTCATCTCTCTACCTGAACACAATCAGGTCTTTCACCAGAAACGCACCCGATAGAAAACAATCCCAAATTTCATTTCATTTCTCTCCTCGAATCCCAAGAACTTCTTCAGAAGATAAAAAAAATCGTAAGTGCACAGTAAATTAACATTATTTATTTATTTATTTCAACTGGGTTAGTCAAACGGTGTGTATAAACAGAGGCACACACGCGCGCATACACTCATGGTAGTATACGATAAGATGGGAATATGAAAAACGTAACATTGGTAGAATGAAAAAAGGAAATTAAGACGGCGTTGAGGAAGCTGTGTGAGTGAGGAGAGCAGATACGTATACACATGATAGTATACGAAAAGATGAAAGTATTAAAACATAAAAAATAGAAGAATGAAACGAGAAAATTGGACATTGGTGTGAGAGTGTGTACCCGTGGGTATCTGTGTGAGGGTAGACGAGGATGACCTGACAGCGAGGTACTTGAATGAAGTATCTATACCTTTCCGCTTTCGGATTCTTTAATAATTTCAAGTGTTTAAGAAATGAATGGAGAAGGCATAGGAGCCGGGTTCCTCCAAGAAGGATTCAAAGAGAGGTTACAAAGAGACGATTCTGTGCTACGAAGCATTTAATCAGGCACACATCCAATGATAACGCGTTGATATTAATTACCATAATCGTTGCTTCGGAGCCAAACCAAGAGATTCACTATGCAACAAAAAAAAACAGACAAAGAAGAGATAAATAACCAGATACTCAGATAAATAGATAGAAAAATAAATAAAATGAGGATTTGAAAAATAGAGAGCGTTGGCCTTAATTAAAATATAAGGGTTTGATTAATAATTCTAAGATTAAGTAAAATCGCCCTTAAAATTAGGAAATAATCTCTTAGCAGGATGAACAAGAGTAAATAGATAAGATGAAAAATAAATAAAAATGAACTATAAAGACAAGAGATCGAAGAAAGGAATAGAGAGGGAAAGGACCTTCGGAGCGTGAACCAGTCAGCCCTGGGTTCTTCAGAAACAGGTAGCAAGTTCTCACCTACCAGAGAGTTCTCTAGAAAGAGCAGGAATCGAAAAGTAGAAAATACAATTGTGGCACTCCAGTGTCACCACGATTTCTTTAATAACCAACCATACACACGAATATAAATCACTACAAGCAGGGTACAAACAGTTAAAAGCGCGAAGTATAAAGGAGTACAAAAGGCATAAAAACACTAAAAATAAAACAAAGAATACAAAATCCATAAAATAAAACACCTAATTCTGGTTACATTAGGTTACAATTCCATAAAACTCCACCAGAACATAATCAAGAGAGAGTAAAATAATGCCAGAACAAAACTCTCGTCTCTAGATCTGGAAAACTAAACTCTGCGTTAAACGGAACTAGCCCCGTGAATTTTACCCGGCGACCTTTCCACGGCAGAAGTTCACGTAAACAGATAAGTTCCCTTTTTCGGGAAAAAAGAATCCGAAAATGATAGCAGGACTTTGGGGAGCAATGTCGAATCGGCTCTTTCGTGCGTTTCACCTACTAAAACAACTCGCAGGTTTTTAAAGGGTAGAAGCTTTTTATGAGGATATTTAGTCTTTTCTAAAATCTCTTCCTTATAGGTGTATTGTTGTAGTTCTTTTCAGCTCAATAACTAGTGATTTTTTGTATTGTTTCTATTCAGCTCAATAACTAGTGCTTTTTTTTCTTCGTTCTTTCTTTACTTTTCTCTCTGTCAACCACTCCATGTTGCCTCTTCCACACATTTTCACATCTGCAATTTATCACTTTGTCTACCGCCAATTTTTAGTCGCGGACGACTCTATATCTCACTATGTCGTTCGGTCGGTTTCAGCTTTGCTTTTTATGTTTTGGTAATAACATTGTAACTATTCGGCCGATTCTAACGAAATTTGAAACCCTTATGTTGTTTTACATTCTCTTTCGAATGATATAATTTCCAAGGTCCTCCCAAGGTTAGTCCGGGGAATTATTGAAAGTTGTGAAGGTAGTAAGGTCATAAATCAGAATAAGTAAGGGAACGCGACTTTTGGTCAGCAGATCTTGTTATCAAACTTTCTGGCGTATATGCCACCGTTAGTGTAAGCTTTATCATAAAAAAAATCCGAATTTTCATTTTATTACTCTAAACGTTCATATATTTTTATCTTTTTCCTCTCAGTCCTACAGCGTCGCTATTGGCCGCTTCGTCAGCCAGACAAATCTAAACGAAACGGACTGAGGAAATCGACGTTTGCATCAAAACAAAACAAACGGCGTTGAGTCTCATATCTGTGGCCACTCGAGCGGAATTGTTCGGTTAACGTTCACACCCCCACCACCTCCACTCGGAATGCGTTAACGCACCCTCCATTGAGACGGCGTTAGAAGCTTTTCCCATTGAGGTGTTGTTAGCGCACACTCCGTTGATTTAAGCCTGCGTCCCGACACACCACTCTCTGATAAGCCAATTGTTGAAGGAAAAGGTCTTGGCTGGTTTTATGTAGTGGGCCTGGTCGGGTTATAGCAATTTGAGACCAGAGACTAATGTGTAAACCTTATCAAGGCAAAGGCAAGCTGTCATCTTCCTATTTGTTCTGCAGGATTAGGAAGGGGGGAGGGAGACAGGCAGACATAGAAAGGGGAAACATGGGAAATGAAAATAACGGCGTTACAGAAGAAATATAGTCATAGTTATCATGTCCACGGGATCGCAAAATTTGAATTACAAATATAGAAACTTGATCACATGTAAATAATACCCCAAATAGGATAAAATATTTACCATCCCAGCACAAATTAACGTAACTTGGTGCTACTCAAGAATGAGATCTATTAGCAATTTTATAATCTACCCGCGTGATTCGGCTAACGTTTGTCATCTACAATTTGAAAATCTAAGCAATTTAAAATCTTTATTGTGGATTAAAATGCAACCGTAAATCTTTTACAGATCCTTAATATGGATTAAAAATTAGTAGTATGATTAGATTTTTAGCAATGGATTTCAAGAACCTTTGCTTTGATTAGGAAAGGGGTCGTGAGATTTAGGGTTAGGTGTACCACTAGAAAATTAGCAATTTCATCTAGATTTTTTTTTTTAAATTATGCGATCGAATACAGCAAATAAATTTGGAACGTTTCTTATTGATATTCAAATGGTTTACAGAAGCTGATGTAGTTAGGAATAGTTTTATTTTTAATTTTCCTCAAATATCAATGTAGATCACGTTTTCATATATAGATCACATTTTGCGTGTAGATCATAACATACTTGAGTAACACCCGTAACTTTTGTAGTTAAAAATGTCCAATGTACAATCAAATTACAATCCTATCACGGCAGAAATTTTATAATTGTGCATTGTTACAAAGCTTCAAATGCAATCACTTATGTAAAATAGAGTGACCTCATCTCACTCGAAATATACAAAGTTGATATTAGTTTGAGCTCGATTCTTTTCATAGACGAGGAGAAACCCATAGTTCATATTTTTAGTCACGTGCGACTCTATATCTCACTATGTCGGTCGGTCGGTCCCCGTTTTGTTTTGTTTTTGTTTGGGTAATAACATCATGAATATTTGGCTGATTCTAACGATATTTGAAACCCTTATGTTGTTTTACATTCTCTTTTGAATGATATAATTTCCAATATCCTCCTAAGGTTAGTCCGAGAATTATTGAAAGTGTTGTAGGTGGTAAGGTCACAAATCAGAATACGTGAGAGCACGCGACTTTGGTCAGCAGACCTTATTATTTTAGCCTTTCCTTGTAAATACTGGTCACTAGTGATTCTGTTATTGATCCTCCCCACCACTTCACTCTTCCAGGACCGTTAAGTATTTATTTTCAGTAGTTTTTAGTCCTTATTACCTTGGGTGGCTTCTGAAATAATGTTGTATTGAATAATGTTCTATAAGTCCAATTTTCTTCGTCATTAATTTGTTGTTTGCATTCTTCATCTTTGTTAATTCTACTCCAAATTTTCTTTTCTTTTCCCACTGAGCCAATAGGCATAGTGAGAAAGTTACCGAGCTACAGAAGTAAGAAAGGCATGTTACAAAATCAAGTTCCTTAAAGGGATACTCCTTCGCTCGGCCTTCTTCAGAAAAGGAAAGACCAATGCCACATTCTTGATATGATTGCAAAGAATAATACCCAAGACACAAAACACGCAATAGATCCATTTTTCTTAAACTTAAAACAGGAAATAGAAAATTAAGAAAGATAACAAGCACATTTTCTACCTATTGTTTTTATATAATTTTAACAAAATTTCCTCTCATCATTGAGAATTTATTTAAGGGGTGAAAGAGGATTGAATAAACAAGATTCCGAAGGATATTCCCTTCCGATCACTTTATATCAGGATAAATGAATCACGACTGTGGAATTTGCCTACAGCCTTCATACTCTTGCCTCCGGATCCTTAGCCCGGGAAATGCTTGTGGTAATCAGAGACTGAATTTATCTCGTGTTTAGTAAATTTACGGTGAAAATTAAAATGGAACATATGTAAAATCAAGGGGAATTAGGAAAAAGATTTTGCACTCTAGCATGACCATTTCTATTAAAAAAAAAATGTCAATGACAAACAGGTCCATAGAGTTTAAACGGCTCCAAATAAAATGAAAACGAGAGAACCAAACAAAATACTACGAAAAATATTGCCAAAAAAGGTAGATTACAAATTATGTTTAAACCTCATTTGATCAACTTGAACATTGGAAGGGTGTTTGTTAATTGGCTTTTATATTATTATGATCGTTTGCATCTCCAAATATAAAGTTATGCGAGCGAATTTGCGTTTTTAATGGAGTAGAAAAGGTTCGAATGTTGCGGACTTTGCCACTTTTCATTCTTTGGTGATTTATAGTCTTTTTCGGTGCTCAGACAACATACAAGGGTTGGACAAAATAATTGGAACAGTAGAAATTTAACATCAATATTTCAATGAATCATTACGAATATGCATCCGAATTTCATTGAGTGTTTTGTTTTTATTGTAGATACATAGTTTTATTTATCAACTTTAAGGATTATTTGTATTTCTTTTTCAGATCGAGGTATAGATGCTAAGATGCGTGACCTTACTGAGTTCGAAAAAGGGCAAATTGTTGGAGCTCGAATTGCAGGAGCTTCCGTCACCAGAACAGCTAAATTCCTTGGTTTTTCGAGAGCTAACATATCAAAGACCATGACAGAATTCAAGAAGTAGGGCAAAGCCTCCAGCAGGAGGAATAATTCAGACAAGACTTTCAAAGCTCGTTGAAAGAGACCGACGAGTGTTGAAACGCATTGTGATTAAAAATCCCCGGACAACTATTGCTAAAGTGACTGCAGAGTTGAATAGACATCTAACTAGCGCAGTTTCGACCAAAACTGTTCGCCGTGAGCTCAATAAAGCCGGATATCATGGAAGAACCGCCATCAAGAAACCTCTGCTTTCTCATCAAAACAATCAGAAAAGGCGGACCTGGTGTAGAAATCACAAGGGTTGGGCGACAGACCAATCGAAACAAGTAATATTCTCTTTTCCCCACTGCACGGCGAGTTTATGTGTGGAGGCAGCCCGGGGAAGCTTTTAATTCTGACTGCCTTCTTCTTACAGTGAAGCACGGAGTAGGGTTAGCGATAGTTTGGGCAGCCATATCTTGGAATTCTCTTGGTCCAATCGTTGCCCTGCATGCAGTGCCGGTTTAACCTAGTAGCACATGTAGCACGTGCTACGGGCCCCGCGGGGATGTAAAAAATTAGTAATAATTAATTTTTTGCCCTTATCTACAGAAGGCCGAGACAAAATAATTATTCATTCTCCTGATTTGTTTATATTATTATTATATATGATATTAAATAAAATTAAATAGAATCAAGAACGAGGTAAGAGTCAGTATAGGTCAAACCAGATTGAACCATCTCTCTCTAATGAGTATTGAGCACGAGTTACTGAGGGAAATTAACACGTCCAGGATAATTGAGGAGTTTTATGTTGCCAAGTCTCGTATGTGCTTCATGTGAGCCACGTAACTAGTTGGTGTGCACTCAGTTCAGCAAATGGTTCCACGGTGCGCACGGTGTTGTTCTTTAACAAGGAATAAAAAGTTGTACAAAATAAAACCCTCCTTTTTTCGGCTGAGTTCTCCCAGCCATACTAGCAGTTCTTTTAAATTCATCAGATAATTTTTCCCTCTCTGCAAAGCAAAATAGGGGGGGGGGGGATACAATATAAATATAACATACGTATATATACATATACGGGTGGGGGCCTCGCTGTTCCTTGTGCTAAGGACCCCGCAGCTCCTTAAACCGGCCCTGCCTGCATGGTAAGATCAACAGCAACGAATCTCTGAATATTTTGGAAGATCAAGTCCATATCATGGTCCACACATTATTCCCGGATGGTGAGTGTTTTTTTTCCAAGATGACAATGCCCCAATACACACAACTCATGTGGTTAAGGACTGGTATCAAGAGCATAGGAATGACAAGTTTGAAGTCGTTACACTCCACCGTCGTTTCTGAAACAGCTGGAGCAGGTATTGCAAAAAGAATGGCCCAAGATTCCTCTCATTGAAGTTAGGAAGCTACATGAATCAATTCCAAGACGCATCGACGCTGTTCAGAAAGCAAAAGGACCAACCCCTGTACCTTCCACACTAAATAAATTAAAATACTTATGCACATCGATAATGCATTTGATTGCATTATTTTGTAATAAATAAAATATAATTTTTAAAAGGAACTAATACACAAATGGGTACATGATCGCACTAAGCTTTCTAGCAAGGGCCATTATTTTATTCGGTTACCCTTCAAAATTCATTTTCTTTAACATCTTTCGTTTTCTTCCAATCTCAAGAGGGACTTCGAAGAGTTCCAATTGCAATGTGAATGAGGTAAAGTGCTCCGCTTTCCCTCTCAAGATAAGAAGGAACAGGTTGCAGCAAAAACAAGGCAGGGTGCGAGAGCAAGAGAAATATCCGTGGTTAGGAAAGGAGAGAAGCGTGATGGGATAACCAGGATAACTCTGAGGCCAAAAGAACAGAAAGGGAGAAAATGTAACAAAGAGGGCCTGGTAGAATATTCACTAATGACTGTAGTAAAATAATAAAAAAACGGAAGAGGCAGATGGAGAGACATGAAAGTAAAGAAAATTGCACCTATTCACTCATTTGATACTTGGGAAGTGAAGGAATAGCAATTATTAAGAAAACATTCCTATACCGAATAAAATGGTCTAGAAACCATCTGGCATATATCATAGTCTCATTGAATAAATAAAGGAAACCAACATTTACAAATGCGTACTTAAGCCTCAGCGAAAAAATAAAAGTCAACAAAAGACAAAGAAACTTATCCAAATGGTATCGTTTTAAGGGGGAATTTTTACTTTTAGTTAATAAATTATAGGCGTAATCCAACGTGAGTAAATATGGAGAAAATGAGAGTGGAAAAAAAGAAGGCATAAACAAGCTCCAAACAGTGGTAGAGATATATCAAGTATGACAGGAACTCCAAGGTACATGCTCAGTAGTAAAGGCCAACCTAGTTACTTTCTTCTTTTTTCCACTTATGAGGGGTTTTGTATCAGGGGAGTGTGGCATGAGTCCTACCTTTCTCAAACGACGTGAGAGTTTGGTGAGATACGTTCAGGTTCAGATTCTCGGCAACAACGTGAGGTACCGGCTGCTGTCCACGATCGTGCAAACTTACTTGGGAGTGGTTTAAAGAGGGTGGGGCACTTGTTTTCTTTGTAGACTCGCAGAACCTGGTATCCTCAAGGAGTTTGTTAATCGTCAAATCACCTTTTGATCGATTCCAATGCCTCGAAATGTCAGTGTCATTCCTTCACTCTTCCACTGGACAACCTGTTTTCTGAAGGATCTCGACCTTATATCGTTTCGCCAACCTGATAAATAAGCAATACCATAATTAGTTGTCTACATTACACGTGTCACAAAGTTGCAATACACATTACACACGTTACTAAATCTTATGTGTACACTGAAATTTATAAGTCATCGTTCTCTAGTTTAGGACATCCTTTCTTCCAATACACATAACGTTTGTATCCCCTTTTCTATATAATTAAACTATCTGGATACTATCAGAGGCAAATTTCCAACGATATTATCTGCAATTTTCATGGAAATTAAATGAGTATTCGAAAAATATTGTAGATTTGGGTATGTTCTTTTCTACATTTATCAATGAAGAGGCATAGATGATTAAGCAAGTTCAGAAGAGTGGCGTGTCAGCCCGATCGCTATTTCCACAAATATGGTCGTCAATTCCACTACCTACCCTACCACTATAAAGGAAGGGATCAGGAAACGAGTGAGTCCAAAAGTTTTAATCTCAAGTTTCTACTTGAATCAGGCCGAAAGTGAGGGGGTGAATGTAACATTGATAGCATCCTAAATATTGATACTACTACTAATAATAATGCTATTGGCGCTCTTTGCGGTCATGGGAACAGACATCTCGCATGTCTGATCCTTACAGTAGCCTTGCCCAAGACATGAGTCTTCAAGGCAGTCCTGAAAGGACCAAGTGACCCTAAATGAAAATATAGAGGAGTGTATAGTAGAACAAAGGGAGGGAATGGAAGGGTAAGAATTTAAATGATGAAAATAAGTTGCATTTAACTAGATTTTTATTGTTACTCAAAAGTAAGAAGCAAAAACTAACGAGTGTACCTCCATTAGATAGTTTGTAAGGATATGTAGAAAAAGTGGCAAAGATGAAGGAAGTGAAAATGTGTACAAAAGATATAGTCGCAATTTCCCTAACGGGCGTTGAGGTCTGAAGAACACGTAATTTTCTAGATGTCAGCTGCAGCTTGGTTGCTTATACTACGAATGGTACTCCCTTGAGGGCCAAACATAACTAGAGAGCTTTACTTGTGCTCTCGTGGTTCTATCTAGGAAGGGCGACTGGCAATCCTTGTTTATGTGCTTTCGCAGCAATATGGTTGTTTTTCTTTCCAATTTAACGTCTGTTTCACCAGAACATACACTACTTTTCTTACTGAAGATATTCTTTCATCGGATTACATCCCTATTTCTCCCTCTCACCATTTTTTTTTTTTTAATTTTAGGAGCCTATCTGGCGACTGCCTACTTGGGCATAAGTCGCCTCAATCACGACAGCCTAGCACTAGGCTACTTTAAAATAAGAATATGAAAACACAACATTTAAGAAGCAAGCTCCGGCATCGGGGGAAGGTCCCCTTCCCCCCGGCGCAGGAGCGTGCGACCTACAAAGAAAACAAAAATAACAAAAAAAACAAAACCAAGTCAAAAGGTGAGATAAATTTTTACCAGGAGTTGTGGAAAATCACATGTGGTCCTTTTCAACGCGATCTTTTCCTTTTCCCGCTAGTATGTTTACTTTTTTTATATCTTCCTTTTTTTCCAATCCTCATGGTAGCAATTAACGTGGGAATAGGCGCATTAAACAGTTTCCCTTTAGGTAAAACAAGTGTAGAGTTCACGTGTTCCATCTTATAAGAGGGCAAGACCAAGAGGGGTGTTTGAACCTGCTACCATTGGGTTGGGGTGAGTCAGAGGCAATGAATCATTAAAGGTTGCTAACGTCAGAAGAGGCGAAACAGAAGGTGCATTGAAAGGGTACTTAGGAGACGCAAAGTACCGTGCCAATACTTCCCAATATCCTAAACGCCGTCGATAGTGTAATCTGCATAGGGAAGGCTCTGTCTCTTAATTGGCACGAAAATTTGATTCATTTTCTCTCTCTCACGCACACACACATTCTCCATTCTCTCTCTCTCTCACTCTCTTTCTATCACTTTTCCTCTTCCATACATATTTCGCCAGTAAAGACACTCAGGTCAATTTGATGGATTTGACTTTTAAAGAAAATGATAAATTTCTACAAATGTGTAAGAGTAACAGGTCTGTGTATGAAAATTTTAAAATATAGAGACATGAGATGGAACAATAAACAAATATTTTGCATGAAAAAAACATGGAAGTTATGTAGATATACTAAAATAAAAAAGCACTAAAGAGGCAGTTGTAGATTAAACTAACTAACCTAATCCAAACAAACCTTGAGTAAAACTAAATCCAAACTAATATCATCTAACTTACATGAATTTAGAATCTTTGTAGAATGTCATAAAAATGTGTAATTTTTTTAACATGGCTTGGGCTTATATTTAATTCTTAATAACCGAATTACTCCCCAAGAATAATTTAACCAAAGAAAACAAAACTTTTGCGTAGGAAAGGCTGGTTTAGGTGATATCCTCTCGTTGCTGCGAGAAGAGCTCCTTTCGAGGGCTTGATGAAGAGCTTAGGTAGCTACAAAATTGCCCCTTTAACTAATGCAAGCCTAATCCGAGGAAGATATCTGGAGGTCCCAAACTGAAGAAAAGCTATATAATCTTGCATCAATTCCCCTTTTCTTGATCTTTCACTAAGGCGCTATTAAATTTACTTAATCTAAATTGAGACTAAATACGTGTATGATAAAATGGCATGGAAAGGGAACTTTCTCAAGAATTATGTCGTGAAGGAATTCGGTAAGGTCTTCTGCAAATTTCAAAAGAATGGAAGATTTCCGATGGGATGAAGCTCGTCCAAAACTGCTATTGTCTTTCTACGCAATTTGCCACATAATATTTTCTCAAAAGTTAGTTATATATTTTCTTTAAATGGCTGTAAACATTGAAACCAAGATAATGTCAACCATTTATATATACCTATTTGTATATTCATTAAAATTAAGTGTCTCACTCATTTTGGAATTATGGAAGTTTCTTTGTTTGATATGTCTTGCGGACACGCCCTGGCACCTACTAACCACTGATCCCCTTCCCCCAACACTGCTTTGTGGGTTCTGCCTTTTTAGATAAAGGCTAGAGAGGAAGGATATCTCGATCACAAACCAGGATCGAGAGTGCCTAGATGCGAGCATCGACAGACCGGTATCTCGGCAGCTTCCCTACAGCCGAGGATGAAACCTGGTCGTTTCGAGCCTCTCCTACCACCAGGGTCCTTCTCCCTTCGGTCAAGATACGGGTTCGAAGACTGCACACATTCCTACCCGTTTAAACTTAATGCAGGTTTGATGCCCTCAACTGAGGACATCCGTCATCATCGACCTCGATGGAGTTTCAAAGCAAGCAGGTATTTTAATCTCCTAATTATAATTATTACATCATTACAAATAATTCTTGATATATATATATATATATATATATATATATATATATATATATATATATAATTAAAGATATCTCATTAACGTGATATATATTAGTGAAAGATAATGGTAAGCCCCAATATTTGAATTAAGATTTTATTTATAACTATCGTTAAGATATCTGTCATTTCTTCTCTTTTTCTCCGAGCCTATAGAACGTGCGACCCAATTTTCCTTCAGGATGAAATTAACCACCTTATCTGCAATTTCATTGAACTAAAATATCCAATTCACCTCATAAATAGATGCCATTCCAAAGCACGAAAAAACTTATACGCCACCTCTACACCACAAGGGACGATTTTTAAAAAATGTATTAGTTTCCAATACGCTCCAGCATAGGCTACTCTAAAATCACATGCGAACGGAAATAACATAAATATCACATTTAAATATTTAAATACCATTCGAAAATCTTTGACTAGACTGCGCCCAATCAATCTCGATGCTGGAGTTTACAGTATAGCATGCTATAATTGCAAGTTAACATACATCGGAAAGTCAGGCCACTTTAATAAGAGGATGAAAGAACATTTAGCTGATATCAAAAAGTGTACGAACTTTTCAAGTCTCTTTACGCACATGAAAAGGCATGACCCTATAATTGATTTTAACCATGCAAAAATCATTTATAAATCAAATAATTATATTGAGAGGAGAATTGCGGAATCCATAATCATCACAAAGTTGATAATTTCAATTTATCTGAAGGGCAATACAAATTTAACAAATATATATTGAATAGAGTCGCCAATCGTATTTATAAGCCCCTGGACGCAATGCGTCTCGAGGCTTAGCAACTCTCCAGATTGTTTCTGGTTCTATTTCAATTTGTTTAGCTTATCATTCACGCTAGATTCACTCGAGTCATTTTTTTCCAGATTGTTTCCTGCTATTTCATTTTGTTTAGGATGTGTCTTCCCTTATATATACTGTGTTCCTTGCCTAGTTACTTCATCATTAGTTGAAAATGGCATCTTGCCGAAATAGTCCGATAGTTATAAGTGAAAGATAATGGTAAACCACAATATTTGAATCAAGATTTATTTATAACCAATGGACTAGTTTCGACAAAGTTACAAATGCCATTTTCAACTAAGTAATGAAGAAGCCAAGCAAGAAACACATTATATATAAGGCGAACCAAATCCTACACAAAATGAAAACGTAGCAAACAATCTGGAAAAAAAACAGTATATATAAGGCGAACAACAAACTAAACAAAATTAAAACGGAGGAAACTATCTGGAAAGTTACTAATTTTCGAGAGCAATTGCTTCCGGGGGTTTATAAATACGATTGGCGACTATATTAGAAAAATATTTGTTGAATTTGTATTGCCCTTCAGATGAATTGAAATTATCAGCCTTGGCCACCTTAAAAACGTATGCGAACGGAAATAACATCAATATTATAAATATTACATTTAAATATTCCAATACCATACGAAAATCCTTGACTAGACTGCATCCAATCAATCCCGACGCTGGAGTATACAGTATACCATGCCAGAATTGCAATTTGGCATACATCGGAGAGTCAGGCCACTTTAATAAGAGAATAAAAGAACAGCAAGCCGATATCAGAAGATGTACAAACTCTTCAATTCTCTTTACGCACATGCAAAAGTACGACCATAGAATCAATTTCAACCAAGCAAAAATCATTTATAAATCAAACAATTATATTGAGAGGAGAATTGCGAAATCTATCATCATTAACAAAGTTGATAATTTCAATTCATCTAAATGGCAATACAAACTCATTAAATATATATCGAATAAAATCCTCAATCGTATTTATAAACCTCCGGAAGCAATTGCTCTCAGGAATTAGTAACTTTCCAGATTGTTTCCTGCGTTTTCATTTTGTTTAGGATTTGGTTCGCCTTATATATAATATATTCCTTGTTTGGCTTCTTCATTACTTAGTTGCAAATGGCATTTGTAACATTGCCGAAACTAGTCCGTTGGTTATAAATAAATCTTGATTCAAATATTGTGGTTTACCATTATCTTTGACTGATATATATCACGCTAATGTGATATCTTCCATTGTATATATAAATATATATATATTGTTGAAGAACATGGTGTATTTCGCCTTAGTTAATTTCCTTTGGCAACTTTCTATTCTTCTAACTGTCTTTTTTATTCCATCTTGTAGATGGTAGATCACAAGATCTAGAAGATGGAATAAAAAAAGGAGTTAGAAGAATAGAAAGTTGCCAAAGGAAATTAACTAAGGCGAAATACTGCTACCCATCTACAGTAATTCGTCAGTGTTTGGCATTTTATTACATGATTTTTTTTTAAGAGCTCATCTGGCGACTGCATACTTGGTTTTATTACATGATCTATTATTCAAGGTTTTTCTTTTTTTACACAAAATATAGTCAGTTTTGTGACTTATTCCAATATAGGATGCAAAGCAGGCCCCCGAAGACCGTACAGTGCTGCCAATATTTGAAGTCGAGGACCTCCTAGATAAATTGGTATTCGATAATACTGCGTGAATATTTTGGCGACGCGGTCCTTTACAGGAACAACGCTTTGAATAGTTTTATTATTAATCAAATCCAATCTACATTCTAAATGTCAAAAAATATTGTTTACATAACTTTGAGAATTAATTTTTAGAAAGTTTATTAATGGTACCCATTTTGAGAAATTTGTAATTGTGGATTTGTTTTATGGGTTATTTTTTTAGTTTTATGTGAACAAATATCGGTGAAAATTTGATTGAACATTTTATGTATATATGGTGTATGGTAAGAATTATTATTACATAGGTTTGTATTTTATTAAATTATTTATGAATTAAATTATAAATAGAAAAACGATGGTAATCTCTGCATAACAGATTTTATGACCAAAACCTTATATTTACTTTCGCAATAGATAACATAATTTAACCTCTGAATGTAGGTTTTCTAATATCTGTGGTGGCAATAATTTCTCTTTCTTACTCATAACTAAATCTAGAAGGACGAGGCATTATTAGCATCAGTTTCCAGTTTATATGTGATGTTAGGATGTAAGGTAATTTATGAATTCGAAGAAAGTTCTCGTTTGAGCTTCTTTTCTAAGGACGACAAAGGAGTCGTATACAAATCGTGAATAAAATATGGAGCGACGGTCAATAGGACACTCCTGGAATATCCTTGATTCAAGGTGAGTTATTAAAGACTGCTGCTATTTGGCCAATGGGTGATTTCAACGAAACTCCATCTATCTGTTTGAAAATTATACAGAACTACCATTTTGACTTATATAATGCACAAAGAATTTAATAACTAACCAAGTTACTTCACTAATAATAGTTACACTACACTATGTATAGATAAAATGATTACAAAATATAGACCAATATGTATTCACTTAAGACTGAACAATAATTGTCCACAAACAAATCCAGTATTTCACATTCCGTGAAACAGGTACGATTAATAAATTTTGTCAAGATAAGTTCTCAAGACTGTTTATAAACAATAATTTGCTAATTAGAATGTACATTTGTTTTCATTAATAACAAAATTATTCAAATTTTTCTTCCTGTATAGGATATTTCCCCAAATATTCACGCAGTTATCGCATACCAGTCAATCATATTTATTTTCAAAAAGTTTCATTTTCTTTAAAAATTTCAAAATTATGGCAACAAACATAGTCATTCTCAAACTTTAAAGAAAACTTAAGAAATATCCCGAAATTTTCCCAAGCTAAAATAGAGTATATAGCAATAAATGCACGAACACTGAGGACAGCGGAATAGTTACATATAAAATCATTTAAACCAAAACTAACTAACGATCTCTGTGTTATGTGATTCACAGTCATTTAAATAAAATTTGCTTTCAATTATACTAATTCCAAGCAGTACAAATATAGCGTCGTTAGGGACAATATGTATACAAGGGTTAAATAGAATACTTATACTCAATAACCTTATTTCCAACATTTCAAAGATATATTGTTAAATATCGGAAGATAACAGAAAATCAGAAGCATGTTTAAATTACTTTTTGTCATTGACTTCGTCCTGAAAATTATATATACGTGTATATATATATATATATATATATATATATATATATATATATATATATATATATATATATATATATATATATATATATATATATATATATAGAAAAAGGCTAGAGGAAGGATACTTCGATCACAAACCAAGATCAGGAGTGCCTAAAGGTGAGCACCAACAGACCGGTTTCTCGGCAGCTCCCTGCAGCCGAAGATGAAGCCTGATCCTCTCGAGCCTCTCCTGCCACCAGGGTCCTTCTCCCCTCGGTCAAAATACGGGTCCGAAGACTGCACACATTTTTCCCCGTCTAAATCTAGTGGGGGTTGATGCCCTCAAGATGGCATCCGTCATCATCGATGTAGATGGACGTCCCAAAGCCAAATTATTTCCTCTTCATAAAGATAAAAATTGAAAATCTATTTTAGAAAATAACTTCAATAAAACTTTCGAATATACGAAAAAAATAGCAGCTATGCTAAATTCCAATAATTTTTCTGAAAATCAGCATTTTGTTTTTTCAAACTTTAAAGGAACTCTTGGAATGAATTTGGATAAAAACTTAAAATATACCTAGGTCACAACCGAACTAAGAGAAAATATCTATTATTATTCAACCCCTCAAAAAATCACGTTCATAATATCATCACTTCATTATCATCATCACTAACTCTATAATTTAAGAAGGGGATTTCTTTGAGTATTTGAATAATAATTTCATCTTAGTTTGGTTATGACTTGTTTTTTATCAAAATTATTTCAAATAATTCTTTTGTAATATAAAAAACAAAATGGTGAAGTTCAGAAATAAATAAGTATCGAAATTTTGTGAACTTTTTAAAACCCAAAGAATTACAAATGGTGAAATTCAGAAAATTTATTTTTATATATCTTCTTTTATTCTATAACTATATTTTAGCAACGTGATATTTTGAAAAGGGTGAAATTTAGTTTAGAGTTCCTTTTTAAAATTGATATAATTGGCGAAGTTCGGAAAATTTAGGAATATTTAACCATGGCTGCTATTTTTTTAGATTTTAAATTTTAATCTTAGTAGCGAAACGTAGGGGAAAGGCGAAGCCATTGCCTGGTATATATATATATATATATATATATATATATATATATATATATATATATATATATATATATATATATAGAAGGAATAGCAAATATAAGTTCTGCGGGTGATACAAACCACCACAGGGCTTTGGCCATATTTATTTTCTGCCTTTCAAAACAACTTTGAACACAGAAAGAAAGATGCAGAAGCCTTGTATCGCAGACTATATAACAATATAGTACAAGAAAAAGAGAAAATTGACACGAATGAGCAATGAGATAAGAAACAAGATTTTTTTAAAGGTATGAAAAAGGGACATTAGAAGAACACTATGAACAAAAAGAGCAGAGGGCGGCACAATGAAGGCAATCCTTTACTGAGAAGACAGAAATAACGGCAGGGTAAAAAAGTTTGAGAAGCAGAAAATAAATATGGCGAAAGCCTGTGGTGGTTTGTAGGAACGGCATAACTTGTATTTGCTCTTTCTTTGCATGTGACATGAATAATGAGCCTTTAAATTGTGAGCGGGTAAGATGATAGGCTATAAAAATCCCTTGGATAGCCCTAGATTGTTTAGCCTAGATCCTATCATATCTAATTATATTAAATCACAAATTAAAGTGTTTAAAGAATTTGTACCCCCTAGTTAGGGTTTTGATGCAGGTAGCCGTATTGACCACCCACTCCTTACTATTTAAGACATTGTCTGTCCTGACCTATGTTATTCCATGAAGAGGTCTTTTAGAATAAAGACGAAAACGCTAGGAATCGTTTTTCAATTTTCCTTGTGGGTGTTATTTATCATATATATATATATATATATATATATATATATATATATATATATATATATATATATATATATATATATATATATATATATCCATAAAACTATATTTTAAGAACGAAAGGACGTATAAAGGGAAGTTCATTACATTTATTCGATAGATAGATACAACGTTTCTATCCAGTATGAACTTCCCTTTATACCTTCTTTCATTCATCCTACAAATGAAATGGAAGCTCCACAGGAGAGGCCCAAACCAATAGATATATATAGTTTAACTAAGTTTAAAAAGGACATGGCGAATAGGGCTCGACTGTCTAGGTTCTAACCGCACCATTTTCTATTTTTATCACTATTCAACTTTACAAAGGCTTCATTAAAATTGTGTAAATCTTTTTGACACTAAAATATTTATGTCCTTATGTTTGTAAAGAGTGTCCCAAAAATTACTTCCCATTTTAAAAAATTAATAGCATAAATAATAATCAAGTTATAAAATTGTAGATATATAAAATGAAAAATGAGATCTGGGATTTTTATTTATTCTTCTTCTTTTTCTCGGCTTTTGCCTACCCGGGGTCGCCATTCTTGATGAGTCGTTTCCAAAGATAGTCGGTAAAAGACTAATCCATTAAGGTTTTTGTAGAGACTTTATGGACGGATGCCGTCCTCACTCAAACCCTCCCTATTTATCCGGGCTTCAGACCGGCACTGAGTTGGGCTGGCTTGCCCCCCTTCCCCGAGTGCCTAGGTAACGAAGCTAGGATGATGGTCCTATAATTTCATGGCGAGGATCAATTTAAGCTCTTGAAAATCTCTTCTACGATTACTTCTTTGAAAATTGGGTCGAATTCGCAGCTCAAAATTTTCACTGAACACATTTTTCGCAAGAAGTCAAAAAGGCATCCTCTGTTTGCTCCGTAACTTGCTATCCTCCTGTTCTTAAAATATATCTTGGAGTTTTGTTGCTGTACAAATAATCATTCACATTTTTATTGTGTATCTATAATACGTATATAAATAATATAATACAAAATTATATCAGCCTAATTATTAACCCATAATATCAAGATACCGCAAAGAACACCGAGCAAGAATTGCGACAAATTATTTCCAAAATAATGCATTAATGGTTACTGTGCAGAGGTACTTTAGAACAGTATTTCATTAACAAAACAGTCCCTTGAGGCATTGCATTCATGTAATGGCGTCAAGGTTCAAAGAATCCGGGTCTACAGGTGATAAAGAAGGTTCTAGTAAACCAAGATCTGTGCAAAATGCATGTGTTAACCAGTGTTCATTAATAGCTGCAAACGTCAACTAAGATACGTTCCAGTCAATAGGAAATTTCGCGAACATAGTTGAAACGCTTCATGATAAAAGAATTGAAACTTCATCAGTACAAAATTCAAATATTTCAACATTAAATATTGCCGATTATTAAAAAAGATAACTTTGAACGCGCATTTTTGGGACTAAGGAATTATCTGACTTTTATCTCGCGCCTAATTATGTCCGATGAAGCTCATTTTCATATTACTGGATACGTTAATAAACCAAATTGAAAATTCGCATTTGCTGAAAACCATATGATAATTCACGAGCAGCCTCTTCATGCACATAGTGTTACGGTTACGGTCTGCTGTGGCATGATCAGTTAGAGAATCATTGGTCCCACTTCTTCAAAGATGCTGACGGAAAAAAGTGACAATAACAGTGGACAATTACAGAGAAATTATACAAGATTATTTATTGCCAAAAATGGAAGATTCGAAAATGCAACATATGTGGTTTCAATAAGATGGGCGTCGATACCACACAAAACGACAGAAACCATGGAAAAACTAAGAGCAGCCTTCCCTAGTCGGTTAAGTTTACGTTTAGGTGATGTTTCTTGGCCACCATGATCACTTGATTTTTCCTTATGGGGATACATTAGAGAAAATGTATAAGTATATAAACCTAATAACTCTAAGAATTGAAACAAAACATCAATGAAGAAATCGACAAAATCACTTCAGATGTTTTGGAAAATGTCATGAAAATATAGTGCACAGAATTCGCCTTTGTTTTAACAATAATGGAGAACACTTGAAGGATATCTTATTTATATAATAAAAATTAAAGATCTCCTATTTAATATTATATATCATATAATTTGGTAACCATTATTTTTTTTATGAATTTTAAAAAATGTTAAGTAACTTTTGGGCTGCCCTTTATAAATCATTGTATATCTAGAGTTTAGTATAGTTTATCCATAAATAATACAATTTTCTATTACGTTCAAAGAAAATGGTTTAATGGGTAACTACAAAATACATGTAATAATATATAAAAATTCTAAGATTAATTGCTCTTTTAGCTTCATATAAACTAAATTTGATTTCACTTCCTCTATCCTCATTTGAAAATAACCTTATAGGCTTATTATTAATCACATTCATTTGACAATAACCTTATATGCCCATGATTATACAAATACTGTATTTTAGGGTACTAAAACAGTGCATTTTCTCTTTTATGTTTTCAGAAAACGAATTTTAACAGTAACAAAACAATAATTAAAAGCATGTAAAAACTTTTTAAAGTATAGGAGAGATACTAAAAATGACATAACAACGCATCAAAATACAGGAATACAAAAATACTAAGGGTCAGCTTTCCCTCACAAGCTTTGCGTTACCCAGAACTGTAAATCTAGCCAACTTATCTACTAATTAACATGAGCAGATAAGGTGATCGTAAACATTTTCTATAGGAAATAAAATCCCAAAAGATAATATTTACCTAGGCCTAATGCTCACTGAACAAACAGAATCCAAAACCTTTTTCCTTGTTACATCTTAATAAGCCCCTTATTCGGCTATGAGGTAAAATATATGTGACATAAACACGGAGTGTTTCTGAGCTATTAATGGACCTGCCAACCTTACCTGCCTTCACCATAGAAGAGGTCAGGGTTACCAACTTGATATCGAGGGCCATTTAGCGTTTTCTTATTTACAGAACAGACGCCCATATTAGATTTCACCCTCTCTGGGAAAGAAATCTACCCCTTACTCTCATGGTCACAAGTGCCAAGGGCGAGAAAACTGGTGAAATGTGGCCTGCAGACACATTTTCACTTTAGATAACTTCACCACTTTCTTTAAAAATATTCCGTTGGTGATTTCATTGTAGGTTGGTTGTCTTTTTTTTTAAACCGAACCATTTTGCAAATTTCGAAAAAATAAAATCCCTTCGCTGAAGTTTTACGTCATAAACAATATATGAGCGGAACCATGTGACACTTGTAGACAAGCCGATTGTGCTGTTTATGCTACCATTCATGATTGTACACACACGCAGACACACACACATTCAAACGCACAAGCATGCCTACACCAAAAGACAACCGAGCATACAACTAAACGAGTGGATGCGGTACCTGCCACCCAACATCAGTAGAACCGAGGCGTTGCGTGAACGACCCCTAATTCTCTAAGTGACACGCCTACCGATGGGCCCCCGCGATTGAGGACGTGGCCCCGCCTTTCCAGAGAGACGAATGAGTCATCCAAACTTCCGCCTTGGCTTCGCGCATCTGCCGTAGTCAAAAGGATTAAGTTATCGGCTTCAACTCCCCAATCCGGGCAGACGGAGGGATGCCATCGGAGCGAAGATTTAAAGCTCCATTTTCTCATTTTTTCGTCTATTTTTCTATGGGAATTCCTTTATTGCCTGATTATAAGAATGGCCATAGTGGGTTCCCTCCCTATCCCCATGTGGGGTTTGTTGCTTGCTATAAACAATAAGGGTTATTAGGGAAGGCCCTTATCTTTAAAGGGACCCTTTTGAATGCCCAATGACACCACATTTTCCCACTTTACCCAGCCGCTCTTCCCGGTGTCTAATTTACCATGTAAGCTCCTGACTATCAATTTTAAATGATAAAAGTCGTGTTTCTTTACCTTTTCTTCCAGACGACACATTGATATCTTGCGGTCAAACGTCATCTTTGTTTCGAGTTATCAGTCGTCTGTGAAAGAAGACAGGAAAACGTTGAGAATAGTGAACAAAATGTAAAAACATAATAAGAGAAAAACGAACATATATTATGTTCATTTTATTAATGAAAGAATAATCAAAATAATGAAATAAAAATTAACAAAGTCAATAGATTAAAAAGAAAATTGAGAGGCAATTAGAGGAGAGATTGAAGTGCTGTTCTCGTTTCTATCCACATGGATTGTTTCTATGTTAGGGCTAAGTTCGTCCACTCAATTACTGGTAAAATTTCTTGAACAAGTTAAGGCTGGATTACGTATCTACATGTAGATATATCCACTTCAGAGGCTAAGGAAATAATAATATTTAAACTATCTGGCTTCTTTCACTTAGCCAATGTCGCTGACATCCATGTCAAGAGTAACATAACATAATTCAACGAATGAAAAAAAGACTGTAGGAGCCTATCAGGTCTTTAGCGTCAACTCCCACTCCATATACTGCATTCAGAATCCAGCTTAAAAGGGCATCACCATCATGGCTTGTCAAAAGCTAGATGAGTCAGCTACAGAGAACCCTAAAGTTTTAATGTCGAGAAGAGCGAATCCTAAAGATATTGTGTTTGTTATTCACGCCATAATCCGGTAGACCTCGGTCGACATTCGATGTCCGGACTCTCGGAGAGATAAAATATCTATTTCTATCATCCTGAGGACCCTAAGTAGTTTCCCCTTCAGAAACGTTTTTCATCATTAAAATATGTCTTTCCTGATTGCCCTTTAACCAGCGATCTGGCAACTTTCACTTTCTAATTGTCTCAAATTTTCATTCGCGTTGCAATTCATCATATTTTTAACGGCGGTGAGTTTTAAACCGCCTAATTAATTAATTAATTTGATTTTTGTGGTGTTTTTTTAATTGAGCATTAAGTATTGAATGTATGTGTGCCATTGGGAGCCAAAATTGGGCGATATTTGCGGAAAGACCTGTATTTTAGGCTATGCTCGCTAAACTAAGGGAAGCCCATATATATATATATATATATATATATATATATATATATATATATATATATATATATATATATATATATAGTAAGAATATATTGTATAATATGTTATTTATTACAGAGAACAATTCTTAACACTAAACCATCAAGGCCTGAGAAACGCAAGTGGATAAGAAAAGGTCTAAGCTATCAGGTGCTCAATGTAGAAAAAAGAGGAAAGAAGAAGCGGAGAAACGAGCAAAAGATGAAGGTATAGAACTTTGCCAGTACTTCTCACTGCTATTTTGTGATCATACATCTTTCTAGGATATTTGAAGGGCACTGATGTATTTAGCCTAAGCCCTAATTTGCCTAGTTTCCTAGGAAAATGTTTAGTAACTTGTGCTCAATAAGTTAAGTTATTGTTTTGGCAAACTCATGCATTGGTCACTTATGTTGTTTTTTTACCTGATTGCAGGGGCCCTTTTGAAATATTTTGAAACCTCTGCCACTAGCCAGGATTGTAAGCTGTCTACTTCTGCAGCCACACAAGCCTCTACAGAAATGGTTTTGGAGCCTTCGGACCCGGCTGGAGAACAATCTACTTCTACAGCCTCACATAGACCTGTGTCTCCACAAATGCAGTCAGATTCAGAGGATGAAGACCCATTCGCTTCCACTGCTTTCCATCAGGACTCTTTTGGTGAGTTATTTATTTATTTATTTATCTTTTTGCGCATAGGATGGTAAATAATAATTTAAAATAATAAATGATGTATTTCAAATATAAAGCAGTAAATAATTAGGACACAATTGACTTCCAGAGGACCAACTTAAGTATCATCAGACTTTGTATTCCCTAAAAAAGACAGTGATGGAAGAAGTTGCCACCATCATTATTTCAGGAAGTCATTGATTAGTAGTGATAATATAACCAGAAGTTGGCTGGTCTATTTATCAAAAAACAACAGCCTCTTCTGTTTCTGTTGCACATTATTTTGCAAGAGAAAGATACATTTACCAAGACTGGGACTTTCAGACTGGAAGCATGCAGGCTCATTGCTCACATCACACGAAAGCAGTCCAGAATCCCGAAAATCTATGAAAACGTGGAAAGAGCTGACAGTGAGGATGAAAAGAGGGGAGACCATTGACAAGCAGGAGATGGCACTTCAGGAGGCTGAGATATCAAGATGGAAAGCAGTGCTAACGCGTCTTCTTGCTATTGTGCATTCTCTGGCAGTTACGAATTTGGCACTAAGGGGACACACAGAAAAGTTATTCTCACCATCAGATGGCAATTTTTCGAAAGAAGTTGAGCTGCTGGCACAATTTGACCCTATAATGCAAGAGCACATTAACCGTATCCAACAAGGGACCTTCAGTTACACCAGTTACTTTAGCCACCACAGACAAATCGAGCTTATTGATTTGTTGAGCAGCAATACCATTTCAGCAATGGTGGCTGACATCAAACAATCTAGATTGCACTCCAAACATCAGCCACACTGAACAGTTGTCAGTTGTGATTCAGGCAGTATCACTTGAGGTGAAGCCCCATATCATGGAACATTTCATGGGGTTCTTGGAGGCGGAAGAGTTAACTGGTCAGCATTTGGCATCTATGATTTTGAAGAGACTGGATGAGTTAGAAAATCCTTTCATGGACTGTAGAGGAAAATCATACGACAATGGGGCCAACATGAAGAGAAACACGAAGGTGTTCAATCCAGGCTACTTGAAATGAATCCCAGAGTTCTGTTTGTTCCGTGTGGGGCTCATTCTCTGAATCTGCTTGTGGCCGATGGTGCGAAGGGATCTATTGATGCCACAAGTTACTTTGGCATCTTGCAGAATCTTTATAACTTGTTTTCAGCCTCCACACAACGATGGGCCATTTTGAAAAAAACATGTGAATATCACCTCGAAGATATGATCTGACACAAAATGGGAGAGCAAGATCAAGAGTGTGCAGCATCTAAGATATAAAGCAGCTGGAGTGAGAGATGCAATGATCGAGGTGAGAGATCACACCAAAGATTCTGTAATAAAGGTTGAGGCCCAATCTCTAGCAGAGGAAGTTGGATCATACCACTTCGCCATTTGTTCAGTTGTGTGGTACGACCTGTTGTGCCAAATTCAGCACGTAAGCAAGCAGATGCAATCTCGTAACATGCAAGTTGATGTTGCAGTAAATCTCCTAAAGAAGACAGAGAGAGCTCTCTATGATTACAGGGTAACAGGTTTTGTTGCTGCACCGATGGCAGCCAAAGATATCTGTGAACAAATGCATGTGGAGGCTGTGTTAAAACAGAAACGGTTGAGGTCTACAAAGCGGCACTTCTCCTATGAAGCATGTGATGAGCCCTTAAATGATGCTTTGAAGAATTTGGAGGTGACATTCTTCAATGCAGTCGTTGATGCTGCAATCTGTCATTCAGGAAAGATTTTCCACCTTGGAAAATGTGGGAGAGAAGTTTGGAGTGCTGACTAATTTCCATAATCTCACATTTGAGGAGTTGTCTAAATAATGTGAAAACCTTAGCACTACACTAAAGTTTAAGGGTCATCCTGACTTGAATGGTAGAGAGCTTGTACAGGAGATAAAAAACTTGCCAGACATGCCATTAAAAACTATGTCCTTGCTTGAGCAATTAACATTTATCCACGAAAGGGAGCTAACACTCTCAAATATATCCAAATCTGTGGACTGCTCTCAAGATTTGTATTACTCTTCCAGTCACTGTTGCCGAAGCAGAGAGGAGCTTTTCTAAATTCAAACTCATCAAATCCTACCCGAGATCAACTATGTCACAGGAACGCCTCACTGGTCTGGCCATCATCAGCATAAATCACACAGTTGCTGAGAAGATTTCATATGATGAGCTAGTTCATGATTTTGCAGCGAGGAAAGTGAGAAAAGTCAGGATTTAGATGGTAATTGTGCTGTGGTGCAGTAGATTTTATTTGTTATCTTCTATCAACTTTCTTATACTTTAATGATAAAACATTTAAATAATTTCATTACAATATTGTTTCTGTAGCTTATGTTAGTTGCGCAATTTCATTTGTATTATTCCTATTTCTGGTACCATGACTATATTCCTCTTTGTGTTTTATTTAAGTGATGAAGAGTTTGTAAAATTCATAAATTACATTTTTTTTAAAAATTCTGAAGTAACAATAAATAGTTCAATAAAAAGTTGTTTTGTAAAAGTTAAAGCTGTCCTAAACTTCTTATGTACACTGTGGAGGGGGGGGCGCCATAGGTGAGGTTCGCCCAGGATGCCATGTAGGCTAGGACCGCCACTGCTTCGAACTATAAACCTTTTACACCTGTTCAGTTCCCCTAACTTCGAAACTTTCTTTAAAATCCTTTACGCGCACACCTGAGTTATACAGTGGACAGCAAAAGTTTACAACAGTTAGAAATGTAAATTTAACGCATGATAATGAAATTTACAATGCACGTGGAACTTTATGTAATAAATACAATGCAATGATCAGAATAAATCAGGGGGCTTTGCGGGAAGACATTCATGAGCATAGTTCAGATGAGTGTTCAGCATATCAGGGGAATAATGTTAAAATAACCATCGGATGAATAGAAGCTGTGAATTTCCTTTATTATGGCTGATTCTATTAGGCGTCTATGTATAAAAATGTGGGAATTATAAATTATTTTTGCATTATCAAAGTCAATTTTATGGTCTTCACTAGAAACAGGTAAGAACAAGTTGGAAGATAGGCTTCCCCGGTATATGTTGCAATTGCGTTCCTTCTATAATCAATAGTTTGCCTTGGAGATATGGAAGATGACGAATGTCTCCGTCGAATCCTGGTTTCGCAATAAAATTGTCCAAAATACTGTGGTTTCTTTAGTGCATATATATATGTATATATATATATATATATATATATATATATATATATATATATATATATATATATATATATATATATATATATTCAAATTTTGTTTAAGACCATTGTGTATTTCGCCTTAATTAATTTCCTTTGGCAACTTTCTCTACTTCTAACTATCTTTTTTATTCCATCTTGTAGATGGTGGATTACTTGTCCAGTATTCATCGCTTTTTTTTAAATGAATGTGTTTGGTAAAAACCGAACTAAATTGGTAGTTTGGTTTTTACCAAACACATTCATTTAAAAAAAGAGATGAATACTGGACAAGTGATCCACCATCTACAAGATGGAATAAAAAAGATAGTTAGAAGAAGAGAAAGTTGCCAAAGGAAATTAATTAAGGAAAAATACACAATGGTCTTCAACAAAATTTGCATCCAAGAAAGACTGCTACCCAACTACACTAATATATATATATATATCCAACTTCACCGCAGGAAAGAGAATCGGAATCATTTTTCTTCGGAAGTAAGAAATAACTATTCTGAAGAAAAATTATTCCCTTTTCTCTTTCCTGCGGTGATGTATTTATTTCATCATTCTCTCGCGCTCATGATATATATATATATATATATATATATATATATATATATATATATATATATATATATATATATATATATATATATTCGGTAAGAGGCCATGTTGGATACATGTATTATTGAAGTCTACAAAAATGACTTAGTTATTAACTTTAACTTGCATTTATGATTTCCATCATAATTGTTTATTTATTATGTACTGACATTTAGGGTTGCAACCCATTTTCAAGGAGCTAAAGTTTGATAAAAAACGTGCATAATATTTTGGCTACATTCTTAGCTCCTTGAAAATAAGTTCCAACCCGAAACGTCGGTATATAATAAATAAAGAATTATGATGGAAATCATAATTTCAAGTCAATTAAGCGTCGATGTATATAATTGAATCGGCACTTATAAAAGAAATTCCCAACTTTAATACTTCCGACGGCCAATTCAATACTAATACCTTAATAAGCAAGAAATTCATACCTCCGTTTCTCAAAAATGCCGACACATTCTCGCATAATCCACCTTAGCGCCACTGATTTGTGTGTTTGTACGTTAAGCAACTGCTGTATCTCACTTAGTTGAATAGCGATTGACAATGACGGATGTCTCCGTCGAAACCTGGTTTCGCATATAAAATTAGTCCTATTACTGTAGTCCATATATATATATATATATATATATATATATATAAATATATATATATATATATATATATATAAATATATATATATATATATATATATATATATATATATATATATATATATATATATATATATATATATATATACACTTCAATTATCTCATCTGTCCTCTCTTTAAACTACTTGGGATTCCTAATTTTATCACTTCCTTTAAAAAAAACTCGAATACCCTCGAGAATACCCTCGTTGGTCTTTGCTGCTACTGTTAAAATAAATAAAAATAACACACCAAGTGCAGTTTGTGGAATGGAATTGGAAGAAATTAAAAAAAATAATATAGAATGAAGATTAATCACAAATGAAGCCGCAAGGAAGCATCATTCCCCACCAGTATTGGAGCGCTCCCTGACACATATGCGTCACGGTGACGTCACAAGATAGGCCTCTCAGTCAGTCGAGAGAAGGAAAGAAGACGGACATGAGACGAAGACATTAATAGAACTATGATAAAAGGGAAAACGATGAAAATAGCAACCAATAACCAAACAGCGTATATCCTATGGGAAAATGTACGAACAAGCATGGCAATAGTTTCAACTGTAAGTAGTCACCTCTTTCAATAAATCGGGCGATGTGGTTTCGATACATTTTTGCTCATTCTAACTTCACCATGGTTTCGATCTCCTGTTTCAAAAGTTCGATCTTTCTTTCTGAACTTTTTAGAGGGGAATATCCTCGTTGGGTTTGCTTTCAAATTAAAATTTTAAAATAAAGGATAAAAATGTAAATTCACCTGTCAGGGAGTTAGCATAAGAACCAATCTAGCTAACTCAAGTTCACCCCTCGAGCCATTTTACTGCGGTGCAATCTTCCAAACACATTTTCGTCCCGATTTTCGAAGGAAACGTTTCGATGATTCCTTTGGCCCAACATGACTCAATGGCATGGATCCGTTGCTCAATGCTCTAATCTTGCCCCCGCTGTTCCAGGGACGTCACCCCGACACACTCAGCCACATGGACTCCTGAACATATCAAAACATGACGCTTGAAACATGGCCATATGGCGCTAAAATATACCGTCGCAAACGTTTGAGCACATGGCCACAAAGACGTTTGATCACATGCGCGCCTGAACCCATCGACGCATGGTCTCTAGACCACATCACCACATGATCTCTAGAACACATGGCTACATTGAAACCAACACATGGTCATACTCATATGGATGCTTAAACACGGCCATTTTCAGCCATATCGTCCCTCGCACCGGAATATCCCCCTCTCCCCCTGCTTCTAAGTCACTCTCTCTTACTGACATCTTGGACACACCCACTTAAATAGTGCACACAAACACACATAGGATATCAAATGTCCCACATCTACGTCCCCATCACGATAGAAAAATATGCACACACAAAACTTTACATATGGAAAACAACAATCAAATCTCCATACGCACACCTACTCGCATGTGTGTATTATCCATGCAAGAATGCCGACAATATAGACTGAAATCTCATACATACATACAAATGCGTACATGCATGAATAAACACCCATATGAATAAGCCATAGGAGAAAACCTCTTGGTGATGTACGAACTGGAGAAGCGCACAACTCTCCTGTCTTTCATGCGGGAGCGAGCATTTCCCAGCGTGGGAACTAGCACCTAGAAAATGAAGGGATAAGTAGGGAAGGAGGAGGGGGGGAACTGAGCGTGGGAAACCGAGTTGCCATGGTTACAGATCCGAGGCCACCCAGCTTTATCTTATATCACAAAGATAAATAAATTTTTGTGGTTGTTTTAGTTGTTACTGCGGCTGCAAATGGCGTTATTGCTGTTGTTGTGATTGTTGTTAATGACATTTTGTATCCCAGAAACGTATTTTTTTATTATTATTGATTGTCGTTTTAACATAGGAACATAAATGAAGGAATCTACAACAATATAATCAATAGCCTATACGAGGCAGCGCCTGTTCCCAGTACCCAGTTCAGTCCACCCAACACCCTCATTTATTGGAGGAGGGCTGCATTATTGTCTTTGTCACTGTTGTTATGGGGTATTTCTCTTCTAGTTGGCAAACGTGGAAAGTATTTCTTTCGTCCAGTGGCAAAGAAAGACGATAATTCCTTCTTCTCAGCAGCTTCGAGGAGAATTTGCTCTCTCCAGGCAGTTGGCATCCGCATACTGCCTTCGAAAGAGGGTACATAAGCCCTCGAAACGGGCCAATATTATGGACAGGCAAAAAGGGGCACCCACTAACCAGCCCAACGATTCGCACGAATGACCTGTTCTAAAGTTGAATAACTGAAATACTTTTCATTTAAACGTGTAACATCAAAACAAATACCTTGAGATGTGGTGGATAGCATACCAGCTATATCTCTAGAAGACGACGCCGTCAAACAGGTCAAACTCATAGCAAGCGTAAAGTAGTTGCGCAAGATAGCTCTTGCCTCGGGCCCCAATGGTGTTATAGACCCAGAGAATCTTGCGTTGGCCTTGGTCACGAATTCTTCCCAGTATATACATTTGCCATCGAGACAGTTTTGATAGGGCAAATCGGTCAAAACGTTTTTGCGGACAAGCTGTTCACGTAGCTCTTCAATACGTTCGTCAAATGATGTTTTGACGAACGTATTGAGGCACACAGCGTGTCGGATTGTACCGCTTAAAGTGGAATATTATAGCTATGTTGAGATGCCTAAATCCGTTGTTTCATATGCACTTAATCTAAATGGTATTGACCCCCGGACTAAGTCCTTTATGCAGAACTTTTCCTATTATAGGATGAATGCTGTTAAATTCAAGTTTACCCCTTTGCTTAATAATTATGGATCAATTGGGAATAATAGGCCAACCGCTATAGTCCCTGTGTACACCATGTTTGAATCTAATATGGATAATTCCTGGACATCAACTAAGGCAGATTGGAACATGTAATTTAAAACTAAGAAGGAAACCATTAATTAGTACACGCGACTTTGCGTATAATCATGGTAGATTATTTCTTTTTTTCGAAGAGTTGCAAATAACCTACAGAAAAGGAAGTACAAAAAGAGAAAAAGACAAGCAAAAGACTTAAAATATGGTAAAAAAAGATCTAAAAATAATCTACGAAAAGATCTACAAAGGCTACAGCAAAGAGGAAAGGGCGTTGAATGCGTGATCTACACTATAAGACCCATTTATATACGGGGAATGAGCGCAAGTACTCGAGGAGCACAACCGAAAGAAAACAACCGATACACGAGGAAGACGGGAGCACAAAAACTCCTGAGCAGTCACACATGTACACTATTGCATACTATCCCATGCATCTGTAGACGTTTGTTAGTGTGTATGTGTGAAAGAAATGGAAGTATGAGTGATCAGATGGTAGAATCCGTGACAGGTGCATGGATGTGTGTACCTATCGATACTCGGTACATTGGCACAGGGTGAGAGTGACAGGAGAGGCATCAGTCGTCTGTTCAGGGACTATTACCGGGAGGTAAGCAACCCCTCCCCCCTTTACAAACCCCAAGGGACCTGATAAGAACACGACAGTGGTACCATTAGAAGCAAATAAATTGTGCTAACACAAATGCTAATGGTAATTATAGTAAAAACGAGCACAGATGCAAGGACAAAGACACAAACATTAAAAAGGTGTTTTAGCGGATAAATCCACGTGTGATAATCCTTTAAATCACGTGTGAACATGAGAAACTGTGTGTACGTGTGAGTTTCCTTGTATACGAATGATCTTGGAAGAAGTTAGAGCATGAATGCCTGAAACGAAATATGTATGTATGCATTTATGTGCGTGTCCGGCTGTATTATTGCATATGCGCGCAAGACCAAAGGACACATCAGGTGTGTTTTAAGATGGTGGAATATTGGTTTGCACTTGTATGGGCGTATTTATGTACCCCTATGGACATGTATGTTGTGTATGGTGATGGTTTTTTATAAAAAGATGTTGAGAGGAAAAAATCTACAAGTGTGGGACTCGTTTGACACCTGTGTGTATATGCATGCGTTACTTCCTATTATACACACACACAAACACCTGTTTCGTCAGATGGGCAGATATATATATACACGACGATGATAATTCTTTAGTTTTTTACTTTTTTAGATTTATTGGAGTTACGCAAAACGTGGAAAGAGGTTCCGCCAATCAAATTCCCAACTTCTTCCACACATTTATCAAATTCACCTCTCTCTGGCATCATAGAAAACGTACATAATGCAACGGCGGGGATTAAAACTGTTGTGTACGTTTTCTATTTTGATATTGAAGTTAATTTGATGTAGGTGTTTTGCGTGAGGGAGGTTGGAAAGTTGATTAATGTGGGGTTGATGTGTGGGAGAGATTGGGAAGTTAATTTTTTTGCCTGGGATTTAAAGCGAAATACCAACAAGCACGTATCCCGCAGGTAGTGTGGGAGAGCGAATCTGTAAATATAGTGAAGAAAAAAGAAGCGTGAATGTGTGGAAGATATGTAGCCGCAGATCCTTCTGCAGGCACTGGGGCCGAGATGGCCCACAATCCTCCAGATGTCAGCTGCAGCATGATTGACTGCTACACTTGACATTCTTTTGCGGGGTTGGGAAGTTGATGGAGGAGGGATTTGATGTGTGGGAGTGGCATGGGGGGAGAGGTTGTGAAATCAATGGAGGGGTTCAATTTGCAATGTGTGGTGTGGTTAGCAAGATGATTGAATGGTTGGATGTGTGGAAGTGGTTAGAAAGTCGATGGAATGGTTGGATGTGTGAAAGTGGTTGGAAAGTCGATGGAATGGTTGGAAGTGTGGAAGTGGTTGGAAGTTTATGAAATGGTTGGATGTGTGGAAGTGGTTGGAAATTCGATGGAGGTGGTTGACGTGTTGGGAAGTTGGAGGTATTTAGTTCATGTGTGGGAGAGGGTAAGATAATGGAAGGATTTAGTGTGTGTGGGAGATTGAAGTTGAAAAGCAAGTTTGATGAGTGTAAAAGATTATGAAATTTTATAGATGAATTTGACATGTGGGAGAGGTTGAAAAAATTGCTGGAAAGGTGATGTTTAGATGAGGTTGTGGAAGATGATGGAGGAGGTTTGGTGAATAAGAGGGGTTAAGGAATATGACATGAGGGAGAGGTTATCAAGTTAATTTAAGAGATTTTATGTGTGGAAGAGATTGCGAAATTGATGACATTTTTTGATGTGAAGGTGACGTTATGAAAGTGAAGAAGTTTGGTGTGTAAGAAAAGTTGGAAAGTCGATGAGGAAGTTTGATGTTAGGGAAAGGTTGAGAATTTGATGAAAGGGTTTGTTGTGTGGTACATTTGACATAACATAAAGGAGGGAGGGGTTATGAATTTGCTGAGTGAATGTTCGGTATATTATGAAATCAATCGAGGATGAAAAGTCTTGCCCAAAGAGGGAGGGCCTCCACACACCTTACCCCACTAAAATAAACGTGCTTTGAGCACACCGATTCCCGGATACGAACACAACTTAATCCCCCTTTGCTTGAAGACTCAGGGAGGGGGGGGGGGCAGGCAATAAAAAATAAGGACAAAAATAATGCAAATAACGTTAAATATCGTAAATGAGGATATAAATACAGCTTCGGATACGGGATTGTTCGTACCTGGATGTACTGCTCAGAATTACGAATTAAAAACACCTTGAAAGGTAGGTCGGTGTGGTGGGGGAGGAGGTAAAGGGGGAGAAGATCATGTTAATTGGGGAGGGGGGACAACCTCTACCACATAACGAAGCGTACCATACAACCGCTCCATGAGTACAATGACCCTACCGTAAATGTGGCAGTAAAGAGCCAACCCATATTTATACAACTGTCAGACGCACATACGCACACGGTCACAACATAGATTTTACACACCTGTTCAACTAACGCATTCGCACACAAACACTCATACAACTACTTGACACAGATACTTATACAGTCAGTATAAATTTATACAACTGCCCGATACACCGAGTTACAAGATAGCTTTATACAAGTGTTTAACGCACACATAACATCAATGATGTAAGTGCATGAAAGTCTAACATCTGTAACTGTTTCACACACATAACATCAATGATGTAAGTGCATGAAAGTCTAACATCTGTAACTGTTTTACACACATAACATCAATGATGTAAGTGCATGAAAGTCTAACATATGTAACTGTTTCACACACATAACATCAATGATGTAAGTGCATGAAAGTCTAACATCTGTAACTGTTTTACACACATAACATCAATGATGTAAGTGCATGAAAGTCTAACATCTGTAACTGTTTCACACACATAACATCAATGATGTAAGTGCATGAAAGCCTAACATCTGTAACTATTTCACACACATAACATCAATGATGTAAGTGCATGAAAGTCTAACATCTGTAACTGTTTCACACACATAACATCAATGATGTAAGTGCATGAAAGCCTAACATCTGTAACTATTTCACACACATAACATCAATGATGTAAGTGCATGAAAGTCTAACATCTGTAACTGTTTCACACACATAACATCAATGATGTAAGTGCATGAAAGTCCAACATCTGTAACTGCTTCACACAAATAACATCAATGATGTAAGTGCATGAAAGTCTAACATATGTAACTGTTTCACATACATACATATAGATGTTTACGTTTGTTTGACAGTCACAACATAAGTCTATACATCTGTAACTGGTCCACACGCATACATATAGATTTTTACGTTTGTTTGACAGTCACAACATAAGTCTATACATCTGTTTGACTCAACATGGTAAGAACAATATAATATATACGTGTTTGACAAACTCACAACACAAGTTTTTACACAGTCACAACATAAATTTATACAACTGTTTAACATACATAAAATACACTCTAGCCTTTGTTCACTATGAAATGTGAACAAAGTGGCTCGTGATGGCAGAAACGCTCTTTGCTTAAATTATCTGTGTATTCAGGTTGTCTATTTCCTCAAAATTGTGAAGTAAAAGGATGTATGCATTGTACACAACATATAGTACAAATTGTACATATATACGATACAAAGCTCAAATATTTTAGCTATGGATTCGTAGCCCCTGTGCGTTTATGTAGGTATTAGTTTAGGACGTGTATGTATTGATATGTGTGTACTGGAGCCCCATGTTTGTTTTTGTGTATGTAGTTCAATGTTCATCGATGTGCGTTCACTCGCGCGTATATCTTCTTATTTGTATAAATGCGTGGGTTATGTGATTGTTTTTAGGTATGTGCGAAGTGATGAACATTTATGTACGTATGTGGATCCTAAATATATGTATTCTTTTGTATGATAGATCTTCGTGAATGTGTATATTTTCACTATACACACTTGTGCGAATCATCGTATGTACATGCACGTTTGTGTGGGTCACCATCGTATGTAGGTATAAATGTGTGTAAAATGAATCGCAAGCCTTTTTTTTCCAAGATTCACATTTGTGGATTAAATCCGACATATTTACAACCAGCTGGGGCCAGAGAGCACCATTAAATCCCCCAAACCCGAGTCTTCACTACCACAACATTCTCATTCCATCACCCCTCTTTACTCCCACCTACTGAAGGTATTGGGGGAGATGACGAATGTGAAGTATTTGGGTGCTGGGAGAAGGCAGAAGAGAGGAGTGATTTTCCCAGGGTTTGGCTGTCGACAAAAGTTCATCCGATAACAAAAGCTTATCATAACACACATTTCATTACATACATAGACACAAACGGCACTTGTTTCCGTGTACGTATTAAAAAGGAACGGGGGATCAATTAACTAAAATAATTTGAACGTTAAGAAGAAAGGAGAATGAAGGGGAGGGAGAGAAATAGCTGCAACAGACAGATCAAGAGGGAGAGAAAGAGATAGTGTGTATGTGTGTGTGTGTGCGTGCTTGTGTCTCCCACATTCCGCCGCGTCTCCTCAAAACGGTACTAGGCCGTCTTCTCAATGCATTCCAGAGACGTTTGCGAGACCTGGCACTGAACAAAATGTAAAAAAAGAAAAAAAGTATTTGCTTTCGGTTTGTTTCATTCGTTCAATTAGACAATGGTGTTTACTAGTAAATACCTTAATAGGACCATACATACAGGGCAACCATTACAGCCATGCACACCAACAAAAGGAAATATATCTGACCGAGGTGGACAGTTTACCATAGAAATTGTAGAGGGTGAAAAAATCGTCACATTTATGGCAGATCTATTAATAGTAGTATATTATTTAACAAAAGAAATATCAAATAAGGATGAAAATATAACTGTTTGACCTTAATTAAAACAGAATAACGTAGCAAACTTTTTTTATTGCAACAAGCCAACCAGGCAGCATTCCTAAAGCGGTTGCCAACTAGTAAAAGAATCCAGATTTGGGGGTAAAAGAAATTAAATCAATTTCTCTAACCAAATGACATCGTTTGAAATTTTGTTTTGCCCTTTGGTATTGATAACAAATCTGAATTATTTGAAATTGACAATTATGATGTTCAAATGCGAATATATCTTTGTCAATGCACCGAACAAGCTCAAATTAATTTCATTGATGGGTAAAAGTTGCCAACTAGGAATAAACGGAGTGATTTATCCGAAAGAGAGCAATTTGACGTATGACTAAACGTGTGTATGTGTGTAAGAAAAGAAATGATAAAAAAAGGTGATAGATAGACGAAGATATGAAAAAAAAAAATAGACACATATTATATCTAAATTTAAAGCCATGAAAACTTTCGATTGATTGTTACTCGAGTTACATACTTTCACACAACGTAAATATAGACACCGATTACGATACCTACACGATGAAAAACTTCACTTGAACTGTGACTAAAAAGTTCAAACGAAACAAACATCCCCCACAAAACGAAAGCACACGTACATCGATATACGCACACACGACATTCCTGCATTCCTTCGATGAGCACCAACCGACGAACGAACAATGACTATTCCTCCCTGAACTCGAGTCTTCACAGTTAAACCTGAAAATATTTCTCATTTTTTTTAAGACTAATTTTATATTAGTATTATTTCGCTCGTTACTGATACAACTGATATTACCGCTAATAACAAACGACCAAAGTTGAAGGTACCTTTGTTTAATATTACCGCAAATGAAGATATATTCTTAAATAAAAAAAACGACACGAAATTGGCCTGAATTCTTCGTTAAATTAAAATTTCAGAATTTTAATTTAAAAATTGATAAGCTTTTATAAAAAAAACTAATATATATGGGTTAAATTATTATTTTTAATGTGGGTTTAGTTCTGCTTTAGCATTTATAACAACTTTAATTGGACGATGAATTAAATGAATCAGCTATCTAAAGGATTTTGAACTGATTCGTCGAGCAAAACCTGCCCCAGCACTTTCAGAAACGCTGACGGAGGGATTTGGTTCCCTAGTTGTTTCTCCTGGCCCCAACACCCGCAGCCAGCCCCAATGCCTGCAGGAGGATTTGCGGCTATATATCTTCCACACATTTTAACTTGCTCTATCATCACCACTTTCTTTACGTCTCTTCTTACCAACTTTATGCGTGATATGGGCCTCGTTGCTATTGCGTTTTATAGTCGGGGACCCCCCCCCCTCAAACCTTTGCTACTCCAAATGACACCATAAATGCTCGAATATATTACGACCTTACTCATTTTGATGCAATTCAAAACATTGTTGGTTGCAGCGACTTTATTGGTGTGAAGGGATGCATTATCTTCCTTAATGATGGTGCGGCCAGTGAGAAAGAGCGTTTGCATCATGGGGTGCACCTGATCAACGAGACAGTATTATTAGTTCCCCCGTTAACCAGTACCATTATTGGACTAAGGGGGATTGCATGGTATTGCCACCCAAATCATTTCTTACCCACCTCCACAAGTGTGGGGACGGAACAATGAAGTTAATAAGCTTCCTTAGCCGTCCTTCATGAGTAAACTTGGCCAAAACATAGAAATAATGTGAATGAAGATTCCTTCGAATATATCACATTCTTCCATTGGCCTTTTATCCAATTCCTATGCTTCTTCTCTTCCTCTTCTCTTTTCTTCATAAGAATGTGAATGAAGATTCTCTCGAATATATCGCATTTTTTCATTGGTTCTTTATCCAATTCCTTTGCTTCTTCTTTTCTTCATAATAATGTGAATGAAGATTTCCTCGAGTATATCGCATTCTTTGATTGGTCCTTTACCCAATTCCTATGTTTCTTTTCAAAAGGCTTCTTGCATCAACCCTTTGAGAGGTTGAGGATGGTAGCTCTGGCGATGAGCGCTTAATGACACAGGTTCGAATCCAACTCCTATATTCATTTTCATATAACGGTAAAAATAGTTTGCCCTATTTTTCTCCGTTTCTATATCTCCCATTTTCTCTCTTAAGTTTTCAATGGTTCACGTAATATTTTCCTTAGCGTTTTCCCGGGTTGTGATACGAGTTTTCATTTTTCATTTCTTTGGGCCTTTAAATACATACCCTATTACATGTATGTCTATACATGCATATACAGTTGACACAATTTGTCTTGTCACACTTTACACTGAATTTCGTTCAGTGACATTTTAATATATTATTATTTGTTGAGAGATAAGAGTGTTTTGTCTATATTTAGTTATAAATAAACTAGATAGGATATTTAACAATAAAATAAATTAAATTTAGTTATCTTTTTACCTAATTGCGGTATTTCAAATTACTGTCGAAACATTTTGAAATTGTTTTGTTTCAAATAGGGATACCAAAATATTTCGTTAATTTCCGAGGAGAGCCGCAAGAAATTTTAGCAGTATTTTCCTAACTTTTTTTGTTGTAATTTATAGGTTTTTTAAGTTATTTAAGTTAGTTTAAGTTAGTTTATGTAAATTTACTAAACTTACGTTAAAGCTTAAAAAGCTAAAACTGGCATAAATCTAGCCAAAAAATCCGGGTAAAATATCGTGCAGCAAGCACTCTACTTGAAAATTACCAATATTGCCACAATTTATCCTTTTTTTCCAAAGTTAATTAACTTTTCATATTTAAGTTTAAGCATCGAATTCACAAAAATATTCGCATTAATATTTGACTATTATATATATTTAGCTCTATAATTAATTTTCTGACCTGTGTTATGAAGAATATTACTTGGCAACATAGCACAGCAAAACCTAGCGACAGTCATCCAAACTTATTTGAGGGCTTATAGAACATATAAATAATATTATCATACCTAGTTTATCTTTGTCCGAAGGAATATGAAAATATGACATGACTAAATTGGGTATCTGCAATAATTGGCATAATAAAATATAATAACCAAGGACTTTTTGGCCACCCTTTACAATTAACAGGTTTCGTCCTTTCTTCTTTTTCCTTGTTTGGAAATCTCGATGTCGGTGATTGTCTGAATTATCGAGTTTTGTTCAGCCATCTCACAGTTTCCCTCGTTAATTGCTACCTCACAAAAAGGTACGCGAGCCCAATAATGCAAAACATGAAAGAAAGAATTCCAAGCGTTTAAATATAAGACGAAAATGCTTGGAATTCTTTTTATATATATATATATATATGCAATGTCCCGCAGGAAAAAATGAAATGGTGTTTCCGAGTACTTTCGAACTTTATTAAGTTCCTTATTAAGGATAACTACAAGAAATAGTATTATATTAGAGGTATATATACGAAAGAAAAGTATAAAAAACCGGCTCAAAAACATATATATACCTCTACTAATATAATATTATTTCTTGTAGTTAGTTTTGATAAGGAACTTAATAAAGTTCGAAAGTACTCGGAAACACCATTTCATTTTTTCCTGCGGGACATTGCATTCATTTACTACCCTCATGTGATACTTTGTAAGTATTTCATATATATATATATATATATATATATATATATATATATATATATATATATATATATATATATATATATATATATATATATATATGTGTGTGTGTGTGTGTGTGTGTGTGTGTGTATAGGTGTGTGTGAAGCTTTATCCATTTTACCGTGATAGCGTTACTATCTACGTTTCTTTTTCCTTGCATGGTTCCTGTGGATTATTCCTAACGTTAAAGCAAGTACCAACGAGGGCACCACAGGGAGTTTTCTTTTTTAGAGGTGCCCAAAGTGGTAAATTAGGTTAATAATAATGTGTGAAAGGTAGAGTGCTCGAGCGGCCGAAAGGAGAGACTACGTGGTACTCTCGCGATCGGAATGGAGAAAACTTAGAATGGACAAAATTATCCATTATTTATTGAAAATTCAAGTGAAAAAAATAACCTTAATCCCCCCAAAGACTTTGAACTTAATGCCTCACAAAAGGGGCTCAAATTTATGCTCCCCCTCCCATCCACATACTTCTATTCCCTTATAACCTTTTTACTCACCCAAATTCTCCACTATTCCCGGATAGTCCTAAATGTAGGGGAAGGAGGGCATTAAGGCCCCCGACTGACGAAGAAATGCAGTGCGGTGACATCATCGTGACGTCACGCGGGGAGATTGACGAGCTCAGCTGCGGGGATTTAGGGAGGGGTAATGAAGGATGAGGGGGGGGGGGCAAGGGGAGGAGATAGGTAGTGAGTGAGAGCAGGGAATCATAATAAATGCTCAACCGCTGAAGGATTTATTATTATTATTATATCTTTATTGTTTTTATGACTATTATTATTATTATTATTATTATTATTATTATTCACACAGGGCTAGAAGTAGAGGGAGAGTATTTTAGTGGCCTTGATATATTATTGAAACTACTATTACTACCTACTATTAGTAGCAGTAGAAAAGTGATGGGGAAGAGGGAGAGGGTAGAAGAAACAGGAAAGACGCGAAGGAGACGAAGAAGAAAGAGGAGGATAAGAGGAGGAAGAAAAAAAAAGAAGGAAGATAAGGAGAGGAAGGAGGAGAAGGAGAAGAAAGGGGAGTAGTGGAGGAGGAGAATGGGAAGAAAGGGGAGTAGTGGATGAGGAGAATAGGAAGACAGAGAAAAAGGAAGAAGAGGAAGAGAGAGAGGCGAAGAAGCGAAAAAAACGCCGAGTTTTTGGCCACATAACCTAGGATAGGTTATTTGGGCCTAACTAAACCTAACCTAACCAATATTATATTAAAGAAATTCAATTATAAGAAGCATTTTTACTTTATAGTTTTATGTTAAACTTAATATCAATTATTATTACTTATTTAATTAATGGATGAGTCTTTTATCGAGAAACGACTCATCTAGAAGGGCGACCCCAGGTAAGGAAGAGCCGAGAAGAAAAAGATAACTTATTTAAGAAATTCAATCCTACATAACGACCGACCGCAAAAAGAAAAATCTCTGATATTGACCGACTCAAAGAAGAACATTCCCTGATATTAACCCACCCAAAAAGAACATTCTCTGATATTGACCCACCCAAAAAGAACATTCTCTGATATTGACCCACCCCAACAGAACATTCTCTGATATTGACCCACCCAAAAAGAACATTCTCTGATATTGACCCACCCCAACAGAACATTCTCTGATATTGACCCACCCAAAAAGAACATTCTTTGATATTGACTTACCCAAAAAGAACATTCTCTGATATTGAACCACCCCAAAAGAACATTCCCTGATATTGACCCACCCAAAAAGAACATTCTCTGATATTGACCCACCCAAAAAGAACATTCTGTGATATTGACCCACCCCAACAGAACATTCTCTGATATTGACCCACCCAAAAAGAACATTCTCTGATATTGACTTACCCAAAAAGAACATTCTCTGATATTGAACCACCCCAAAAGAACATTCCCTGATATTGACCCACCCAAAAAGAACATTCTTTGATATGGACACCCCGCAAAAGAACATTCCCTGATATTGAATGACCCAAAGAACAACATTCCCAGATATTGACGTCCCCCAAAAGAACATTATCTGATATTGACCCACTCCCCCCAAAAATTATCTGATATTGAACCACACAAAAAGAACATTCTCTGATATTGAACCACCCCCAAAAAACATTCTCTGATATTGAACCACCCCAAAAGAACATTCCCTGATATTGAACCACCCAAAAAGAACATTCTTTGATATGGACACCCCGCAAAAGAACATTCCCTGATATTGACTGACCCAAAGAAGAGCATTCCCTGATATTGACGTCCCCCAAAAGAACATTCCTTGATATTGACCCACCCTAAACAGAACATTCCTTGATAATTAAATCCCCAAAGAACATTCCCTGATATTGACCCATCCAAAGAGAACATTCCCTGATATTGACGCCACCCAATGAACATTCCTTGATATTGACCTACCCTAAAAAGAACATTCCTTTATAATACACCCCTCAAAGAACATTCCCTGATATTGACCCACCAAAAGAAAAACATTTCCTGATATTAACACCCCCCAAAAGAACATTCCCTGATATTGACCCACCCAAAGAAGAACATTCCTTGATAATGACACCCACCAAAAGAACATTCCCTAATATTGACCCACCCTAAAAATAACATTCCTTGATAATGACACCCCCAAAAGAACATTCCATGATATTGACCCACCCAAAGAAGAACATTCCCTGATATTGACGCCACCTAACGAACATTCCTTGATATTGACCCACCCTAAAAAGAACATTCCTTGCTAATACACCCCCAAAGAACATTCTCTGATATTGACCCACCCAAAGAAGAACATTCCCTGATATTAACACCACAGAAAAGAACATTTCACTGATATTGACCCACCCAAAGAAGAACATTCCTTGATATTGACCCACTCAAAGAAGAGCATTTCCTGATATTGACCCACCCTAAAAATAACATTCTTTGATAATGACACCCCCAAAAGAACATTCCCTGATATTGACCCACCCAAAGAAGAACATTCCCTGATATTGACACCGCCCAAAAGAACATTCCCTGATATTGACCCACCCAAAGAAGAAAATTCCCTGATATTGACTAACCCCCAAAAGAACATACCCTGATATTAACCCACCCAAAGAAGAACATTCCTTGATATTGACCCATCCTCAAAAGAATATTGCTTAATAATGACACGCCAAAAGAACATTCCCTGATATTGAACCACTCAAAGAAGAGCATTTCCTGATATTGACACCCCCCCAAAAGAACATTCCCTGATATTGACCCACCCAAAAAGAACATTGCCTTGTTTTGGCCCACCCAAAGAATAACATTTCCTGATTATGACGCCCTCTAAAAGAACATTCCTTGGTATTGACCCACTCCAAAAAGAAAATTCCTTGATACTGACACCCCCAATAGAACATACCCTGATAATGACCCACCCAAAGAAGAACATTCCCTGATGTTGACCCAACGAAAGAAGAACATTCCCTGATATTGACCCAACGAAAGAAGAACATTCCCTGATATTGACCCACCCAAAGAAGAACATTCCCTGCTATTGAAAGCCTCCAAAAGAACATTCCCAGATATTGACTTACGCAAAAAGAACATTCCCTGATCTTGAATCCCAAAAGAACATTCCCCCAAATGAATATTCCCTGATATTGACCAACCGAAAAAAGAACACCGTGATATTGAACCCTCGACAAAAGAACATTCCCTGATATTGGCCTACCCCCAAAAGAACATTCCTTGATAATGACCCACCCAAAAAGAACATGCCCTGATATGGACCTACCCAAAAAAGAACATCCCCTGATATTGAGCCTATCAAAGAACATTCATTGATATTTGCCCCCCCCCCCAAAGCATCCCCAAATATTGAGGCCATCAAAGAACATTCATTAATATTCCACTCCCCCCAAAGCATTCCCTGATATTGACCCCCCCAAAGAACATTCAATGAGATTTCCCCCAAAAAAGAACATTGCCTGATATTGACCCACTCAAAAAAACATTCCCTGATATTTAACACCCTCAAAAAACATTCCCTGAATATTGCCCCCCCAAAGAACATTCCCTGATTATTGAACCCCAGAGAACAACCCCGATTTGACACCCCCAAGAGAACATTCCCTGATATTGACCCACCCAAAAAGAACATTCCCTGATTTTGACCCACCTAAAGAAGAACATTCCCTGATATTGACGCCCCCCACGAACATTCCTTGATATTGACCCACCTTAAAAAGAACATTCCTTGATAATACACCCCCCAAAGAACATTCCCTGATATTGACCCACCAAAAGAAGAACATTTCCTGATATTTACACCACCCAAAAGAACATTTCCCTGATATTGACCCACCCTCAAAAGAATATTCCTTGATAATAACACGCCAAAAGAACATTCCCTGATATTGACTCACCCTAAAAATAACATTCCTTGATATTAACACCACCCAAAAGAACATTTCCCTGATATTGACCCACCCAAAGAAGAACATTCCTTGATATTGACACCCCCCAAAAGAACATTCCCTGATATTGACTCACCCTAAAAATAATATTCCTTGATATTGACCCACCGTAAAAAGAACATTCCTTGATAATACACCGCCCCAAAGAACATTCCCTGATATTGACCCACCCAAAAGAACATTCCCTGACTATTGACCCCTAGAGAACAACCCCGATTTGACACCCCCAAGAGAACATTCCCTGATATTGACCCACCCAAAAAGAACATTCCCTGATATTGACCCACCTAAAGAAGAACATTCCCTGATATTGTCGCCACCCAACGAACATTCCTTGATATTGACCCACCCTAAAAAGAACATTCCTTGATAATACACCCCCCAAAAGAACATTCCTTGATAATGACACCCGCAAAAGAACATTCACTGATATTGATCCACCCAAAAAGAACATTCCCTGGTTTTGGCCCATCCAAAGAATAACATTCCCTGATAATGACGCCCTCTAAAAGAACATTCCTTGATATTGACCCACTCCCCAAAAAAACATTCCTTGATACTGACACCTCCAATAGAACATTCCCTGATATTGACCCACCCAAAGAAGAACATTCCCTGATGTTGACCTAACGAAAGAGGAACATTCCCTAATATTGACCCAATGAAAGAAGAACATTCCCTGATACTGACTCACCCCAAAAAACATTCCTTGTTAATGACACCCGAAATAGAACATTCCCTGATATTGACCCACCCAAAGAAGAACATTCCCTGCTTTTGACAGCCCCCAAAAGAACATTCCCAGATATTGACTTACGCAAAAACAACATTCCCTGATCTTGAATCCCAAAAGAACATTTTCCCAAATGAATATTCCCTGATATTGACCAACCGAAAAAACAACACTCCGTGATATTGAACCCCCGACAAAAGAACATTCCCTGATATTGGCCTACCCCCAAAAGAACATTCCCTGATAATGACCCACCCAGAAAGAACATGCCCTGATATTGACCTACCCCAAAAAGAACATCCCCTGATATTGAGCCCATCAAAGAACATTCATTGATATTTGACCCCCCCCCAAAGCATCCCCTGATATTGAGCCCATCAAAGAACATTCATTGATATTTGCCCCCTCCCCAAAGCATTCCCTGATATTGACCCCCCCAAAGAACATTCCATGAGATTTCTCCCACAAAAGAACATTGCCTGATATTGATCCACCCAAAAGAACATTCCCTGATATTTAACACCCTTAAAGAACATTCCCTGATTACTGACCCCCCCAAAAGAACATTCTGATTATTGACCCCCAAAGAACAACCCCGATTTGACACCCCCAAAATAACATTCCCTGATATTGACCCACCCAAAAAAGAACACTTGACCACCCCCAAAATAACATTTCCTGATATTGCACCACCCACAAAAGAACATTCCCTGATATTGACCCACCCCAAAAAGAACATTCTTTGATATTAACTGCCCCCCAAAATAACATTCCCTGATATTGGCCCACCCCCAAAAGAACATTCCCTGATATTGACCCACCCAAAAAATAACACTTGACCACCCCCAAAAAACATTTTCTGAGATTGACCCACCCCAAAAGAACATTTCATGATATTGGCCCACCCCAAAAAGAACATCCCCTGATATTGACCTTGCAAAGAACATTCCCTCTAGATGTTGGACGAACAGACAGGTGCCGGTTCGGGCAGATAGAATTAGTCAACAATTGTTTGGCCAAGTCACTTACCAGACATGAGCCATATAGAATACTTATGAGCTTCATGATAGGCTCATTAAAAGCGTGTAGGCTTTACATGAGCCAAAGCAGTGTGTGCTGTGAAAACCTCAGAACCTGTGGGCCTTGCGAAGGTCTCCCACAGAAGAAGTATGGGCTTTCTGAACCAGCGTGAATGTGTGAGCTTTAGGGAGAGCCCCCTCCCTCTATAGAAATGCGGATCTAGTAAATCAAGCTAAAAGACGTGAGGGCTTTATATGATACCTCATAGAAGACAAACGGGCTTTGAGAGACCATTGTAGAAGAGGAATAGGGTTTACTAGAAATAATAGAAGGACATAACGTACCGCAAAAAGTCCTAAAATTTGGTACTGACGGCCAGCCTTAAAGCAGCTAAAGCAAAGCTTTTCCACTTCCACCGGGTCTCTTTTACCCCGCGCCATGGATATATTGGCTCGGTGGCGTTCGGCACCTGGGGTGCTGATAGGGCTACTGCCTTGCTTCTAGAGATATTTTGTTCTTTCGAAGCTTGACTACGGATGCGAGTTTTATGCATCCACGGCCGAGCGTTTATTGCGGAAGGTGGACTCGATCCACCACACCAGTGTGCACCAGCCCACCGTTGCCTTCCGCATGTCCACCATTGACAGTCTACTTGTCGAAGCTGGAGATATGCTACTCGCTGTGCGCCATGTGCAGTGCATAATTCGCCATTAAGCGCAAACTCGGCGCCTCCCTCAGCACCTCCCCCCCCCCAAAGCTCTTACTGCATCCGCAGTCGATCTCGACGGTGCCTATGCCGCCGAGAGACGCCACTCATCAGGACGGTAGCTCCTCTTGTTCTACCCAGGACGCCACTCCGGAGGGTACCACCTTTGATTGTTTGTAGCCACGCCTCTGCTCCCAAAGATTCTACAGCGCAGGAGTATTGCGCTCGTCCTTTTTGGAGCACACTTCTTATCACGCTGGATCTGTGCCAATGCATACGGATGGCTCCAAGTCCCATGATGGGGTCCGTTTCCACACCGTATACCCTCTGTTAGAAGTCAGAAGAGCTCTACCAGGCGCTGCGTTTGTCTTCACGGTGTAGCTGGTTGCAATACACCGCTCGGTATGGGAGATAATGCGTCGTGCCTGGTTTGGAGACCGGATTGTGATCAACAGCGACTCACAAAACACTTTGATTGCTCTCGAGGCATTGGAATCTCCACATTCCCTGGTTCGCGGTATCCGTGACGCCACGGTTTCCGCGAACAAGGGTGGATGTCGAGATTTTAATAATCTTCTGCTGGGTTCCTGGACATCTAAAAATGAGGGCGACAAAGAGTCTGCAAGGACTTGGCGACCACACCAGCGTTTGGGTCTTCCTCACACCGACTACATAGCAGGAATCAGGGAAGCCTACCGGGCTACTTGGCAAAGAAGATGGACGAAGGTAGAGGGGAACTTTAAGTTGCGTACCATTGATCCACAACTGTTCCCATGGACCTAACCCCAAATACTACGACGGCTTCAGGTCGCTTTCTGTCGTCTTCGAAATAGGCACACTCGGGGGAAGCACAGCCATTCGATGACAGCGTTGTCCCCCAGACTGTTTGGCACTTTCTTATTGATCTTCGCGCACGTTATCTGTTCCAGTATCAATGTGAGCGAGGTCGCTATCGCTTATTCCTTGTACTTGGGAACGGGTTCGTGTACACAAACTTGTAGACTATCTGACTCTTTGTAGGAGACTCTCCTACTCCATTTTATTTGATTCTGATAGGTCACATGTTTCTTCTTGTTTTGTTTTTGTTCTTTGACTTTTGTTGTTAGTTGTTCTTGTTTTTTTTCTTTTTGAGATTTTCAAAAGAGCCTAGTACTAGATTAGAATTTTAATTACGGCAACTTATGCTCTTGAAGGCAGTCGCCAGATGCGCGAATAAAAAAAATCACTTCACCCAAACGCAATTTAAAAAAATTCTAAATAAAATTCTTACATCAAATTCTCGGGTATCTATTAGCCTCTTAATGGTGGCTAACTTTAATACGAAACGACAGGTTGCGGAGAGATGCGTGCCTCTTGGGTGACTATTACCCCAAATCGGCTATTCGGACTACATCCTGAACCACGCTAATAATTTCGTACGGAAAGTTGGGATTTCTCAGTTCTCTGTGAATCAATTTTGTTGAAACTTTGCCCAGCTGCTCTCCGCAATATAACAAACCCTAATGTTATGTTTTCATTGTACTGCATTACGTCCTTCAATTTTTATCCAGATTCTTTGTTTTGGCGTTGACCCACGTTAATAGCTTTTATCCTCTTTAAGAACAATGGGACGTCGCAGAGGCCTGAATGATGAAGAAAAGTCTTTCATCATCAAAGAAAGTGCTGAAGGGACCTCTGTTCATGTTGTTACGGAGTTAGTTCGCCATTCAGACACGGTTAGGCGATTTCTGAAGGACTCTTCGCTATGGAAGAAGCGATCCGATTATGGGACCTCCAAGACTGTGACAGCTAGGGATTTGAGGAATATTGGCCGCTAGTTCCGTGGGAAACCCCGAGAAACCAACAGTCATTTTTATCGACGCTTGTTCTCTCCATGTACCGAAGCCCACCGGGAATCTTATTCTAGGGACCATGGCTTCCTTCGAGCTCGCATAAAACTGCCTCCTTTAACGTCCAGTCACAAGACTTTAAAACTTCAATGGGCTCGAAAGTACATGACATTGAACATGAATTGCGTTCTCTTCACTGGCGAGACCGGTGACATCCTTGACGGACCTGACGGTTGGGCAAATGATTGGGTTTATTTCGGAGATGAGCGTCACCAACGTTTGTGACCTCAACGGCAGGGATAAAGAATCCTAATGTGGGCAGGTATAATTAGACACTGACTTAGTGACCCAGTCAGGGTTTCTGATATGGTTGCAGTGACCGCAGCGGCCTACTGCAATCTCTTGAAGGAGATCTTGAATTTTTGGCTAGATAACATACCGTTGTCACTTCTAAGGACTCTAGTTTTCATGCATGACAACGTTCCATCCCACTCTGCCAGGGCAACCAAAGCGTTCCTAGGTTCTTACGGTATACAAGGTGACAAGTTGATGGTGTGGCCGCCAGCCTCTCCGGATCTCAACCTAATTGAAAATTTGTGGTCCATCATTAAACAAGATGTTTATGCCGATGGACGTTATTTTTCGTCTAAAGAAGTCTTATGGGTGACCATCAAAGGTGCGCCAGAGGCAGTTCAGCCTGCTAATATTAAGAAATTGACAGAATCCATGCAGGATAGGGTTTTGGAAGCCATCCGTCGGAATGGTGCTCACGTAGGCAAATAATTCATCATGTCTATTAATCCTGTATTATAATTATGGTGTCCTGTTAAATATATAAACAAGGTACGCTTATTGGGTATAATTATCTCCAAAATATGTCTAGATAAGCTAGGTTCATTCAAAAGCTATTAGAGTAGTTCACCCCAAAACACGAACATTAGTGTTGCCATATTGTGCAGATCAGCTAGGAAAAGTTTCAACAAAATTGATTCACAGAGAACCGAAAAATCCAAACTTTGCTTACGAAGTTATAGCGTGATTCAGGGTGCATGTAGCATGGACAAAGTTTACATCACCTAACTTACCACTTTTCTTATGAATTCCCCTTGGTAACTTTATAGCGAGTCCCCGTTGGTTATATTTATTAATATAATTTATTTAAAGCTTTTCTTGGTAGTTCGTATGGCCGGTTTTTTGTAGTTCATGTGAATGTACTTGTATGCAGAAGCGTTGAAAGGGAGAGCCTTCCGACAAGTCCTTAGTCTTGATGTTATATTTCGGTCTGTCACTTATCTTTATTTTTTCGTTATTCTCAGTCTTTATCACTAAATTCCCCAGATTCTTTTTTCTCCTCAGTCTCTACATGTCAAGCAAACTGTCCTCAACCTTCATCATGAAGCAGAGTTGTCCCAGAGTTGTTTTGTGTGTGTGTGGAGGAGAGGAGGGGGGGCAGTGCTGGAAATAATAGGAAAATACGCCTCAAGGAAGAAAAGAAAGGAGAGAGTATACAAGGAAGTCAAGCCCATTAAAAGACCTTGCGATTCATCCCGAGAAGGTGCACTTGTATGATCCATGCCATTATGAGAAAACGGATAATACAGAGATGGAGAGGATGGAGTGGAGGCGAGAGACAGACAGACACACGCATTCATAGATAAATAGATAGATAAAGAAAGAGAGAGAGAGAGAGAGAGAAACATACAAACCGAAAGAGAAGGGAGGTTCACTGTGTCGAATTACTGAATTTAGCGCGAAAATTTTGTGGTCGGGACAATTTTGGCGCGACTTCTTTCATGGCAACTTGCACAGGATGTTTGTGTATTGTTTTTCCGCTTTGATTCTCTCTCACTCACACCTTCTATCTCTCTCTTTTAGTTCAAGTTCGTACTTCAATATACTGTAATCTTTATACGAAATTGGTTTTGAGTCTTTATATTGTACCTTCTCGTCCTCAAGTATTTAGGCTTTGATTGCTGCTACAGTTTTTGTCACCCTATACTTATTTATTGTTCCTTCGTATGTTTGCCGTTCTCACATTACTCTTCATTAAGGATCACTACCACCGTTGCTTATACTACTTTCATTCTCTCTCTCCATGTGTTCGCAAAAGCCGCTATTAGAGCTTTTTCTCCTGCTATAGGTTAGGGCTTTCCCAAAATAGTACTTCCTTGGTATGGTCAACAATGTCCATTGATGTACTGCTATTCCGTCTGACTCTCTCCTTATATACCTCTCCTCCCTCGCTTATGGTTCATTGTACTCAACCCGATACCGATATTTTTCCTTTATCGGTGCATGTACGCCAAAAGCGATAAAATCAGTCCGATTATCGGCCTCGATTTACCCATTTCCCAATCTCAACTTCCCCTCTCGAATGAATGAAAATGAGCAAAAAACGAACAAAATCCATCGAACGGAAGTAGAGCTCAAAATAAGATTGATTCAGTATCGTCCTCTTACTCAACACACACACACACACACGCACACATAGATACATCCACAAACCTCAGAGGTGTCATGAGTTCCCGCCCATTGGCGGATACGCTGAAAACCCCACGAAGGAACTAGTTTCACAAGCATCATCATGCACATAGGAAATCGCAACACTGCTATTAATTCCCTTCCAGTCTTCACAACACAACATACCCACTCTCCTCTATTTCTTAACCCTGGCAATGGAGCTTTTGCATCCCTTGTGGAGACTCTCATTTCCCCATACCCCCACGTAGGGCACTATCGCCCCCTATCTGGTTACTCATTCACATACTCCTGATGCAGAACCTGAATTTCACCCCTTTAGAAACCTCACTCAGGCGACCTCCAATGAGAGCAGTGGCACCGAAAAGAGGATTTAGCCCCCCCCCCCCAAACAATAAAACAGCCAAAAACACAAAGCAGAATAAACAGGATAAGAAAAGAGTTGAGCTACAACAACCAAAACCATGAGAAATGGGGTTGGATGCCTGCCTGCAGTCTCTAGAATATCTATTAAGCCTTCAGTGTGCACGAACACGTCCCGAGTATAAGGGACCAGTGGTGGCGATCCCGCTCGACCCGATTGCGGAACCACGATCCTTGGTTGGTCTCGAAACGCAATACTATCCGAGACCTCCCTGTAACGAGGACTGACCCTTGGTGCCTTCGAGCTTGCCAGAAATTTACGTACTGATCATTATGTGCCTTGTTATCCGTTACACGATAACTCATACTATAAAAATCATCTACCAATGTACTTATATATATATATATATATATATATATATATATATATATATATATATATATATATATATATATATATATATATATATATATATATATATATATATATATATATATATATATATATATATATATATATATATATATTTGAAACAAAACAATAAAAACCATCGATGGAATCTCTGACTGAAGTTTTTCAAAACGTTCGTAAAAAAAAGTTAAGTTAGGGACACTGGGTTCAGGGGTGGTGCGCAACTCTCCAGATCTGTCAGGTTTCGAAAATAAGCCAGATTCGCACGAGGGGTTACGTACATATTTTTTTGGGCCTGTTTATTATCACTAACTCACTGTCCAACACCCATCTCAGGGCGGGTATACATTTTAACGTGGGAGCCGAATCCTAACTACCAGTGCAAAAAAAACAACAAATAAATTACCCAAAACTACCAGTTGGCTTGCACTCAAATTGCGAGCAAAGCGAGCGATATGAGTGAAATCGACAGCTAACAAAGATTTGCGCGCCAAAGGGCGACGGAAGCAGTTATCCCCCATAAAGGGATCTCCCACCCTCCTTCCCCTTAATGACGTCAGAGGAGGATATCGGCCATGGAACAAGTGGATTTCTATATAAAGGCACGAATCCCACTCCATACATACAAATAGGAATTCATATACACCCACTGTCAATATCCCTCCCCCATACAACCGAGATACGGGCCCCACCCATTGCAGTACCTCTCCCATAGTTAGACTGCGTATATGCCTACGCGTACCCATATACGCCCATACATATTAGAAAGAATAGGTGAATGGATATTTTGGGGGGGGGGCTCGGAATCTAGATGGAGTGCAAGTCTTTTCATGCGAGATACAGGATGGGTGCGACATTCTCTTTAAAGGGAGAAAATGGGGCATTGCGAAATTCCTAGCCCTTTGTCGTTTGGGGATGAGCGTATTAAAATCTAATCTTAGGAAAACAAACATATATGGGATTCTTTTGGATAAATAAACAATAACGTTCTAGTTAATGCAGTTAGATCAGGGTAATAATAAGAATTCCTTATTCCGCTAGAAAAGTCTCCTGGAGTTCCTCAACCCTCTTCAGGAGAGTTACATATTAAAAAAAAATCGGCGAAGATCCGCATGGAAGTTCAATCCCCGTTTTCTGTTAAAGTAAAGGCTAACTCTTACAAAATACTTTTTGAAATTTCTCATTTTAGATATATTGTTGGTTGCCTAGTCGTATATGTAACGCTCCTGAAGAGGGTTGAGGAACTCCAGGAGACTTTTCTAGCGGATTAAGGAACTCTTATCATTGCCCTTACCTAACTATATATAGGATTGTATACAATGACACATCATTAACAGTGTAATTCTTAACTCTTTTGTTACTGTTGTGTGGCACCGTCCTCAGATCCCACTTACCCCAGCACCAGAAAAATGTACTGATATTGTACTCTTTATTTTATATTTTAGTAATGAGCTATTCAAAATAGAAAAATGTAAATGTTACCATTATACAGAGCCTTTTCTCTAGTTACTAGGTTATGTAAACTAAAAGGGGAAACAAATTATTACTAACCTTTATCGTCCTTGGTTATGTAAGGATAAGCAGGGCGTACTAGTACGCCCTTGTACAATGTAGAAAAATGCATGAACATGTTCATGTTAACGAAAGGGTTAATCATGGCAAGAAATTTGATGTTTATATATTTTTTTCAAAAATCTTTGATTTGTTCTACTGCTTCCGTGTCTTCACACAACGCTAGTCTTAGAGGAAGTCTCCTTTAAGTCTGATTCTCTCGATTTTCCCTTCAGTTTAGCGTTGCCATCTCATTCTTTATTTCTTTGGTGTTAATCTATATTAATTACATTTTTTAACCGTAAACTCAGCCACAGAATTTACCACAACCCTTTCCTGCAGTACACAACTCGAAATGACCTGGAGATTATTGTTTGCTTAGACACATGTTATAGTGCTCACTGGATCTTGAAGTTTACAATTAAACAACTGTTGTTCCAACCTCATTACGCTCCACATATGATTTTAACTAAACAAACCACACCGTAATGATTCCTTTTTGATTGGAACTCTCAGAGTTATAAGGTTTAGAGGATTGCAATAATCCAGTTTGCGTTCTCAGGAGGTTTTAGCCAACTGCAATACTTTCATTTGAGTTCTGATGAAGTTTGGCGCAATTTTAATGACTGATTTTCTGATGTTTACAACCTCACACTGAATTTAATCAATTACCAACCCTTAGCCGTTTGGCATCATAGCAACACTTTATGATTTGCAGCTTGCGAGTGGTCAACGATTGATATGCGATTTCCTGGAGATAGCAATCGCATAATTGCCATCCAAAATTGGAACCATGTGATAAGAAGGCTTGGGAAAATTTTAGTAACGAAACTAAGACTTGTTGACAATTGCAAACGCATGCTGTCTTTTGATTACCACCGCACAATTACGACTATTCGATGACTGAAATCACTTAAGAAGATATCAGGAAGCAATATTTTCATTACAACTTTGCAATTATGGATAAAATGATTTAGCATATGTAAGGTTTGAGCACAGAATGGGGTTCTCCCCCCCTCCTTTCTTGGTTTTACCCAAGTTGACAAGGATTGTCCTACTTCGCACAGGTCCGCATCTCTTATTGTCCCTTATACCCTATTCGGGGTATTATTTTTAATTAAATTTAAAGCGAAAATTAAAGAAGGCATCTCCAGCAGAATGTTGTATGGCGAGATATGTAAAGAAAATGGTGAAATGGGTGAGGTGAAAATGTATGGAAGATATATTTATAGCCGCATGTCTTCCTGCGGACATTAGGGTTATGGATGCTACTCAACTACGTACGTTGGAACTGGAAGGGCTCATAACTTTCCAAATGTCACCTGCAGCATGCTGCTGCATCCATCACCTGACACAGCCCTTGCGGGTTACAAACTGTGGGTAGGAGGGTATTCCTCTAGATTTCGGGTGTAGTAGTGGCTTAACCTCTGCCACATCATCCACCTCCTTGCGGGCGATTCGAGTGCGTGTAATGCACTGATTTGTGAGCAAGAAAGTAGAAATAAAAAAAATGGATATATTCATTAATGGATAAAAAGGAAATAAAAGAACAACTCGAACGCTACGAAGGTATAAAACTCAAATAATCTAAGAACAACTACGTACACAAGGAAATACTGTATGTGCGAATGTACGTGTGGGGGATGAACGTAAATAAATACAGGGTGTGCGAAGTTTAGAGACGACTAGATTGAGGCAAAAATACTGTATTGATGTGATTTTTACCCCCCCCCCCTTCAGTACTGTTTGATGCTTATCTCAGTGATGAAGCACTGTTTAAGACTTGGGGGTCGGGGTGTGGGGGTGGGGGTAAGACTCGGGGGACAAGGGAAGTTAAGATTCGGGGGGGCGGGGCCCCGAACCGCGATCTGGGACAATGCAGCAGCTTCGTCGGAGGAGGGGGTTATGGACGTGGTGTGTGTGTAGTGTTTGTATATATATATATATATATATATATATATATATATATATATATATATATATATATATATATATATATATACGTGCAATATTGTACGTTTTGTATGTGTGATGTTCAATTTCAGCGACCAACGAGGGCATAGCCGCCGAAAGCACAAATTTACGCCCATCTTCCGGATAACAAACTAAAAGGAAACAAACAAAAAACAACAAAAGAAACAAAAACGAGGCGATCAAATAGGGAAGCTCAAGTCCCTTAGGGAGCTCCCCCCCCCCCTTAAGGAACTACGCGAGCCACCAACAAGTCAAAAAATTCCAATAAATTAAAAACATTTCAAATGGTATGGAGGAGCACCCCGCGCCCCTCCCAAAACTCTACCACAACACAGTTTAGAGTGAGGTAGACCCTACCCCAGCACGGGAGCAGCCTCGCTCGGTAGCGGGAAAGGTGCCAGTAAGACCCTCCCTTCCCCCGCGCCGAGAATAAGACAAACCAAAAAGTGGGGTGAAGTCTGAAGGGGGGTAGGCAATCTTGTGTTTGTAGGATATTGAGGGAGGGGGGTGCGAGCATCTACCCCTTAAATGAATTTTCTATCCGCACTTGAAATTTGGTTGTCGTTGAAAGCTCATCTTTGATTGATTGCTCAATCTCAGCCAAACCCATTTGATAGACCCACGGTGATTGGCCAATCCCATGGATGCAGGTTCCTTTATACCCAATCCTCCATAACAAGAAGAAAAGTCATTCAACATTGTAAAGCTATATAAAGGAAACTTTCATTTTTGTAACGAAATATTAAAAGAAAAGTCTTTCCTGTTTCGAATGGTACATCATAAAAAGAAAGACTTTCGTGTTTGTCTAACCACACAACCGAAAGGGAATGTTTTAAGTTTTTGTAATGCTATAAAAATGGGGCGTCTTTCCATTTTGTTTGACGCAACATAAAAAGGGTACGTTTCTACCTTTTTTAGGTTATATAAAAAAAAGCTTTCCTTTTTATCTAAGACTACATGATAAAAAGGAACTTTATTGTAACGCTACATAACGGAAATTGGACGTCTCTGCTTGCTTATTAAAAATAACTTCCCTTTTTGTTTAACGCTACACAAAAGGAAACACCTTTCTATAACTTCACTCACATAGTAAAAAAGGAACATCATCCTTTTATATAACAATAAAAAGTGCCTTTTATTTTTTTTCCACTTCTACTTAACCATAAAGGAATGTATTTCCTTTTAAAACCCTACATAAAAAAGGAATATCTTCCCCCTTTTATAACAGACTATAATAAAAAAAGGACGTTGTTCCATTTTGAATACCTCCCCGCAACCATAAAGGAACGTCTTTCCTTTTTATAACCCTACATCAAAAGGTATACTTTCCCTTTTTATAACCCTACATAATAAAAGCGGGAATTTCTTTTTCCTAATTTAAGAAAAGAAAGGTACGTCTTTCTTTTTTCCCTACCACTGTATAATAGGAAAACTTTTTCCTTTTTATCCAACATAATTAAGAGGGATGAGTTTCCTTTTTCAATGATACTTAGGAGGGAAACATCTTCCTGTTTTTCGAACGCTAGAGAACAATAAAAGAAAGGCGTTCTCTTTTTTAACATTACATAAGCAAAAGGGAATATTTTTCACTTTAAAGATCTACATAAAAAAGAACGTATTTCCTTTTTTATAATGTGACATAAAAATATAAGGAGTTTCATTTTTATAAATCTATATAAAATAGGACTTCTTTTGATTTTGTCTAACACTATACATAACAAAAAAAGAAGGAAAAGTTAGTCTTTTTCTTAAAACGGAACGTAAAAATATATTTTCCAAATTTGAATGTCTTTCCTTTGTTATTATATTACATAGTTAAAAATGAAAGTATTTCCTTTTCATTACTTTGCATCTCGTCTCCATGACGACGGCTCTCCGCAATCCTAACAACTCGCTCTGAAAAAACAAAACAATTTTTAAATATTTATGATACGAAGAGTGTGTTGGAACGGGTAGAGCTATACCTCAAACGTCATTCAGCCCACCCTAGGAGGTTTACTCTTAATTTTCTGTTCTTTTTGTTTTTCTAGATGGCTCCGCACTCGATTTGACAACGCGTCATCATTGTTGATAACAATAACAACAACAACCATATCCCGAGGGCAAAGCTCCTTAGAAAACCATTTCAAATGGAAGTTTGGATATGGATTAGATAATTAATCTCAAGGTGCTGCCTTCCAGTATCTCTTATAGTTTTGATGGGAGCGTTCGTTCTTCCCACGTGCTCAACAATATTTCTAGATTTATCTTTCTCAACTCTCTCACCACTACAATCAGGATGATGGATTGGGTGATGGTTTGCCTTAATGGCAGAGAATGAAGAGAAAAAATAAGAATTCATAAAACCATTTACATCCATATGAAACTTATTTTCACGTACCCTAACTTCAACACTGATCAATTGAATTATATGTACGTCTCCAAGTACACTTATCATTCACGATTTTTGCCACTTGTAAAAGTGTTACATCTTACCTCCATACACAGATGTCTTTCTCTGTCGAATAACTTTTCTTCGGCTATTGCAAATACTGCCACTACCATACGCTTCCTTTGAGGATTTTTTCGAGCAGTTGTGCCAGGTCGGGTCCAACAGCTGAACTACACAGCCTGAACCAGCACTTAATTATCCCTGTGCTTCCACACACACACACCATCAGCCATTATCCACACCTCTGATATCTTAGCACGCTACAACACAGAAAGTATATATATATATATATATATATATATATATATATATATATATATATATATATATATATATATATATATATATATATATTTATTCAACAAGGTTGCTTCTAAGAAGTCGTAATTTTAATTGTAGTAGGAAGGATACGACCATCCTAATATAAAATTCACAATGGAGAGTGAACATGAACACTCTATTTCTTTTCTGGACATTCTAATTAAAAAAATCACCTACTGGTTTCTGCACGTCCATCTTTAGAAAACCAACATATTCTGGATTAGGTCTAAATTTCTTTAGCTTTTGTGACAAAAAATTTAAAATGAACAGTTTGTATATTTGGATACAAAGAGTCATACGGCTTTGCTCCTCCTACGCTTTAATGCACCTTGAATTTGACGTTCTAAGAATTTTTTCGAGTCCAACTCATTTCCCCGAGATTTGGTTAACAGAGTCATAGGCAAAATATTAAATGACTCCTTCCATCCAAAGGTTGCAAAGATAGATGTCTCTAAGGACTTGCGATTGTTTCTCCTATCTGATCTTGATCCTCTGAATCAAGAAGCTTCAAGACGGTACCGAAAAGTTCTTCAGGTTTTTTTCTGCAAATACATTTCCGAATAACCTTCATTAACAATTTAAAAATAGGTAATTTCTTCCGCACCAAGGATTTAACCCCGGCTTATTTAAGCTATAGTATTGTATACAAATTTTCTTGCCCTGGATGTTCCCAGGGAACATATATTAGTAGTACTATTCGCTCGTTACACTCGAGGGTTTGCGCACACCTTGGCATTAGTTGCCGAACAGCCAAGTCTCTCGCCAATCAGAGATCACATGCAAACATCAATAATTTTGAGATTCTGGGCTCTAATCCTAACATCACCCAGCTCAGAATTCTGGAATCTCTCTTCATAAAACACATTCGCCCACGTTAAATTCAGGCTTGACCTGCCACCCATTATCGGTAATAGCCACAACCAACCAGCTTCAGACCTGTTAATATTCTACCGACAACAAACTACCCATAATCGCGTCCGGTTTTGATAAATTCCTTAGTCATTCCCCTGACTCGCTGACAGCAGGTATAAATTTGTTCCTCTCCTTTGCTTTGAGCTTATCTGTATATGTATTTGCAATTATTAATACTTTTAATTTTAAAGGTTTACTATCTTAATTATTTGCACTTGATTTCTATTTAGTTTAAGTTAACATTTGTTCGCCTCACAAATTGTGTTTATCCCTTTAGCCTGATGATGGATTAGGTATTCCGAAACGTTGCTTGGAATAAATAAGAATGTCACTGATGGTCGTATCCTTCCTACTACAATTATATATATATATATATATATATATATATATATATATATATATATATATATATATATATATATATATATATATATATATATATATATATATATATATATATATATATAAGGAAATTTTATATAAGACTTATCAAAATCCCGCGGTTGAGTATATGAATATCATGTGATGTTAGCTACTAGTCGTTTAAGACGACCCATGTTGTGTGCGAAATGGGTGAAGACTGCTTCATTTCGCACACAAAACGACGAGTAGCTAACATCACATGGTATTCTTACACCCAGCAATCTGAAGAATATTCTAGATATAACAGTATTAATTATTTGATATTGAATACTTGTATATTAATACTCGTGTTGGTTAAATTACTTGTATATTAATACACTCCACCAATGCGAAGTCATGTTCGGAGAGCGCATCTTCACCCTTACAGACATAACTCCAAAATAGTTTGCTTTTAATTCCTTGGCTTTGCTACAAGTTGGCTTGTCGCTAGTGGAAAATGGCTTTCCTTCAATTTTAATTGCTCGAATGATTTCGATATTTAAAAACCCCTAGTCTTCACCTCTCTTATAAAATTAAGTCTAAAAAATTATTAGTTTATCCTGAGATTCGAACCAATGACCTCGTGAATAAGACAAGCAGGTGTTCGTAAGGTCGCTGGTTCGATCCTGATAGATGTTATTTTTTTTTATCTTTCACAAGTGTTAGGCTTATCTAACTGATACAAAATGCTTAAAGGTAACATTGGATCTTTTCAAATAGTTAACTACTATTCGATTGTGGACGGAGAAACGTGTAAACAATATCTGGCCATTGATTTGGCATTTTTTTGCGGGGCGAGGGCTTCCAGGAATTTAGGTTCGTGCTTCCTTTTAGTCGATGTGGCTTAGTGGTATTGCCTCTGCTTCTCATGCCAAAGGTCACTCGTTCGCTTCTGGTAAGTATAGTTTTCATCTCTCTCTTCATGAATGATTCATTAATCTTATACCCGAGTCAATTAAAACATTATTATTTGTAGTCGCATTCCATTCATTTATCTTAATTTAAAGCGAAACCAACGAGGGTATACCTGCAAGACCTTTGTAGGACAATTAATGAAAATAGGAAGTATAAATGTGTTGAAGGCATTGGAACCTTGATGGCACGCAACCTTCAGATGTCAGCTGCAGCATGCTTTCTTTAAATCTTTTATGAATGCTGGAAACTGCATATATATTTCAAATGTGGCACCCATCATTTCGTCCACGCCGAATGGCTCTTCATAGCGATGGGTTACTAAGTACCGTAGCATCGCGTCCAGTCAGGGTTCAACCTGGGAGAGAGGACCCCAAGCACGCACCCTCACAGCGCCCCCCCCCCTCCCCAATACACTTCTACCATACACCATATCCCCTCGTTTCTCGGTTAGCCCTTCTCTCTCAAAAACTGAATCACAAAATCAGCCACCCTTTTACACTTAAACAGATGCAGGAATAAACTTTCGAATGCGCGGCATCCGGGGAGAGCGGCCCATATCCGTATTTAGTTGTGTGTTTTTTTTTACGACACGCACCGGAAGAAAGTATGGGTGTTATTCGGCCCTTTCACACAGGCTTTTAGGTCCAAAATATGGTATTTGTTTATTTTTTAATGGTTTACACACCCTCTTCCTTCCATGTTTAGGTCCGTTTGGGTTCCAAAGACGTTGATAACAAGAATCAACGAGTAACCTGGTTCGGACGGTATCGTTTCGGCCTTCATCAACGGAAAACTGTTTCTAATTATTGCAGGAGACGGATAAAGGTTAATTTTATCTAATTTCAAGTAAAAAAACAAGGTCAGTAGACCTCAGTCGCATGCTCTCAATTATTTCCTTAAACAAATAATTAACAAACGTATTATCAATAAAAGAAACATATCATCTGATCTTCTTACAACCTTCAAAAACTCATTGAAAAATAAAATAGTTACCACTTGACGGACCGAATTATAGACTCGCCTGCACGCGACTAAATATGCGCCTCATTTCAGACAACCAAAACGCATCCAAGTGAATTTTTCTCTTTAAGGTTTAGAAAATGTACCAGAAAATAGGTTTGGCTACTACTTGGAAGAAACAAAACTATTACTCCCGAATTACAGTGAATTTCAAGTTTGGAAGAGAAAAACTAGCCAATACTGGGGCGTCTGACTTCATTATTCTTGGTCACAACAATGCCGGACCGCTCACTGCAAATGTCGAAAGCAACAATCCGGAGGCTTAATTAAAATTCTTTCACACACGCTTACATCATTACACCCCGATAATGCTCCAACACGGTCATGTCTTCAAAGCTTCCAATACATGTTTGGTAAAGAGCATTTTCTGATTTATTCGTTGGCCACATCCCCGTTTTCTTTGAAAATGGGATAAAAATGGAGGGGAAACTTAGGTATACCGTTCTAGTATCCTGATTTTTAATTCACCTTTGTCTTTGTTTATTTTACGAGTAAAGGAACCTCCTTCGTTGGGAAGGAGGATAGGTTCAAGAAAATTGCGTGCCATAAAATAACCTAGTCCTCCCCCCCCCCAATATGATATATATCATCAGCGTATCTCCGCCACCCTTGAACAAAGGCATCCTCAAGAAGGTTCTACTGATCACGATCCAGTGCTCAAGTTCGCCACGTTCCTCTTGCCATTTAACGAATTTCATTTTCAACCTTATCTGAAACCGTCTTCTAGGAACAGGTAAAGAAAAACGTCCCCAACGACTTAACCGGGAATTTTATGGCAACGCTTGATAAAATTGGAAGGAGCTTAGTGTTAATACATTCAGAATAGACTGAAATCGAGAGATTAGGTTTTGAGACGGACATTATAAAATGTTTCAGTAACTAACCTAACCTAACCTAACGTGTATCTCGGAATTTTATTGAGACGCTTTTCCATACCTTGAAGGTTTGGGGGGCTAAACTGTACCTGGGTACTTTGGGCAGGCTTCTTTTTACCTGCTCCGTCCTCTGGATTTCTTTATGTATAAAGGGGCCGAACTTAGGAACATGAGTTTTGAAGATGACGGAGCTCTATGAAGTGATAATCCATTTTGTTTTTAGAAGGTACAAGAATACTTAAGAGAGTTTGTGAGCCCCACTAGGCGCAGGAAAAGTGAAATGACAAACGACCAAAACTAGGCGCGGGGCGTTGGAAGCGACTTGCTTCGATGATTTGACGCATTCAACCATTGCATCCTGCCATTTCTTACAGTCGGACCTAACCTTCACCACTGCACACAAAGCACATACATGCTCCGAATAATCTAAAAATGACCGTAAAAGTAACACTTAGATAAGAACGCAAACGCATATGAGCGATGAACTAATAGAAATAGGTTCATATGGAGCAGCTCGCGAAAGGTGGCTGGTTCGAATCTCGCTGTATGATTATATATATATATATATATATATATATATATATATATATATATATATATATATATATATATATATAATTCGCGAGATGACTTATTATACCTTCATTGAACTCATACGAAGGTCTGTGTTACGCTGGATACTTTTGAATTAAAATGTTACCTGCATTACACGAGTGTAGACGGAAAGGGGCGGGGGGGGTGTCAAAGACCCTTGGCCATATTAATTTGGAGAATTTCCTTGGAACACTTAACAGAGTTCAGGTTTCGTTTCCTTTTAGTCCATCGTTGTTCAATGGTAATGATTTCACTTTTCATGTAAGCGGTCGCGTGCTTCGAAACCCGGTGTAGGCCAACGATTTTTCATATTTAATTTAACATATGTATATAAATAGGGACTTGCGCGCGCATTTCTATGTGGATGTGTATGACTCAGTGTTAAGTGGTTATTTAGGGAAAGTGAAAAAAATGTGGGTGGGTGACTGTTTAAACGATGTGGGGTAACTATAATAAATGAACAAATATATATATATATATATATATATATATATATATATATATATATATATATATATATATATATCGGTCTGTTAATTTCTATTGGTAAGTCTATCTATCACTATCTACTTTCTCTTCATGAATGAGGATGTATGGATGTATGTCGCGTTTGTGTGTTTTAAGCTTCTAAATCCGGAATCCGAATGAATGAAACACCCCCTTCCCACCCCCATCACAATCTCTCCTGATGAGAAAACCTTGTCCGTTCTTCGCCCATTGCAAGTCCGCTGTGCCCCTCCCATGAACGCGTATTCAGTTCCCCAACCCTTAGGAGGGAAACCCTTTCGATACGCCCCCTCCCTTCTTCATAGCGCCTACAGCCCCCTCTTTGGCCCCTCAAAGGGGAACGAACAAATACATCTACCTCCCATCCCCCTTATCTACTACACAGCGTTGTTCTACTATAAAGTAGATTTTGAGTCTGAATGTGAAATTAAGGTTTATACCAACGTGTTCATGTGTCTGTTCAGTTATTACGTGGGTTTATGCGCGTATGTGTGAGAGAGAATGCTTAAAATGCACCGGAATGAATCATGGTGGCGTGAATTGCACCACGATACGAGGGTGCGACGCTGATTAGTCCTCAATCGCACATACACATAGAAATGTGCACATGAATGCAACTCTTTTACCGAACGTTTACTCAAATTACAATTCTCAGTTTGAAAGATTAATTTCATAGATGAGATGAATGTGTACACAGAATACATCTGAACATACATACACCTATTTACTCATACACCCATTTTTCCCGCATGCGCTACATCTCGATTTCCTACACATACACCTATTTGCCATACTGATATAACTATTCTGTCACGTTATGTGTAGGAAATCACATGTGTGTGAGAGAGTGAGAAAAACCGTAACTGGTCCCGAGTTGCATGTGTATACGAAGTACATCTCGTTATACTTAAATATTCACTCATAACCTCCATTCTTACACATGCGCAATTTTCGCCTGCCTACGCATACACTGTAACTCCACTTATTAACATAACTTCTCTGCCATGTTATGTCTAGGAAATCATGTAACAGATGTGTGTGAATGTGTGAGAAAGAGATCGCTTGAGACACATCACGAGTTGAATGTGTACGTGAAATACACATTCATTTGAAGCCTCCAATATTTCATAGGCGTTAATCCTTGCTTCCTTACGCATACACTGCAACTCCACATTAACATTCATATTCTGCCATATTGTATATACAATCATCAAACAGAATGGTGTGTATGTGTGAGTAAATAAAAGAGAGCGAAAGAAATACTAAGATCACGAGTTGAATGTGTACACGAAATATAGAATTTACATTCGTTTTACACATATAATTTTTACCTCTTTACACATACACTGCAACGATACATCTAAAAATTACTATTATGCCATATATAGGAAATTATACTTCATGTGAGTGTGAAAAAGATATAACTAAATTAACAGACAGGCATAAAAGTTGTATGTTCAGAAGAATGATTGACCAAAGAAATGGTGTGAAGTTGACTTAGAAACAAGTTGGCATCAGTCCACAACTGATGGCCGGGCACTCTCAGGGCCCGTGTATGTGCTTTCTTATCACTTACATTCATAAAAACGCACATGTAACTGACTGTAGGTAAGCCGGGTCTTTAATTCCTCGTAACCACCCCTCTATTTGGCGAAGGTGTATTGAAATGGCGTAAATGAGAGAAGAGGGAAGGGGGGCAGACACACACAAGGGGAAAGACTGGAGAGACAGTTCAAGGGATAAACAAACAAACAGAAAAAAGAAGAGAGAAAAATAGGCAAAGGTGGATAGCAACAGACATGCACAGTAAGGAGATTATTGGGTATGTTATGTACGCGCGCGTATATGCATTACATCACCACCCTACTGAGCACTAACAATCGAGTGCTCTCTTCACCACGCAAAACAGTGCCAGGGCCAAAGGAAGATGAGGAAGAGGGCAGAGTACAAGCCCCCCCCCCCCCCCCCGAGAAAAGTTCGAGATTGCGTGCCTGTTCTTTCGAGCCTAGCCTTTAAGATTCGGGGTATTGGCCATAGTTCGCATGTGGTTGGATGTTAAATGGATCAATCCATGATTGACATACGTCGTCTTAGCCATTCACTCCTACCTATTCACATTTTCCATTCTCGCAACCACTAATTGAGCCAGCGGAGTCAAGTTGGAAGCAAAGGGAGCTTCGCTCTTAGGTCAGGCCAAATGGTGTCGGGGAGGAGCAAAATAGAACTGAAAGAGATGGAGGGAGAGAGAGAAAGAGAGAGAGAGGGGGGAGAGAGAGGGGGGGGAAGGGAGAGGGAGGAATTCGCTCAAACCACATCAGAAGAGATGTCCCGAGAAAGAGGCCACGAAAGGGGAGCGGGTGGCGGACGCGGAGGGGAGTGGACGCAGGAATCGCCTTGGCACACAAACGCAGCGAGCGAGAGGAAAGATAAAGGTGTGACAGAGAGAGATAGATAGAGTGAGATAGATAAATAAATAGAGAGAGATAATCAATAGCAAAGAAAAATAAAGAGAAAAAACGAGACAGGCGGGAATAAGGAGTGCCACAATTGGGAGGGCTAAGGACGGCCACGAGGTCCACTCAAGGGTAGACACGAAGAATGCACACCCGCATCGAAGGCGTAGAGGGTGGGGTGGGGAGGGGGGATAAATAGCCAGGAGAAGAATGGAAAGTGAATAAAATAAAAAAAGTGCGAAGGAAGAAGTAAAGAGAGAAATAGAAAAGAAAAGGACTAAAAATAATTGAAAGAATACAACAAAGACGCCGGGGATCCTCTCCGACAAAACCTATTTGAAAGATGAAAATGTGTGAAAGATAAAGAGTAGGAATAGTCTCTCGGGTGGGGGGGGGGGGTATATGAAAGAGTGTGAGGGGGTGTGAAATAAAAAAATAGATAATACATAATTAAAGAGTAGAACGCGTAAGGCCGAAATTGCGTAGGCTGAACGAGTAAATCAAAGATTAAGTAAGGGGGAATGAGTAAGGCAGAGATTGAATGAGTAAGGGGAAGGATCAGTAGAGAGGGGATTGAATACGATGAGAGAGTGAGGAAATTATTAATTGCAAAATTTGGTAGATTCCATGAGTAAAGGAGTCACGGAGTAGAAAGAGTAACGTTGTAATTGCGGAGAATGAACGAATAAGATACGACGAGATTGAGTAGAAAGACCGGGATTGAATGAATAAGAGGGAGAATAATTAAAGCGGGAACTGAGTAGAGGAGCAAGGAGGAAAATGAGTAAGGCCAACATTGAGAAGAATGAATAAGGCAGAGATTAAGTTTAATGAGTAAAGTGGGGATTAAATAGAATGAGCAAGAAGTAAAATGAGTAAGGCCGAAAATTGAGGAGAATGAATAAGCAGAGTTTGAGTTGAATGAGTAAAATCAGCGAGGAGAATGAGTAAAGCTGAATTTGGTTAAGCACGCATAGATTGAGTAAAATGAATAAGTTCGTAATTGAGGAGAATGAATAAGGCAACTGATAATTTAAATGAGCGATAATTAAAGTGGGAGAATGAGATACGCCAAAATTGAAAAGAATGAGTAGCATAGGCAAAGCTAAAATTGATTAGAATGAGTAGGATGAATAAATCAGAAAATGAGTAGGACGAATAAGGCCGAGAGAGAGAGTGCCATCAGTGTGTGTTGGAGAATGAGTAGGATAAGTTTAATGAGTAAGGTGGACCCATCACCTGAGTACCCCATGACCTGAACTCGAACAAACCTATCCGTGGACCATTGGGAACTTCCACGACGCCACATGTGCACCCCCCAACCATGTACGTTAACCTGAGTGCACAAATTTAGACGCGTCTAATCATGTGAGTATGCTTGACTGCAAGTGTGTGCATTCTTGCCTAAGACCCGGGATTAACTTTGCATGTATGTATTAACGAATGTATATATGTATAAGCAACTGGTATTTTGTATGTATGAACACTTGTACAAAAATGGTGTACAATGCACTTATGCATTATGTGTGAAAGAATGCACTTGTATTATGAGTATGTAAAAACAAATGCACTTGCGTGTATGAATAGAAACATAACTTGTGTGTGCAGGTTGATGTATATCTGGATCTGGGCATGAGGCTCGCTGGCGAGAGGTGGTGTGTGCGGCAGCGAAATGACGTCACAATGGATGAGAAAATAATAAAACTTCAATGATGGCAAAAGGAGCAGAGAATACCCCCCCCCCCCAAAAAAAAGGTTATTAATGAAGATATGATTCACTCTAAACAGGTGTGAATAAGGGGAAGCGAAAATGTATAGATGCCCTCGTTTGTTTTCGTATAATAATTAGGAACCTGGAGGTGGGGACGCAACTCTTCCGAATTTTGCCTTATTCAAGTATGACCTTATCGCGTGCCCTCCAGGCCCCAACTCCGCACGCGATCTGATCTAATTGCTTTTTTTTCGAATTTAGGGCCGCTTAGAAGATAGATAGCCAGAGAACCACTTTTGGGCGTTGGGGCCAGAATCACACAGAAACCTCTCTCTATGTAAGCCACAGCAAAGTTGCCTAGGTAAAACAAGTCCAGGAAAGTTGCGCGCCCCCAAGGCTAGAGCACCTCAGGCAGTCCCCTCTTCGGACTAGTCGAGCTATGTACCTTCTACACATATTCACTTCCCCCAATTTTACCGATTTTCCATAACCCTTTTTTCGACGGTTACTCTCCCCACCTCTCAGATCTAAGTAAATAAATAAAAGGTAATAGGCGAACAGAATCATAATCAAGGAGTGACGGAGGTTGGAAGGAGATGAGAGACAGATACTCGTAAAGTAAGGGAATGTGAGATGGAGAGATACATTTATAAAAGGAGACCAGAAGAAACGGGAGGGATTTAAATAGACCAGAAATTTAGATATAAGCGGGATTTGAATGCATAGATTTAAATACATAAGGGATTTAAATATGCATGAAAGATTTAAATGTGAGGGATTTAAATGGTTGAAAGATTTGAATACGGGAGGGATTTAAATGCAGGAAAGATTTAAATACAGGATGGATTTATATGCATGAAGATTTAAATACAGGAGGAATTTAAATTCTTGAAAGATTGAAGTACAGGATGTATTTATATGCATGAAGATTTAAATACAGGAGGGATTTAAATACAGGATGGGTTTAAGTGCAGGAAAGATTTAAATACAGGAATGATTAAAATGTGTGAAAGATTGATCTATAAGAGAGATTTTTAAATGTATGAAAGATTTAAATATAAGAGGGATTTAAATATGTGAAAGATTCACACACAGGAGGGATTTAAATGTATGGAAATTTAAACATAGGGGGAATTTAAATGCCAAAGGATTGAAATAAAATTGGAAATTTAATGCAGACGAGATTTCAATACAAGATTAATCTGAATGCACGTAAAATTCAAGAGGAATTTAAACGCCTAAAATATTTAATCACGTGATGAATTTAATTTTAAAATTGATTTAAATTCAAGGGGACTTAATATGCGGGAGATTTATATGTACAAGAGGTTTAAAGCAAAGAGATTTAAATGCATGGAAGACGTAAACAAGTTAGATTTAAATATACGAGATTAAATCACAGGATGAATTTAAATGTACGGGAGATTTAAATAAAAGTGGGATTTAAATGCGTGGGAGATTTAGATGTAGTAAGATAGGAATACTATAGATATTTAAAAACAAGAGATATATAAATGCACTGAAAATGAAATACATTAAGTATTTAAATGGACAAAAGATTTAATCACAGGATGAATTTAAATGCACGAGCGATTTAATCCCACGATTAATTTAAATAGAAGAGGGATTTATATGCACCAGAGATTTAAATATACACAGGATTTTCATGGAGTAAAGATTAAGCACAGGTTGAATTTAATTGCATGAAAGATTAAATCATAAGATGAATTTAAATTAAAGAATGATTACCTTAGACGAAAGATTTTAATGCACGAGAAACTTAATGGCGTTTAATTTAAATGCACGAAGTTTATATAAAGGAGGGATTTGAAATAAACAAGATTTTCATGCAGTAAAGATTTTATCACAGGTTAAACTTAAATGCCCAAGAGATTTAAATACACGTGCGATTTAAATGCACAGATTTAATCATACGGTGAATTTAAATACAAGAGAAATTTAAATGCGAGATAGATTTAAATGAGTGCGTTTAAAGGCACTGGAGATTTACATACAAGTGAAATTTAAATGCAAGGGGGATTTAAACGCTCAAAAAATATAAATGCATGATAAATTATATCAAAAGGATTTAAATGCACAGAAGTAATAAAAAAATGGGTTTTAATATAAGTGTGATTTAAATACCTTGGATTTCTTTTACCTTAGAGATTTAAATAGCCGAGAGATATGAATATGCGATAGTTTTAAATACACTAAGGATTTAAATGCACAAGAGATTTAATTGCATGATGAATTTAAATGCACAAGACATAAAAATAAGCAATAAATGAAAAAAAAGTACTTTAAATTCACGGAAGAAATAAAAACAAGGATTTAAATGCACAAGAGATTTTAATAAAACTGTGATTTAAATGCACGGAATATTTAAATAAGCGAGATATTTGAATATTTTGAATTTTTTCTATTAAAGATTTAAATTAGATGGATTAAAAATATTCCAATTTTAATCACGCAATGAATTTAAAGGCGAGAAGGAATTAAATGCATTAAATTTATAAATACTTAGTAGATTATAAAAGATATTTAAATTCACGGAAGAAATAAAACACTTTAATAGAAGTGTGATTTAAATAAACGAGATTTTTAAATACTTGGGATTTTTTGCTTTAAATATTTAAATGAGAGGGATTTAAATATCCAAGAGATATGAATATGTGAGAGTTTAAAATACAATATTGGTTTTAAAAGCACGAGAAAATAAATCCCACGATGACGTTAAATACAGGAATGATTTTAATGTATGAGAGATTTAAATATGCGACATATTTAAATACAAGTTGGATTTAAATGCCAAAATTTAAATACAATAAAGACTTAAGTGCATGGTATTTAATTCCCCAATTAATTTAATAAATACAAAGATATTTATAATGCACGATATATTTAAGCACATAATTCATTTGATTTTCGTTACTCTTGCGTACTTTTTTTTTCTTTTATCTAGTATAGTTTATGCACTTTCTAGAAATTAAACTTACTCTAATTTTGCTACTTAAATTTTAAAAAAAGCTTAAAAATAAATAAATCAAACATAACAAATTTTTCCTTCAAAAGCCAATAAAAGTAGTGAAGTTAAAGTGATGGATTAGTCTCAAGAGGAAAATATTTAGGACACTCGAAGTTTAACTAAACCTTAACAACACCAGAATCATAAATGACCCTAGAAAAGCCTGGTTTTACTAATCCTACAAGGTTAACCTTGACAACCCAAGGAACCTTTAGGAAGGGATCCCCCTTCGTGGTCCACCTCGTGAACTTAAAAGGGCGAATTTCCAATAAGCTGAGATCATAGTTGAGTCTAAGTTTCCTTGGTTCACTTTAATAATTTTTTCTCTTTGTAATTGTTTTAGGCTGCTTTGTTTCTTCTATTTTCTCCATCTTGTGTCTCCGTCGATTTTAGTTTCCACTTAAATCGGGGTTATGGGAGTCCCTTCCCACAGATGTCTCCTTAAAAGAAAGATAAAGGAGGCAGAGAGATGGGTTAGATAGAAGAGAGGCAAGAGAGAAATGAGGGATGAATTATAGCTTCCCTCGGACCTCTTTCCCTGAGGGGGCTTCGATAAGAGGGGTATGTCTCTTTCGATTCATGTTGACGAGGTTAGAAGAGATACTTATGAGAGAGAAAGGAAGGAGAGGTTGGAGGGAGAGAAACTCAGCTAAAAAATGATATCCATGACTTGATCAGTTAAATTTTTTTTTTTTTTTCTCTCTCTCTCTCTCTCTCAATAGCAACCAGGTAAAAGTAATATACCTGAACCTGGTAATTAATAGGTATTCGCCAATGGATCTCTCTTTCCTTCTCTATGTCAGTCTGATAAACAAACCTGCTAAATATGATATCCTCAACTTGATCATTTAAGTGGGTTTTTTTTCCTAATGGCTCTCTCTCTCTCTCTCTCTTTCTCACACACACATATACGCCCTCTATCTTTTACAGACATATATACACCTTTTCTCTCTTACACACATATACACACTCTCTCTCTCTCTCTCTATCAGGAATAGAGAAGGGAGTGGGTAGCTCATTAAAAGTCGACCACAGCGGAACGAGTGGGGCAAAGGCCTTTTTCGGTGCTCAAGGGATTTCTCCCTTCAAGTACGAGGCAGGAAAAGGCCCTGCTTAATTTCACGGAATGACCCAATAACTTAGATTTAAATGTCGGATACTCGGATTACATTTCACGGATACACAAACAAAATAATAATTAACCCTACGTTAATATATATATATATATATATATATATATATATATATATATATATATATATATATATATATATATATCAATATATATATATATATCAATATATATATATATATATTATATCACAGGATTTTCCATAACTTGCCAAAGAAAATCCAAGATTTCCCAAATTGGTGTACGATAACCTATAGGTATAAATTGCCGAATAAGAAAAGGTTATGCAAAATTTGCATAAACAAACGGAAATGTGTCCCGCATGATACGAACGCTTAAGTTTCTTGTAGAGAGACCCGGCATTGCTTACATAGCAACTAACTTCAGCTCTATCTCGTGTATGTTAGGTCACTCATTCGACAGCTGTCGTCCATGTAACATGCCTAAGGAATATGTCGCGCTTCTCTCTCTCTCTCTCTCTCTGCACGTGAACTGATCGGAAAACTACGCCACCGAGATGATCTTTCAATTGGAGCCATTACAGAGACTATTAAGCCTTTCTAACGTGTAGTCCATAATATTTTGTCAACCTATGAAAAAATCAGGTTTATGTAAGGCTGATAAATCAACCTGTAGGCCGAGGACGACTGATGTATTACCAAGTTGTTAAGAAGAACAGTTTGAAAATGGCAGGGGCAGGTTGTTGAGAAATTATTGAGATGTTGGCCATCAACATCTCCAGGCAGATTGTGTGAGGTCAGGTGGCGCTATACAATCTTCAAGTTCACATATCCGCCTTCAAGCCATTGATCAGTTATAAGAACAAGAAGGCTCATCTTGCATTCACTCCTGAGCATGTTACATGGGCGGATGACCAATGGAGCCAAATCCATTTCAATGACGAATCTAAGTTCAATTTGTTCGGATTCTATTCATGAAGTTCGTTCCTCGCAGAGCAGGCAAAAGATTATGTCAATTGCACCAAGAAAATTGTGAAGTTTGGCGAAGTGTAATATTCTGGGGCGTGATTTCGGTATAAGAAACTAGACGATTAGTGCGTTTAAGGGGCGCAGGAAATGCACACGTATACAATGCATTGCTGCGATAACATACGTTGCCCTATTCGCTACAGGTGGATGTCTCTTATCACACGACCTAGTGGGTAAAAACCTTTCTGGAACACGAGCACATCATTGTTATGAATCCAGCCTTGAATCCCACTGGAAACGTTTTGAACATACTCGGAGAGAGGTCTAAAGCGAGGAATCCGAAAACAATTAAAGAACTCCTGTAAATATTTTCAAGATGAATGACGCAAGATTACTGCACAAGAGTGTACACAGTTGGGTCGTTCCTGTGGCAGATGTCAAAGCATCAACGAGAATAAAGGCCTCCGCACTAAATACTTATATTTTGTACAAGTGTTTTCCACTGATGATTATTTAATCTTTATATTCCAAATGAAATTGTACCTGCAGTCGTCCGTATCATTTTCGACATTTCAAGTTTTCTAGTAAATTGCTTATTTTCTAACTTTCGTCTTGTTTACTCAATTTTTAGTTACCTTTACCAATATGTAGTTTATAAATATAAACTAATTTATCCTTTAAAAAAATTGAAAAACAAGGTACAGTTTGAACCTATTCCGTCGAGTGTTCTTGCTTTAGTAATCAACGAATGAGCCTGGTTTGGTCTTATTTTTAAAATGACGAAATCGCATCTGTATCATCTTTGAGTATTTCTTAAAGGGTTATTATGCATATATATATATATATATATATATATATATATATATATATATATATATATATATATATATATATATATATAACTATGACAAGTCGGCATGTATGCCATATACATATATGTAAATCCATGTGCATTATAATTGTGCACAACCGGTATCACGTTACGGGCAAGTCTGACGCAAAAAAATAGTCCGAAAATAAAATGCGATAATATTTATTTATATATATCCGGAACTTATTTTCGCTTTTATCTCCATTCTCTCTTCCTCCTCCACATATGGTGGGAGGGAATAAACGGGGATGAAGCAACGCGAAATGACCTCAATTTATGTCTTAACGACGAAGACGGGAAGGATATACCTATGGTCATATGCATCTATGACAGGTTTCTATCTACCGATGTCTTGCAGTGTTTGTTTCTCTCTCCTTTTCCCTCTCACACACATCTGTTTTTCAGCCTCGTTACGCTGCAATTTTCCTCCTTTTTTTGAACGAAAATTAGCGTGCATACACACATGCCTTGTTTGTGCGCGTTATGTATAATATGCATATAGGAATATAAGTTGGCATGTGTATCTTTGTATCTGTCTGTCCGTTCCTATACCCGCTTGTAAGTGAGGCCATTACACTGCAAGTAGTGTGAGTGAATGTTTGGCGGCGATATTTGCTTAGGGTTTTGCAAGATGCCATCGAACACAACCCAGCGCGGCCTCTCGATGCTATATCCGGCCCTCCTCCTCTCTCTCTCTCTCTCTCTCTTGCCAGAGGTTCAAATTCATGGTAGTTGGTGGTAGTGAGGGTAGGTTGGGCTTTAATCACCACCATTAATTTAGCTTGAACAAGTTTGTTCTTGTGTGATATTTTTCATTGTTCCTGCGATTTCTTCTCATTTTTTTCTCTTTTCTGGTGACTCATCTTGTTCCTCCCTCCCGAATGTGCCTTGATTGGATTACATTCGTTTCTATTTCTTCTCAGTAATTACGAATTACTTCCACTACATTAACACACCAACCACTTTCTGCCACACACTTGAGGGAAACACAATCTATGCCCCCAATATTTGATACTCGAAATGCTCACGTTGATTGACATTTCATGTCTTTTAAGTAAATAATAACAACCTCATGAAATCACCCGCAAGAAGGGTAAAATTGAAAACTCTAGCAGCACAGAGATGGGGTGACCTGGTGGAAGAGGTAATGAAGACTCAGGTGCTCGAACCCTTTCAGTGTGGGTTCGTTGGATCATTTTACACGGGGAATTTGGAGTTCGCGTAAATTCCCCCCCCCCCCCCCTCACCCCGGTAAGAAAAGGAACAATTACTGTCCGGGCCACAACTCAGTGCAAAAGACACTCACGAAAATCGAATACCACGAATGTAAAATTGCCTGCAGGAAAAAGAAGAATGTGACTTTCCACAGGAAAATGAAAATTTCGACACCCAAAGGTAAAGGAAGATGACCCGCAGGAAAATTTAAAATGTGACTTATCTGCAAGGAAAAGAAAAAAAATGTGATTCCGAGTACCTTCGTCTTCTTGTAAACAGCTGCGGGCATATATTATACATGGGGTGTTTGGCAATGCATTTAAGTGGTGCATGTAACCCTCTTCCCCCCCCCCCACCGCCATGTTTCCCCTGTAATCCTGCAAACTGAATGCATAGCTGTGCATTTGTGAGCGTAAAAATTCACCCATGTCGCTTTCGGTGAGTATGAGATAGTACAGTCAGCGCCTTGTTGTATATTTGTGTGCGACCATATATTTTTTTTCCTCTCCCTCTCTCTCTCGTTGAACATACCTGTGTGGCTACGGGCGAGAGCCTCACGCAGAAGCCGGTTCCCGAACACAAAACTGTGTACACGTAACAATATAACTCCAATATACACATAAAGCGTCAAAACACATCACACCTAATCCCATACATTTACACACGTAAAATGAGACTTCAGACAACACAAAATTGCATTGTCAGCAAATAAGCTATAAAAGGCTTGAATGCTATAAAACAACAACACTATTACACTAAAAGTAAAAAGACAGAGAAGATGATACAAAATACAATAAGAAGAACACTACAAACACATGAAGACAAAAGACACATAAAATAAGAAAGCAAATAAAGTAAAAAGAAACCATAAAAATAAAGTGATGCCCTCCCTACTAGGGCAACCCCCCCCCCCATCTTTAATTTTTTCACCCACTATATCTTCCACAGGGCAAGGGATAGGGGTCGTTGCGACCGTGAAAAGAACAGCTCCAGACCCCCAACCCCACCCCCAACCTCTTAATTGTAACCTCAGCATATAAAAACAAAGGCAGGATTACCGCGCGTATTCAGGGAATTACAGGCAAAACCAATAAAATTACCACTCTCACGTCAAATTACCTACCACCCAGCACATTACAACTTTCTTCCCACCTACTTATAACCAATTACCACCAGTTAACTACCAACTCAACACGGATTACCACAAGCAGTATATTACGACCCGCATATGGCGGATTACCCTAAATTAAGTATTATTTCGCCACAACGCTGACTCACCATAGCCAAGCTGTATTACTACCGACATATCGTGGATAATCCCCTACAGATAATGGATTACCACATAGTATGCATTACCTTACCACAACACCGGATGGTGATACCCTAGACAGTGGCTCACTAGATTATACCACATTACCCACACAGTTAAAACGTCACCTGGGACCTGGGGTTCTCCCTCTAATGTAAAAAGCAATAGCGACGAGGCCGCATCACGCAAAGAGTTGGAGAAATCTGTAAAAAAGTGATGAAAATGGGGGAGTGAAAATGTGTTGAAATCATACGGCCAAGATCATCGCGCAATGATTGAGGCCAGGAAGGTACACTATCTTCAGGGTGTTAATCGCGCCAAGGTTTTCCATGCTACCCCTTGCGAGTGCAGAAGGAAGAATGGCGGCCAGTAGGATAAACTGGAGGGGGGTAGAATGCATGTTAATAACCCCCCCAATTGATTGATGGGTTTTGAGTTGCGCCACTACTGGGTTATTGCCACCCGCTAAACCTTTTTATCTAGTTTGTGGATTTATTATGGATTGACGGATGGTCGAAGACTCTAAAATGATTGAAGATTTACAATTATGATTCAATAACTAAAAATAAAATAAATTATAAATTTAAAACTGATTATTTACACACACTGGAACATTGACGGGGGTGGGGGTGGAACCCGCCTACCCACTTCTCCGCTTCGACGAAGGATGAAAGCTGGTGGGCGACTAGCCTGAGAAATTAGTGTTTGATCAAGAAAATAGACAAAGAGTGACTTTTAAAGAAAGTGCCTGAAGATGGTACGATGAAAATGTCTTGAAAGAATAAATCCCAGCTAGTTTTAATCTAGTTTCGGACTACCGGGGGCCTTGGGCCGGAAGGAACCCATGGGCTGGACTTTGGTCATTGGATGTATAAAAGTGCGATTACCCGCCATTCAAGATACGCTTCGTGGTTGGTAATAGCGTCGGGAGGGGGGGGAGGGCTGAGGACATCCCGCCCGAATTACTGAGAGGAAATGGGAGTTTAAAGAGATAAGGAGCTTGAAGATAACTTCCGTTGAATAGGGGGCGCGGGGGATGCTCCTTAGCGGGGATTAGCTCTCACTAGAGAAGAAAGAAGAAGATGATGTTAGAAGATGAATGACTTCAAAAAGAACTACTGCAAAACTACAGAACGACGACCAACAAAGACAGAAATGAAAAAAGATGGAAGAAGAAGCACTACAGTACACGATGATTGCAGAATGAAAACCAGTATATACAATATGAACCACTCAAAGTCATTTCAAAAAGTAAGGAGGAGGCGTAAAGCTCTAGCAAAGCCAACATCATCACTCGAAGAAAGAGGGGAAAGCTCGAGGAAAGCCAACATCAGCGGAAAAAAGAAGTGAAAAGCCCTAACAAAGCCAACATAATCAGTAGAAGGAAGAGGTGAAAAGCTCTAGCAAAGCCAACATAATTAGTAGAAGGAAGAGGTGAAAAGCTCTAACAAAGCCAAAGTCATCAGTCGAGGGAGGAAGTGAAAAACTCTAGGAAAGCCAAAGTCATCAGTTGAACGAAGAGGTGAAAGCTCTAGCAAAGCCAACATCACTCGAAGGAAGAAGTGAAAAGTTCCATCAAAGCTAACATCATCAGTTGAAGAAGAAAGCGAAAAGTTCTAGCAAAGCCAACATCATCAGTCAAGGGAGGAAGTGAAAAGCTCTAACAAAGCCAACATCATCAGTCGAGGGAGGAAGTGAAAAACTCTAGCAAAGCAAACATAATCAGTAGAAGGAAGAGGTAAAAAGCTCTAACAAAGCCAACATAATTAGTAGAAAGAAGAGGTGAAAAGCTCTAACAAAGCCAATATAATCAGTAGAAGGAAAAGGTGAAAAGCTCTAACGAAGCCAACATCATCAGTCAAGGGAGGAAGTGAAAAACTCTAGCAAAGCCAAAGTCATCAGTTGAACGAAGAGGTGAAAGCTCTAGCAAAGCCAACATCACTCGAAGGAAGAAATGAAAAGCTTTGACAAAGCCAACATCATCCGTTGAAGAAGAAAGCGAAAAGTTCTAGCAAAGCCAACATCATCAATCAAGGGAGGAAGCGCAAAGCTCTAACAAGTCCACACCATCAGTTGATTAACCAAATTAGTAGATTTAGAATTACATACCGTTAACTCTAATGATAGGACGAGAACTGTTTATACACACGTATCTACATATGTATACAAAATAAAATCTTACCTCTTATATCATTTTTATGCTTGATCTTTGACTACGGATACACACATATCTACGTCTGTACCTATATTCAGGGTGGGTTAATCTAACGAAACTCAATGCCACTTGCACTTCCACAAATACACATTAACAAGACATGGAAGAATTACTTCCCCTTGGTCATCGCCTGTTATATACTTGCCATCGCTTCCATATAGATGTGCAAAAGGTATATGGAAAATGCATTTCTATACAGGCTTTAAGAGGAGCTACATTATCGCTCGCAGTATTTTTTTACTTCTTTTCGTTTCAATTATTGATCGTTTCGTAAACGTTCTCACATGTGGTCGCTCTTATATAATAATCATCAGTTCGAATATTAAGTGAAGTACTTTCTACTAATTTGAAAGGTAGAGTATTTTATCTTCGTGTGGTTTTATAACTAAAATAATTTTAAATTATAGTCAATGTTGAAGGGCTTTTTTAACCAATTTGAATCCAGTTTGCAAGTGTCTTGAATGACCAAAGACGACCCACTGTCCTGCCTCTATATTTATTGATTCTAATAGTTTATCAATAATTAAAGTCAAACTAAAGAGACTAGTTACTAGCTTCACTTTTGTAATCTTTTAATAGATCGATACAAAATTGTGTACAACGGTTCAACTTTTAGGTGACTTGAGTAAACACATTCAGTCCCCAGTTCCTTGGGAGCATTTGTTTCCGTCCTAAATGGATTTCTTGATTACGTTGTTAATACAGGTATTTTTTAGTTACAGTGTTTTTGTGCACACACGTATCTTCATCAGAATCAATAGTGAACCCAGCTCGCTCTAACTCTGAATACATATCTTGGGCGTCCTTAATGTTGAATGAACCAGTCAATTACTCTAAAACCATCGAATAAAACATCAAAATTGTAGCTCCATCAAAGCGGCATTAATTGTTCCCATGTACGTTCTCGCATTTAGTTGGAATCTACTAAATTATGATCACTTGTCAGCAATGGGTCACCTTCTTGAACTTTTTCCACCAACTATTTGTTCGTGGTAAGGATTAAATATAATGTATTGGCCACGTTTTGTTGTATAAAGTTTAGCAATCTTTCTCCCTCTTTATCGATGTATTCTCGTACATGCTTCTGAGAATACCTATTCGTAGTGTGATCAACTGAGCTCTCCGTTGTAGTTTCGTAACAAAATAACCTCTATGTGCTGATATATCGTGATCTAAAATCGAATTTACATAATTAGTTCATCCTTTTTAGTCAAAAAGGCTAAGGCTAAGCGCGTTATATACTTAGCCTCGTGCGGTTTTCCCTGATACGAATCGTTTAGAGTGGAAATATAATTGAAAACTAGTATACCGCGAAAACCGATGGCATACCCCGTGCATGTTATAAAGTCTGAATGCGTTAGATGGGGTGTGATTTTAACAAGGAAATTTTCCTTGAAATCTGCGACAAGAAAACCGTATTTGCCTTTTTTGTGGTTTTTTAAACGAAGCTTTCCAGGTTAAAATTTCCCATGTTTAACCCGAAATTAGAGTCAAAATAGAGACTATTCTCAGAGATTTTACACCGTCCAAGGATCGAATAAAAAGCTTAAGCAAATAAATATATACATTGATAACTTGTGAAGGAGAATAAAGCAAGACACAAAAACAACCATGGAAGGGGAAGGAGGTTAGCCGGGACAAAGCTTTAAACCACTGTCACAACGAAACAAATTCGAATCTTAATGTTGGTGAAATTTAAAATTGGAGGCAGAATGCGTTGGATTAGTCTATTAGGATTGATAACTAAACTAAGCCGCTATAGTTTAAAAATCAAGAATATTAATTTAGAGTTAGAAATCCACGAAATTGGAAACACGAGATTGATAAAGCGATAAATTCGATAGAAAATTTAGAATTACAGAATTTAGAGTCGGCGACGGTAACACTTCTGGGTAGCAACGAAATGCATCGGCTCGAAACAACGCCAATGCAATTGTTCATCGATATCGTCGCCTAATATAAATCGCGAAGGCAAAAAACAAACAATATTGCAATAATCAGGGCAACATTAATACTACAAACAAAAACTATTTACACTTACAAATGCGTCGAAAGATTTGCCAACTGGTGGGGAGTTAAAAATATAAAAATTACTGGGAATTTCAGAACTCAACCATATTTCTAAACATTGGTGATCACTTAATTCAAGTGGGCGAGACAGAGATAGAAGCGGCCGAGAAAATAACGTCGGGAGGGACAAGTAATGTGGAGAGGCAGCAGACAAGTAACTGCGAGACGGGGAAGAGACAAATCATGGAAACTTGAGGAAAATCAGAGAATCAAGTCTTCTTCCTAAAAGCTAAACTCAATTGTATGTACACAAATGCGCGCAGTTTGCAAAATGAATAACTGAATTTAACGCTTTGTATCTTGTCGAAAACTTTGACGTAATCACCAAGGTAGGTTGGACCCTGCGAATAGGGACTCTATTGGCAAATAGTATTGATAATTATAAAATCATCAATAGAAACCGAATGCGGGTAATGGTTGGGGTCATGCTTTACTCAAAAAGAAGAATTATATTAAGTAGAGGTACACGTGGATATAAATATGGAGGTGGAATGGTAGTGGTGGAGTTTGCGTCAGCTAACATAACTAATAATATCGCAGTTGTTTATAGGCCACCGCTGCAATCCGAAAACGATAACAGACAGTGTCTCATCTCTAATAATAATCAACCGTTTTCCGCAAGGTGGGGTTGGCGAACAGTAATAGAACTATCGGCATGACAGCGGTGTCACTTATTACCGCCGAGTTTGTGAGAAAAAAACTTCTGCGTATGAGTCTTCTGAGACTAGCATCCCATATCTGGGCTTCGTATCCTTTTATCACAAGAGCCGGGAGATGGTATGAGTATTCCTGCCGCACAAACGAGTTCATAATTATAATAAATATGATAGAAAAACAGTAAAAGTTTGCATGAATTCCTTCAACAATAATTTTCAGTGGTACTTGGTTCTTCTCATCCACGACCCAATTATTCTATTCTCTGAGGCATTTTTGTCACTTCTCCAACTTCCCTATTTTCAAAGTCAGGCATTCGAACCCACGACTAGGTTCGGATATGGGATCATGACCGGCTTGGAATCCGAAGCGCGGATCGTAAAGGTCCATGGGAAAAAAGAAGAGAGAGAGAGCCAGAGTGAATTCTCTCATTAGGGCGGCAGACGAAGTGTGACGTCAGCACGGAAGTCATTTTTCCTTCTCGCTCCCACGATGACTCATCAAAACTGACCTATTTTTGCTGACGCCCGAGCCCCCCTCCCCTCCCCCTCGAGTGAATTCCGCGATCTAGCACTTCTCTCCCTTGAGTATTTGCTCATTAGAGCCGGTGCGTTTGTGTGTGTGTGGGGGGGGGGCACTTTGGCCCATAAATGGCCGATGGGGCACCTTCGGATATCCAAAAGGTTCTGCCATTCTCGTTCCCTCTCTTGTCACTTTTTCCTTCCCGAAAGAAGATACTCCTACTACTAATAATACTGATAATAATAATAGTAAAAATAAGGTTGTTTGTTGCTACTTACTTAAATCTAGGAAGTGAAAACCAACGAGTATATCTCCCGCAGATAGTTTGTAATGACATCTGTAAAGAAAGAGGTGAAGTTGGGAGAAGTAAAAGGAATGTATAATATAACATAAGAAAAGGAGTCTGCAAAAGACTAATTAATAGACTATAGGATGCAGCTCCTATTCTCATCACCCAGTTCAGTCCTACCTCACAGCATCCTCACCCATAAATCTATCCAATTTATTCTTAAAACTCCGCATAGAGGACGCTTCCATCACACGACTACTTAGCATACTCAAATCGTCTACTAATCGATTTGTAAACCAATTTCTACTAATCTCTTTCCCAAATCTAATCTTATCCAGCTTAAACTCATTGCTAACGTGTCCTATCATGTTCACTAAAAATAAGAACCTTACCTGTGTCTCCCCTAGTATAACTTTTTACCCCCTTGAACCCCTTAATCAAGTCGCCTCGAACTCTTCTCCTTTCTAACGTATGTAGATTTAGCCTCCTAAGCCTTTCACCATAAGGGAAGCTCCTCGACCCATGAATCATCTCAGTCATCCTTCTTTGCACCAGACTCAAGCAAACCAATATCCATCCTATAATAGGGTGACCAAAATTGCACTGCATAGTCAAGATGAAGCTTAACTAATACCATGTACAGTTTCAGGATGACATCAGCACTCCTATTTCTTACACTCCTCCGAATAAACACTAATACCTTATTAGCTAGATTCCTAGCACTATGCTCAGCTTTCTAGGCCGGAGGTGCGAACTTGCCAGGACACCTTAGTCCTTTTCGCATTCTGACCTTCCTAAAACTCTCCCATTGAATTTATAATTATTTAATGGATTGAAGCTACCTATACTAACTCACTATACTACCTTATATAAAAATCCATGGGCCATTGTTCTGCAAATCGGGATAGTATGGTCAATTCATCTTGGAATACTTCAGATTCTTACTTCGACCATGTAATCCTACCTAACTTAATATCATCGGCAAACTTGTTCAGGTCGCTAATTATTCCCTAAATCTAGATCATTAATATAAACCAAGAACAACAACGGCCTCAACATTGAACCCTGAGAAACCCCACTGGTGACATTTCCCCAATCAGATTTAATACCATTTATACTAAATCTTTGTTGTCTGTCACTAAGCCACGACTAAACCCCCCTAAAGTACTTCCATCGATCCCATGCGCTTTAATTTTATCCAAAGGTCGTAAGTGTGGCACCCTGTCGAAAGCTTTACTAAAAGACAAATAAACAATTTCGTTATTCTTAACTCTAGACGCAGTATCATACACGATTTGCCTCTAGTAAAACCGTGTTGAGATTCCATAAACAACTTATGTTTATCTAAGTGATCCATAATAGATTTCACTTATTACAGATTCAATCATTTTCGCCACCATTAATGTGAAACTCACTTTCCGGTAATTAGACAATCGTTTTATCCCCCTTCTTAAATATAGGTATCACATTAGCTTTATTCCACGCTGTTGGTACAATGCTAGTCTCTTAAAGATTTTCTAAATAGGCATGCTAGGGGCTCACTTAACACATCTTTACATTCCTTCAGAATCCTAGGAAAAATCTCATCAGGGCCCGGTGTTTTACTCCGATGACCTCAGATAGGTCATCTGTCGAATATTATAAATTTAATTCTATCTATTTCTTTTGAGCCTTTTTTCTTGTAATTATAATATTCTCTAATTTCTCTTCTTCATTACCGCCGAAGATCAAGGTTTCCTCAGGTACAATTAGAATATGCTCGAGTGTAAATACTGAAAGAAAATACTTATTTAACATCTTAGCCATTGCATCATTATCACCTACTCTCCATCTGTAGTTTTAAGTGGACCTATTTTATCCCTCTATCTGTACTTTTAAGTGGGCCTATTTTATCTCTAGTCATTTCATAATTACTCTTTGCTACCCTAATTAAGGTTGGAAGATCTATAGCTCTATACCCACCTGAGGGCATTAAGGCTCGGATGGCAGGCAATTCTCTAGATCTCAGCTGCGTAATGTTTACCCATCTTATACCTACAACGTATCACGAAGGTTTTTTTTTCCTTCAAGAGGGTCATTCTGGCAACCACCACCTAAGTAATGCATGACCGCCGTTCACGCCGACAATATTAATAAAAACAATATGAGGAAGAAAAAAGAAAGATGCTTTTTATTCTTCCTGCGGGGGAGGGGGCTGGGAGCTCTCCTCTTTTTCTAATAATCCCATGATTATGTGACCCACTTTTGTCCTGGTTAGTACAATCTTTATCCTGGGGAAATCCAGCTTCGGACTAAGAGCGGTATTGAGCTACATTAACTATGGTTAGGCACCGGATAGGGGCCCATTTTGGGACGCGTTGACATCGACTGCACTGTGATATGTACAGGACGGTACAAATATGTGAAAAACGTAGTAGGTAAATATTCTACGCATGACGGCGGCAGTACATCTTTGTAATTTACGTATTACGGGCCTCTTTGGTGAGGCAGTTAGGGCCAGTGGCGTCTAATTCGACGGCCTCAACAAACCAACCCCACTTCATGCTATAAACGGGGAGAAATGCAGTCCCGAATTCGAATAGGTGGGTGGGGGATCGGATCGCCCTTAAAAATAGTAGGTGGGTACTGATATATGCATAAGATAAGTGGGAATCTTTGGTAGAAAACAAAACAAAAACAGTAGGTTTTTTTTTAACCCCACGAAAAAGGATGTCTAAAACAATGAATAAAACCTAATCATTCCTCAATTCTATTTCTGTCCCTTATAACCTACTTTTAAGCATCCACTGAAAAGCATTTCAAGAAAAAATTGCGCAGAACCCTACTAGTGTCTGTTGCGCAACCCACTTCACTGTTTCATACCTAACTTTTAGCCATCCAAGAAAAAGCGTGCCCACAACAAAGCACAGAACCCACCGGATAACCCCCATGTATGTTCCTCACAAGCCAATTTTAAACATCTATGAATAAATACACTTGTCGATAACAACTCAATAAAACACTACAAGCCCATTAGAGTGCCACCAAACTCGCTCTAAACACCCATGAAAAAGCATGCACACAACTCTCCTCTCTCAGAACTATGAAAAAAGTCGAAAAAAATTACAAAATCCACTCTAAATGCTATTTCAATGCCCAAGAGTCCGCTTTAAAAAATCCAAGAAAAAGCGTGTCGTTAGACGCACGCAGAACCCCTTTGACAGCCCCATTGCTGTGCCTCACAACCCGTTACCTTGGAAACCATCCTGATAGATTTATCATTCGAGTCTAACCGGTATGTCTGTCGTTGGGCATTATTAACCTGCATTTTGGTGGACACGATGAATGTTAAACTTATGGGGGTTAGGAGGGGGGCGAAATTCCTGTAAAAAGGTTCAGGTAATGGGAGACGCAGATAGAAAATGAAAACTAATGATAATAAAAACCCCAGCGTTGCACTCCAACCCAGCATCTTCTAAACCACCCGCGAGCCCCCAAAATGAGTGAACAAGTGTTCACTGTCCAGGGGTCGTTATCCGGTCAGATAAGAGCTTATTGAGGATGGGGGGGGGGGATAGACCAAATGTTGGAGTTTCGTAAGGCGACCGCGTGAGAAGATAAAAAAAGAAATACTTCCTTCAAGATGATAAGCTTCGAGACGGTGGGGGGGGGGGGGTGAATCATCTCCGCCCCTTATCCCTTTCCCCATCGAATAGGGGATGTGGGTAAAAAGATGAGGGGGGGGGAATAAGGATGCAGGGAGGCAGAACCCCACGCACTGAAATACTATCTAGAGAAGATAGATTGAAGCCTTGGATTACCCGTTTGTTTTTTGTTTTTTTGGCAGATCCATTCTGACGACGGTGTGTGCGTTCGGATGTAAGGAAGGGATTACAGGGTGTTTAATAGTTTTTGTGCTATTCAGGTACGCAGGTCATATATATTTAATCTTGGATATTGAGTTAAAATAGAACTTAATCAGGACATTTTGGGGGTGGGGGTGGGGAGGATGCAAAGATACATTCTTAAAGTAATCAAGGAGGATTTTTTTTCGGAAACCCTTGTTTGATCCCACCCAGGGTCTATTCCGGACTCTCTTTGGTCAAAAAAATGGAGACTGACAAAATTTCTATATAGATTCTTTACAAATATTGTCAAGTTATTGAAATGAGAATGTGTGGAGAGCACAAAGGTACTAAAGACGCTCAGGATGGGTAGGTCCGTGCCTCTGGGGTTATCACTCCGAAGGGAGGAACAGGAAGGAAATGATGCGAATACTCCATTTATTTTATCACGCTTACCATTATACACATATTACATCCCTTTAGATTTACACATACACTCACTCATACACAACCGGTTACGCATCTCACCTCCTATGGTTGCTTTGGGGCTCATACAATCCTATAAAATAAAACCTTGCACAAAGACCCCAAACCACAAATTCAGCCAAAGATAATTTCTTTGTTTTAGGGGGCCAAACTCACCCTTGAAATGAAATCACAGGAACATAATTTGTTACTACCTAGAAACACGCCGCACACACGCGTACACGATCTTTCTCTCTTCATACACACGCGCTATCGCACTCAAACCGAGTACCTTACATTTTTGCTTACGTTTCAAAGATGTATTTCGGTGCATCCTATCTTTAGTGTTTTCAAAAGTGATAAAAAAGTGTATGTGTGAAATATGCCTGTATATATATGTGGGCCTCAATATGTAGGAATTTATATAAATGCCTTTACATGAACTTCCTTTCCACGGCATATTCATTTCATAATGTGAAATCATAGCTCAGTTTTGCTCGTTATGGCTACATTTTGTTGAATCTATGAGCCAAATATCATATTTCATAGAGAAAGAGACGGGTAGGGAGGGAGGGGGGAGTAACATAATGACCTCGTGTTCACCAGAACCCTAAAATTACAGTGTTATAAGTGCTAAAGCAGCAGTACAATTTATCTAGAGTTATAGAGTGACGTACAAAACAACTATCCTGGGACCCGTAGCATTTATACAAAACAAATTAATAAATTAAAAAGGTCTTCCCTCTGAATCAGTAATGCAACTGTGCACGTCTAAACGAGTTTACATCGGCCGCGCAAAAACAGAACCTAGGCCGAAATAAACTTAAGGGTTACCTCTCTTATAAAGACGACTTTATTCCAGGTAGTTCATTTATTTTTCCATTCACGATCCGTTCAAGAAAACTCGTTTTTGTTTCTTATTTATCAGAGATAGTCTACAGTAGCATCAAAGGGCAATTAGTGCAATTTGATTCTTAAAAATGGGAACCCAAATCATTTCGGACACACGTAAGCGCAGATCCAGGAGAGAAAGATGAAGTCTCCCCACACCCACACAAAAATTTCATACTCAATTATGTTTATATTTCTTTTTAAAGCCGTAATTGTATTCTGCTATTCAGAAAGAGTTATGTAATAATATAGAATATATATAAAAACAGCTATTTTAAGCCGTTGCGATCTAATTTTTCTTATATGGTACATCTCTAAAATACAGGAAAATCTAAAAAATGCTGACATCCAAAAACTACAATTCCTAATTTTCTTATGTGTGGAAATAATAATCGGATCTAGTAGAGTTATTGATCAGTCCTTTATGAGATGCTGTTATCTATTATCAATGCTGTGTAAGACGACCATTATTAATCATCAATGCCCTTTTCTCAGACTACTCAGAGGGAGGATTTCAGGTTAGTTCTCCACCCCCCTAATTTTTATCCTGCATCCGCCACTGGACACACGCTATATTTTGGGTGGGAAAGGCACCGCATTATTAAGCTGCAAAGTCCGCAGTATTGAGTCCAAGGGTATTTGTTGGTTCAAGAGTGCGTAGTGTTGGGTTAAAATGTTATTGTTGGGTAAGTCTGAAGAGGTTGACCCTCAAGAATAAACTTGGAAGGACGGGGTCGATCCTTCGGAATAAACGATGAAGGAAGAGATCGATCCTTATGTATAAAATGTGGAGGAAGACTTCGATGTTGAAGAATAAACTAAGGAGAAAGACTTCGATCCTTGTGAATAAACCACGGAGGAAGATATCGGTGCTGAAGAATAAACCATGAAGGAAGACTTCGATCATTAGGAATAAGCCACAAAAGAAGACCAATGCTGAGGAATAAACCATAAAGGAAAATATTGATCTTTAGCAATAAACCATGAAGAAAGACTTCAATCTTTAGGAATAACCATGAATGAAGACGTAGAACCTTAGGAATAAACCATGAAGGAGGCTTTTGATACTGAAGAATAAAAGACGAAGTAGGACTTCGGAGTTGATGAATAAACCATGAAGGGAGACTTCGATCCTTTGAAAAAAGCATGATGGAAGACTTTGATGATGAGAAATAAATCATGAAGGAATAGCAGTGCTGAGGAAATAAACCATGACGGAAGACTTCATTCCTTAAAAATAAACCAAGAAGGAAGTTTCGATCCTTAGGATTAAACCATGAAGGAAGACTTTGATTCTTAAAAAATAAAACATTGAGGAAGACTTCGATGCAGAGGAATAAACAACGAAGGAAGACATCGATCCTTAGGAATAAGCCATGAACAAAGACTGATCGTTAAGAATAAAACATGATGAAAGACTTTGATCTTTAAGAATAAAACATGATGGAAGACTTTGATCGTTAAGAAGAAAACATGAAGGGAGATTTCAAGCCTTAGGAATAAACATGAAGGAAGACATCGATCCTTAGGAATAAACAGTGAAGGAAGACTTCGAGCCTTAGGAATAAACATGACGGAAGACTTCGATCCTTAGGAATAAACAGTGAAGAAAGACTTTGATCGTTAGAAATAAATTGTGAAGGAAAACTTTGATTCTTAGGAATAAACCATGTAGGAAGACTTCGTTGCTCAGGAATAATCTATGAAACAAGATTCGATGCTGAGTAATAAGCAACGAAGGAAAACATCGATCCTTAGGAATATACCATGAAGCAAAACGTAGAACCTTAGGAATAAACCATGAAAGAAGCCTTCGATGCTGAGGAATGACGAATGAACGAAAACTTCGATGCTGAGGAATAAACAAGGAACGAAAGCTTCGATATTGAGTAATAAACAACGAAGGAAGACATCGATCGGTAGTAATAAACCATGAAAGAAGACTTTGATGCTGAGGAATAAACAATGAAGGAAGACTTTTATGCTTAGGAATAAACAACGAACGGAGACATCGATCCTTAGGAATATACGATGAAGGAAAACCTAGATCTTTAGGAATAAAGCATGAAGGAATCCTTCGATGCCAAGGAATAAACAATGAACGAAAACTTGTATACTGAGGAGAAAATCACGAAGGAAGTCATCAATGCTGAGGAATAAACCAAGAAGGAAGACTTCAATGCTGAGAGATAAACAACAAAGGAAGACATCGATCCTTAGGAAACATAGATCTTTAGGAATGAGCCCTGAAGAAAGACTTCGATCGTTAGGAATAAACCACGAAGGAAGACTTTGATGCTGAAGAATAAACCATGAAGGAAGATTTCGATGCTGAGGTATAAACAACGAAGGAAGACATCGATCCTTGGGAAACGTAGATCTTTAGAAATAAACCGTGAAGAAAGACTTCGATCGTTAGGAATAAACCACGAAGGAAGATTTCGATGCTGAAGAATAAACTATAAAGGAAGACATCAATCCCGATGAATAAACCATAAAGGAAGGCTAAGATCCTTAGGAATAAACCAAGAAGGAAGACATCCATCTTTATATATAAACCATGAAGGAAGACTTCGATGCTGAACAATAAACTATGAAGTAAGAGTTCGGTCCTTACTGCTTTTATCGCCCTTGTAAGCAGTCATTTGCGTGGGAAAGTGATTGTAGTGCTGAAAATTACTTTAAAAAGTCCATTACTATTAATTATGGACTACTGCACGAGATGAATGAATGGATGATAAATCAAACACTTTCCAAATGGATTTAAAAGGGTAAACTAGCACTTCAGCACGGCTATAGCTCCAAATTACCTCAATTATAAAATACCACACGCGGAGTCTGCTACCTTACCGAAGAGTGCAAAGTACGTGCAGTTAATGCTTAAAAAATTACTTGAGTATGTTTCAAATGTAAGTAGTACTTAAAAAGGCAGAGTTACAGTTGCGGGTATCTGCTGAACGGTACACATGCAGATAAGTGTGTATCAGTTTTGACTTAGCGGCGGGGAATTCGGATTCTTTTTAAGCTGACATTATTTACTAGGGAAGTTACCGCCGCACCTGGGCATCACGGTGGGGAGTTGGGGCTTGCCCTGACTGATGCCCGCCTGATAATCAGCAACTCAGCAGCTTCATAGGACTGAAACAAGCGAACTCTGACTTATCTGTTTAGTCTCTTGGCCTTGAATGGATATTAGGCTCTTTGCCGGTCTTTATTCTGCATCCCTCCGGTACCGCGTCATCTACGGAATCTTCTCTCTCATTCCCCCCCTCCCCCTCAGGGTATTTGTTTGTCTTTATTCCGCAGTTCTTGTTTTATTTTTCGCTTCCCCTTCTCGACTTATCTTTTATTCATCCCTGTTTTATTCCTTTTGTACTATGTACTTCTTCTTCCCTCAGTTTACTCATTTTTCTTGGATGTTTTCAAAGAAATAACCATATTGCAGTTAGCATCTGGAGGATTTCGTGCCCTCCAGGCCTCAGTGACCGCAAGGTGGATCTGCGGCTATTTTTCTCTCGCAGGATTTCGGTTACTCCATCTTCACCACATTCATGTACAGATATCTTCTTACACACATGCGGGAGATACCCTCGTTGGTTTCATTTAAAATAAATTATGTGCGTTCTTTTGTTCACGATCACGCACATATACGCTCGCTAGCAAGGGAACACCCCCCCCTTGAAATATAACGATAAAAAGCAACAATAAGAACAGCGGGGCAAGGGGGGCACAGGTATCTAGAAAATTTAAACCAGGTCCAGTAGACCTCTGTCTGGGCTATTGACCCCACCCCCTCTCTCCCTCTTGCAAATGCACCAACATCCCCGACTTTCATTCCCCCGCTTATGCCCGGGGGATTGGTGGGAGAAGGGGAATGTGTTGCGTCAAGAGACACCGAAGGGGCCAGACTAGGGAGGGGGAGATAAAGTTGCCAGACGAGGCACCGTCACAAGGTCGCTCGAAATGGGGGGCGGCGGCGGGGTACTTTAAACCCTTGTACCTCCGAGAGAGAATAAAAGCGACGCCACAATGAGATTTTCCATATGCAGCACTCGGTATTTTCACGCCCCTCTTATTGTATCCCCTCCCCCCCTGCTCTGGCACCCATTTCTTCCCACGAATCCCCATTAACTCGTTCCGCCCGGCGTATCCCATTTAATTCTTGCCCGTTGATGACTGCAAAGTGGTGACGTCACGATTTGGTCCTTTTAAAGATGGCGGATGTCAGTGCAGCGACACAGTCCGCAAATAAACAGGAGACTCGTGTAAACGGTCAGATAGGTACATTGGTGTGAGCTTGTGGAGATTGACATATACACACATCTCCCCCTTCCAAAACAAACACTAGTATCTATATCGAAAATCATACATTAAGTAGCTATTTCTGACTGGTGCCTCGGAGGTTCAGAGAAGCATATGCGGCCAACGAAGCAAGAAGAAAATGAATTTGGTCCCCAGACACGGCCCCCTACCGTGGGATTGGCAAAATGAATATGTTAAGTTGCCGGCTCTCTCTTTATACATATACTGGTGGACGTGAATATATACAGATAGTGTGCGTGTACACATAAAACCTCACTTTCGCAGCGCTGATTTATCTTTTAGTGTTTGTGATTTCGGTTTAGGATAGAGAAAGGAATTCTAGGAATCTTGGGCAGTTTCACCTCGACGCTGACATGAACGAGTCCAGCTTCTCTGTCGATCCGTCAATCAGATTTTTTAGATTTTCCTTTCTCCCAAATACGCCTCTAAAATTCTCCTATAGGAGGGCCTCAGCATCATAATTAAAAGAAACATTCGGGGGCATTGAAATATATATATATATTGCATACTGCTATATCTAATTAAATATACCAAAGTAAATAGCATTTTTATAGTGATATACGATAGTTCAAACCAGCGAGACAATTATGTTCATTTCTGAAAAAACTCACCTCAAAATCAGCCTCTTGAATAGCTATAAGCATCGCTTAGCGAGTCCGGCGACTTAGATTCTTTGGGGGGTTCTTTCTTTGAGGGCTCTTCAGAATCTTCCACAGATGAGTTCAGTAAACGTCTTCTATCAGACGTAATGTTGAATAGTCCAGACAGAGCTAATTGCTAGGTTAACAACCTTAATATACACAATTTTTCAAATTTCTCCGTAGGCCTATCTTTCATTGCTTAATGGAGGTGAAACTAGCAGATAAAGGATGCCTGGATAAGTAAAATAATTATACAAATGATTATAAACTTAAAAAATAGTATTTTTCCCATTCATTTGGAGTAGTAGGTGACGTTTGTCGAATACACTAGGAATTCATCCCATAGAATTGTTTTTCATTCTCACTTTTAAAAAACGCAATGTTCTTAACCACTTCTTAAAATAAAAACTTAGAAAAAGTCATTTCAAATTTGAGAGAAATAGAGATAATTCTAAAATAGCACCCAGCCTAGATAACTCTTCATCCACAGGCTGTCTGTGTGTGTGTGACTACATACCAGGCAGCCAGGGCCTCGATCAACTTGCTGGTAGCTCCATCGGTAAGAGTTGCCAAATGTCATAAAATATAAATAAATAGCATGGATTTTTGTAGTTTTTCATCTTTTCTTTTAGTAATTTAACATTATATCAACCTCGAAATACCCCTTCAAGGATTACCTAATCGTTGAAAAGATTAGTTATTAAAGGAATGGATAAAATATGTTTAAAATTGGCCTACGAAGAGTTTTGCATTTTGCCAGCTGACTGATCAAATGAAAAAAAAGGGAAAATATGCAATGCTAGCGCCCTCTCTTGCTAGAAATTTGAAATAACGCAGCCATTCACAAACTAACCATCGCACGCCTGAGGAAATGATTTATTCACCGCTAGCAATTTTAAACTTTCATTCAAAATGGAACTATACAATGCCAAAAATCTGAACTCTGTGGCTTTACTTCCACCGTCGGAATTGTTGGCCACCATTAAATATCTGGACATACTTCCTCCATTAAGAAAAAGTACCATATGCAATGTGCTCTCAGTACATACTCTGAGACGTTGAGAGACAAAATATTTAGCTTGAAATTCCTAGAGGACATAGAAACCATCCTTTCGAAACACAAAAAGTATGCGATAAAACACGAGAAAACTTACATTCCCGTGAACAAAATTGTTAACAACGCTAATTACGATTAACTAATTATAACGGGACTTGTAACGATTAGTCTTTTGTATTAGAGTTATTTTAATAACGAGATGTAGGGTCAGAGAAGAATAGGCATCACTAATTTGCTCACAAAAGAAATAATTCCTATCCTAAGGAGGTAAAGATTAGATGCCACTTGCTGACATGAAAGGATTAAGAGGGTGAATGAATTTGTATGAAACGAAAGATGTAAAACTGTAAAATTTTAATATACAAAATTTGTAAGACCAGACATTATTTTCATACCATACAGCACCGAAACTGGTCTCGTGATTAAAATTACGCTCCTATACAATGGTTAGGGTTCGAACTTAGTTGGAGAAAGAGAGTTTTCATTTGGGATATATATATATATATATATATATATATATATATATATATATATATATATATATATATATATATATGTGTGTGTGTGTGTGTGTGTGTCTGTGTGTGTGTGAGAGAGAGAGAATAAATGACGAAATTCAATCCACTATTCCCCCTTTCCCCCATTCCCCACTGTCTCCTTCCAATCACACAACTTCCCTCTCTGTGTCTCCCACATCCCTCCCCTACCCCCTTCTTCCGCTTTCAAATGGATGAATGAAAGAATGAATGAATGAACGGTAGGATGAATGTGAGTCATATTTGCATGTTTGTAAGGAATGTTGAAAAATGGTCTTGGGTCGGATACAGTTTCGAGACCTCATCACGATCGTCCTTTATCGCCATTTGCAGACATACCACAGCTGAGAAAATTAATAGCAATAATATGGATTCTATTTGTTGTCGTAATATTAATATAATTGTAGTAGAAGTAGAAATAATAGTTGTAGTAATAGTTTTATTACTAGTTATAGTAGTATTGTAGATGTGAAGATTCAATGATAATGGCTTAGACGTAGGAAAAAATGGCGGTGCAATCAGGATTGGTTTCCATTATAGAATGGAAAAGGAGAAAGAGAATAACGGAAGGATGAGAGAAAGAGAACAACAAAAGAAGACGTAGGAAGGATTTGATTCTATTTTTTAAGTGGTGGTCAACGAGAGTCTCATTAAAACACTTTCGAAAACTATTTCGTGAAGAAAGTACTGAAGTGAAGAGGATCCGAAAATGAGCAGATGGTATATTATAGCATTAGAAATTATAGTCTCTAGGCAGAGAGGGTACGCAACTCTCTTGAACTTGTGTTCCTTTGCAACGGAGGTCAATTGCGAGCATCGTCCATAGACTCTCTGGTCACAGGTCACACTGCGCATTGCCCCCTTTCCTATTAAATATGAATCTAGATCCTGGTGTGACGCGACAGGTTCTATAGGACATCGGTGCCTCATAGATGGCTTCGGCAGAGAGAAATCTAAGGTAGAAGACAATGAACTTAAAAAAAGACATGTATGCATATATGCGTGTATGTATGTATATATGCATGTTGGTATGTATGTGTGCATATATGTATGTGTGTCTATGTTCCGAAAGGATGTGCTGTTCAGCCTGTTCCTCTTGGTAGCTTTGGGCGGTCTCCAACGTGATTGAGGCTACCTGGGTTTTATTCGTTCTTAATCATTTCCAATCCTACCCTCTTCTCGCCCCTTCCTTTAAGTCCCTTCTACCCTATTTCCATGGCCGGCAACTAATATGGTAGGCTAGTCTCGAACCAGAGGAGGGGATTAACATGTCTGCATTTTTCCTAACCTTTTCTCCTCCCCACCCCACCTTCTTTATTTTCCTTGCCTATCCTCTTATGCGACATCTGGGGAATGTGTACTCCCCCCCCTCCCGGCCAAAACACTCCAAGTTTGACATCATAACCCTAAAGCTTGCAGGAGCAAGCTTTTAACTTCCTCTAACTTCACCCCTTTTTTACACATCTCCTCTTTGTGCCGGATATGGCCTCGTTGCTATTGCTCTTTAAATTCAAGAGAGAAAAAAATCCGAAGGGATGTGGAGGAGAAGAGGAAACGCAACAATCTTTTTGCCAGCTCTTTCCTGCCCCTCCCCCCTACTTGCGTTCATTTCAACTTCACTTTAACATCTCTTCCCCTCTACACTATCATGTACACATACACACACTCACGCATGCAATCACTATCTACGGGCTTCCTCTTCGCTGCCTCACATCCTCCGACAATCTTTCATTCTCGTTACTTTTCGCCCTCTTCTTAATATTGCGACTATTATTATTATCATTATTATTATTATTGCCATTATTATTATCATTATTATAATAATTATTATTATTATTTCCATTATTTTTATTACCATCATTATTATTACCCTCTTTTTGTTTTGTAGTCTGTAGTTGACGGTGAAGCCTGTAAGTGTTTTACTTATTCGCTTCACTCCTTTCCTTATTCCTTTTTCACTACTTGCCTTTTCCTCTTTCACCCCCAGTAGAACTGTGACCTGCGACAATAAGATCTTCCGTAACCATTCCCATTTTGTGTGCGAATTTGAGACTCCTTTCATAACGTGAGAGCAATCTATGTACACTAGTCTTTGCTATACATACATATAAGTGCGTGAGTGTAGTTGAGAACCTAATATTAGAGTAGATTGCATAATTATCTACACGCATGTAAATAATTGTGTATCATAGCTCTATAAAAATGAATAAATAAATGAAGAAAAGCATTTAAAACAAGTGTATCAATGGCGGATGCACATCCACTTGGAATTAATAAATACAAATATATATATATATATATATATATATATATATGGATAAAACCACAGAAATAGAACTAATTTTATATGCGAAACCAGGTTTCGACGGAACATCCATCATCGTCAGTCGCTGGTGGACAAGTGAAATACAGAAGTTGTTTAACATACAAAGACACATATCAGTGGCGCTAAGGTTGAAGATGCGAGAATGTGTCGGCATTTTTAAGAAACGGAAGTATGAATTTCTTGCTTATTAAGGTATTAGTATTAAATTGGCCGTCGGAAGTATTAAAGTTTGGAATTTCTTTTATAAGTGCCGATTCAACTTTTGTATTTCACTTGTTCAAAAAACAAAAAAAAAATCATCCCCAAAACAAAAAACAAACAGAGTAACCCTTTCACCAGGGACCTATTTATTCTGTCTCCCACACATCCTCTATTCTTTAAACTCACCCTATTTCACCACTTTCCTCTCTTACTATCTTTCTCTCTAACTCTCCCTAAATTTCACCACTTTTTATGTCTAAGTCCAAGATATTTCACTTGTTCACCAGCGACTGACGATGACGGATGTCTCCGTCGAAACCTGATTTCGCATATAAAATTAGTCCTATTACTGTGGTTTATTCCTATAGTTACGCGTACGATACTGTACTTTTTTGGATATATATATATATATATATATATATATATATATATATATATATATATATATATATATATATCATGGCTGGGAATTTCAATGAAAATCGATTCGAGTTTCGATTTAAGTTTGCCATTTTAAAAAAATATCAATTCGGATTTCGATTCGACGTCTCTATATTTTTTTTCGATTCAAATTTTTTGGCTCTTCGATTTTTTTATATGGATTTGGATTTGAATTCGATTCGACTTCGAGTTCAGCCTGCATTTCAAATATGCTTTTTTCTCGTAAAATATAATTTATAACAAAGAAACATAAAACCTTTTCCTCTCTTATTACACATTTTTCTTGAGTTAAGAAGTTTTTAATGGGATACTACATACATTTTTTTCCTCTATTGAAATGTTGTGCAATAAAAATAAAGAACTCACGAAGCATTTTTAAACATTGTACATTAAAAAATTGTGCCAAAACACTGGTAAAGTATATATTACAAATTTTCATTATTATATTGAAATATTATGCAATAAACATACAGAATACAAATAATATCTTATAAGAACAATTTAAGCTCTTTTAAAAACAAAATGACAGACATATGGCGAATAAATTTGACATAAATTTAAATTTAAAATCTCTTAGGGATTTAAAAACTCGGAACAGAAGAAAGGTTTAGCTTTGGGTCATTCTGTGATTAGCAAAACAAGATTAGGAATAGGATTAGGACGAAAGATTAAAGTATATATTTACCTACTATTCACAAGTTATTTCTTGGAATTCCTAAATTATTTTATTAATGATACTCGACTTTTTCGCTTCAAACTTATATTTATAATCGATTCAAGTTCGAAATGGAGTTTTTTAATTCTTTTCGGTTCGAGTTTTCAAAAATATTTCAGTTCGATATTTTTTCGATTCGACTTTGAAAATATATAGATTTTAAAGGTTTATCGATTCGAATTGGATTCGATTTCCCAGCACTGATATATATATATATATATATATATATATATATATATATATATATATATATATATATATATATGCAATATCGCAAGAAAAGATGATGAATTAAACCACATTCTCCGAAGAAAATATAATTCAGAACAGTTTCGGTGCATACAAGCATAACACAAGGTCAGGTCGTGAAAGATTCCCTCTTTTTTCCCTAATCCCCTACTTGTGGCTAATCTGGGGGGTGGGGGTTAGGCCTAAACATTTTGAAGGGCTGACATTTTACTATTTTGTTTATTTTCTTTCTTATTACAGTATTAAAAGAAAATTGACTCTCAGCTAGATTTAAATTAGGAACTGACGATATCAAGCTCGATTGTACGTTTCTTCTCTTAACATAGTTAGCCGATTTAAATAACATTTTACTTCCATTGAAATCGATCGTATGATTCAAGTCTCTAACATGGCAAAATATTCCACTGCTTTCGCTGCCCACTCTAATATCTCTTTTGTGTTCATACAATCTCTTGTCTAGATTTCTCCCTGTTTCCCCTATATAAACTTTATGGCAATCGTTGTATGGTATTGCATATACTCCTATGTTATGATGTTCTTTGGGTTTCCTGGCAATCATCAATTGGTTTAAGGAATTATTATATTTAAAGGCCAGATTAATACCCGCTTTTCCAAATATGTCCTTTAAACTATTTAATTTATTATTAAATGGCGATGTTATACATTTGTTGAAGTCATTAGTGCGGGAAGGCTTATTACCATAGAATGTTCTCCTAGCTGCAAAATGGGCAGACGATATGAACCAATCGGGGTAATACAAATTAGAAAAAATGGTCATTATCAGGACCATTTTTTTCTAATTTGTATTACCCCGATATATATATATATATATATATATATATATATATATATATATATATATATATATATATATATATATATATATATATATATATATATATATATATAAGTAAAAGAACTCAATAGGGAGTTATAGTATATGATAGTGAAACTACTGTATTGGAGCAAAAAGTTTAATTTACGAGACTAGTTTCAGTATGTAGTTTATCATAGCCTATTCAGTCGTATACTGAGAATGCAATTGTTACAAAAGTCTATAAATAGGGTAAAGATCAGTAAAAACAAAATAAAACACAAAACGGGGTAAAAGGTCATTAATCAGAGGGTGTAAGTCTAAGATCGTTGACTAAACTGTTTACGATGAGGTTACGGGAATGGGGGCTGAATTTCAATTGCCCCACTGACAAAATAAAATTAGGAATTTCTCCAATTAATATAGATTCTACTATTTTTCATTTACGAAAATCTTTACAATTTTATATGATTTGTGCCTTTGAATAGTCAATTTAGTGGTTGAAATTGCTAATATGATTAAAAATAGTGGATGACCCTTTTTATATCCTTAAGCCTGTGGATCAGCCAAATGAAGCAAGTGGCTCACAAACTGTCTCTCATTTTACATAGGAGAGACCGGAAGAACCTTAACTAAACGAATTTATGAACATAAAGGTGATGTCAGACGAGGTAATAACCACATCCCGTATTTTTAATCATATTTGCAATTTCAACCACCAAATTGACTATTCAAAGGCACAAATCATATATAATTGTAAAGATTTTCGCAAAAGAAAAATAGTAGAATCTATATTAATAGGAGAAATTCCCAATTTTAATTTGTCAGATGGGCAATTGAAATGCAGTTCCCATTCCCGTAACCTCATTATAAACAGCTTAGTCCACGATCTTAGACTTACATCCCCTGATTAATGACCTTTTCCCCCGTTTTGTGTTTCCTTGTAGTTTTTTCTTCTTTTTTTCTGATCTGTACGCTATTTATAGACTTTTGTAACAATTTCATTCTCAGTATACGACTGAAGAGGGTATGATAAACTACATACCGGTGCTGCGTGGATGTAAGAAGGCATTCACCGTCTCCAACCCGGTTCTGCGATGAAGCTTCCTCGACGTGACGTAATCGTCCAATTTCATGTTTAGTATGAAGCGTAGGGTCCGATTTTGTACCATTTGCATTTGAATCATCCTGGTCCTCGAAGCTGTGTTGAGTGGGACTGCTGGGTACAGCAGTTTCGTTCTCACTAGGGATGTATATAATTTATTTTTGTTTTGTATACTAAGATTGCAAAATCGGTGGAGTTTGCTGAGTTCAAGTTTCGCAACTTGAACCTTCGAGTTGATGTGGTTTCCTATGCCGCGTTTGGAGATCCTCGCGCTTGGCGAATAATTTATTGTTGAGTTCTCCAGTCATATGGGCTCCGTCTTCCGTCTTCCGATCGCGACTGCAGTAAATTTGTTCTGGTTCATCTAGATCTTCCACTTCTCTTCGTACCGGGAGATTATCTGGTCTTCGGCTGCAGTTGCCCGCGACATCACTCTTCCAAAATCTGGTAGGGAGAGTTACAATCTGGGTGATATCGTTCGGAGAAGTATAGGTTTCGGAATTTCCCTAGGGTAGATCGTAAAGAAGGTGGGACTCAGACACCCTTCTTGGGGGACTCCAGATAGCAGGTCAAATAGGGTTCCGAAGTGGTCCCCGAATATTATCACCCCTCTTCTACTAGTCAGGTAACTCTAAAGGATTTTCACGAAATAATAGGAAACCCCGAGCCTCGAGATCCTATATTTGAGACTATCGATCCATACCTTTTCAAAGGCTTTCTTCACGTCCTGGCAGACTACATCCACCATACAGCCAGAGGCAAGCCCCTTGGCCGCATGTTGGTATGATAAAGCAATTGCAGTCTCCGTGCTCCTTTTTTTTGCGGAAGCCATGTTGTTCGTCGTTCTACAGTTAGTGTGACGACAGATGGGAGACCAGCCTGTTGTTTAGGATCTTTTTTAAATACGCTTCCAATTATTTCGAGAAGTGATATCGGCCTCAAGTTCATCACTTGATCTTTAGGCTTCTATTGTTTAGGAATAAAGATAATTTTTATGCCTTCAGGCCGTCCGAGAAGTATCATGCCGTTAATGCTGCGTTGAAAAGATTCAGTAGCTTGTTCTTTCCCCATCGAATTTCTTTTAGGTGCCTTGCTGTTATTCGGGCCTATGCTTGGAGCTTTTTGTTTAAGGACAGATTGCAGAGTCCAACTCTTCTTGGGTGATTGACATGCCTTCCGAGGCGCACTCCCGTAGCCTGTTAAGGTTTGCGGTTCTATGCGGAGTGAATCTCCTGTAGTGCTTTTCCATGTGCTCAAGAACTCTGTCATCAAAGCCTAGATCAAAATTTTCCTCCTCTTCTTCGAAGATGCGGAAAACGTCGCTCCAGACTACTCTAAAAAGCTCGGATTTTTCTTGTGGAGTACTAGCGCACTTGTCCAGGTGCACTAATGGGGAGTCAGTCTTCGAAGTTGGTCTTCTTCTTAACTTGTTAATGGTGTTCTAAAACCTTTTGGGGTTGTCCTCGATGTCTAGGTTGTGGATCATGTCGTCTCATTTATCCTTGATTTTCTGCAGCAGCGCATCGTTCACTTGTTGTCTTAGCTGCTGGGTTAGCGCAAAGTCCATTGGGTAGGCGTATCCAAAAGCTTGAACACCGCTATAGATCGTCTGGAATCGCTGCTGCTGGATAATCCTCTCCTGTGTTGGGCGAGTCGGTATTAGGATCTTGTTCCTTGTGTTCAATATTACGGTGTTTGCGGTGACAAAGTAATCAAGGATGCTGGACAACTCTTCGTCAATTTATTTTTGTTTAGCACCATCCATCTCGGGAATTACCTTCGTGATTGACTTCCTGTAGGCTTCCCAGTCTGCAGTCGAATTGTTTTTCCTTAGTGGCGAGGGTATGAGTATGGGAGTGCTGGTCACCCTGATGATCATAGATATATGGTCGCTGGGTGTAAGGGGACCAGGCTGTACATGGTGTTGGAAAGGGAAGTTGAGGTTTGTAAGCACGATGTCCGGCTTAGTCGCTGACCCTGGATACATAAACATCGGGAAGTCCAGCCCAATTCTCCCAGCTGAGCCTCTGCATAGGTGTAAGTCAAGGTTCCTACTTTGACTGTCTGCTCGAATATAGCCAGTAATACTTGATCTGGTGTTAAGGTTGCTGGGGAGGATAACGGGGTGAACATATCGTGGATCGGAAGGTACCCTCTTCTTGGAGGCTGGTACCTTGATCCTACTTCAATCTTCCCCAAGTATGTCTTTAGAGTGACGGATAGGAACGACTCGTCCATTTCTCTCCCCTTGACAAACTGCAGCTTAGATTGCACTGCCATTGCTGCACCATCAAATCTTTCGCCAGTCAGGTTTTTTTGAATGACGTCGTAACAGTAGATCTTAATGGGGTCTTCGTCTTTTATTTCAGTCTCGGAGAGAAGTAGGAGATCCGGGTCAATTTCTGTATATATGTTGTACAGCTGGTGTTTGTGGCTGTCCCATCCTTGCACATTGTGTGCAAGAATCACCGGTCTGTTTATTGTGGCTATGAAAATAAAACGGATTTTAGAGGAAATTTATTCCTCCTCGCTTAAATGTTATATCAAGGGAACGGGCCTTTCGTGTGTAAGCTGAATTTTTAAACAACCTTTAAATTTCGATTCCAACTCGTAGTCTGGATGTTGATTGCAGGCCTTTCTTTGTTAATTAATATGGCTTCTGAGGTGCTCACTCTAGATTTATTTCTCTCTTTTCTTTTATTCGTTCTGTTATTAACCAATATGTCCCTGGTTAAGCTGATATTATGCACAGTCTCTATTTCACCTCCGCTTCTCCCCAATTACGCTTTTTCTCTTGGAACCTCGCTAATACAGTGCCCATTCCGGTCATGGAGGAAGTCAATCGATCCTCTCTTTGGCTGATGAGGAAGGCCCTGTCCTCCTCGTTTGTGGTCTTCTCAAGGCTATCTCTGTGTGCCACATCGAGCAAATCATCAAGGTCCCCTTGAAAGATCTCCTCATTCATCCTTACCATTTCCGAAGCTCTTTTCTGGTGCTTCTGAAAACCCTCGTAGGCCTCCACTAGCTTGAGCAGCTTCGCCTTGCTGTAACGCAGTGTAGAGTTAGGAAGACCTGCCTTCTCCCAAATCCCCAGGACTCCCTCCACGGTCTCCTTCGCAGCCTTTGCCTTTGTTTTATTTTCCAGACCGTGGTGGAGGTAGAATTTTCTGAGCACTTGCCCCTTTGAAGGGAGAAGGCTCCCGGTGATTTTCTCCTCCGGGTGACCGATCAACCACCACGGTTTGCAAATAAAAACCATTGCACCTGTGAAAGGAAAAATGGGAATATTGAAGTTCTCTGTTGTGTTAGTTATCGCGACTGAACATTATAACTTTCAGTTCCCCAAACAACAGGTAATGTTCGTACCAATTTGCCACCAAAAGAATGAAGAAGTTGGTGACCTCTAGACACCAAACAGAAGCCAATCCACTTGACTGACCGTCAACGTCACCTCAATAATGGACCAGGTGGTGGCCGCATGGAGGGAGAGGAGAAGGTGGCGCTCTTGCGGACTTTTATATCTTATCCGATCGAGTTCAAATTTTATGTGCAACTATACGACCTCAAGTGGAACAAGAACAACATGTGACCTGAAGTCTCCCACAACTTTCTTTTATATTTTCACAATATGAACTTGAGCAGCCCTAATATATATCTATATATATATATATATATATATATATATATATATATATATATATATATATATATATATATATATATATATATGAGAATTCACAATAGCGTGAATTTATTTAAAGATATAAAAATCACACGTTATTAGAATTAGATTTTTACATTACAGGACTAGTTTCGGTATCTACTATCATCTTCAACTGTACAATGAGAAGAGTGGATACACACATGCTTTAATATAGAAGGGAATTGGGAAAGGATCACAGGGAAACGAAGGAGGAACAAAGGAAAGCATAGATTAAGGAGCAGATAAATTTGTGCAAATTTTCGAACCAAGATTTGTGCCATGAGAATTTTTAATAACTTTATAAAATTTAAATCAACTCTCAGACACAGTGGAATTTGTTTCATCACTATTGACTCAATTATGTGTCATTTGTAATGAGTATCATACTTATAGACTACAGGGGGCCCATAAGTCACTACCCATCCATATATCTTATTGTATCCCGGGTGTCACCGGTATTGTTACGCTCATGTACCCACGTACTGGTTACAATACGCTCTTCAAGTGTAAATGCACTTTCATCTGCCATATTTTCTCTGAAAAAGAAAAACAAAAATTATTAATACATTCATAACTAACTAGAACATAATAATATATGGATGGGGAGGGACTTCCAGGCCACCCAAAAGCTAAGTTCCTCTTCTTCTGTTCCCCCGATGTGCATATATGGGTTTGTTAAAGTTCCCATTTTTCCCAAATAAGATTTATTTCAGTTATTGCAAATCTTCCTCCTGTTGTTGTACTGATATCCTATTCCAACCTCCCATAATGAGTTATAAGCCTACTGTTGTTCCTATACTGATTTATTCACGCCCTCATCAGGGTTCACTAGCCTACTTATGTTCTTCTACGCATATCTTTTCCAGGTTCTATTAAGACTCATAAGCCTATTCATATTCTTCCACAATTCTCCTTTTCCAAGCTCCCATTAAGATTCATAGGCCTACTTTTGTTTTTCTGCTGATTTATGCTTCCAAGGTCCAATCAAGAATCACAAGCCTATTTTCTTCTGGTGATGATCCCTTCTTCAAAACTCCCATCTGGATTCATAGGGCTACTTTGTTCGTCATTGATTTCTTCTTTCGCGATCTTTTCATGTTTGAAAGCCTACTTTTCTTCTTGTACTGATTTCCTTTTCCATGCTACCATCAGAAGTCACTAGCCTAGTTTTTTCTTATAATGATCTCATGATCCACGGTTCCATCAGGATTCTTAAGCCTACTTTTCTTATATTGATTTACTCTTGAAAATCCCACCAAAAATCACAAGCCCTTTTTTTTCTTCTTCTATTGATGACCTTTTCAACGCTTCCATAAGGAATCAAGTCAATTTTTGATATTCTACTGATGTCCTTTTTCACGCTCCAATCGGGAGTAACAAAGGCTACTTTCGTTCTGCTACTGATGTCGTTTTTCAGGCCTCCAGCAAGACTCATAAGCCTATATTTTTTTCTTCTACTGATTTCCACTTCTGCTCTCCAATCACTATCTATAAGTCTATTTAATTGTACTAATTACTTCTTTGACGATCCCATCAGGATTCATAAGCCTACGTATACTCTTCTACTGATTTTCTCTTCCACGCTCTCATCTGAGGTCAAACGCCTATGTTTGTCCATATATTGGTCTTATTTGCGCTCTTTTCACGATACACAAGTCCATTTTATTTATCTTCTTATGTCTGTTCCAAGCTCTCCTCCTGATTCACAGGTCCATTAGGTTCCTCTTTTGATTTGACCTTCCACACTCTCCTCAGGATTCACAAGCGTATTTTGTTCCTCTTCTGATTTCCTCTCACACGTTCTCCTCACGATCCACACGTCCATTTTGTTCCTCTTCTGATTTCCTCTTCCACGCTCTCCTCATGATTCAGAAGCTCATTTTATTCCTCTTCCGATATCCTCTTCCAGGCTTTCCTAACGATTCACAAGCTCATTTTGTTCCTCTTCTGATTTCTTCTTCCAAGATCTCCTCACGACTCATGAGCCCATTTTGTACCGCTTCTGGTTTCCTCTGCTACGCTCTCCTCACGATTCACAAGCCTATTTTGTTGCTCTTCTAATTTCCTCTCCCACGTTTAACTCACGATTTACAAGCCCATTTTGTCCCTCTTCTGATTTCCCCTCACATGCTCATGTCATGATTCACAAGATCATTTTGTTCCTCATCTGATTTCCTCTTCTTCGCTATCGTCAGGAGTCAAAAACCCATTTTGTTCCTCTTCTGATTTCCTCTTCCATCCTTCCTCACGATTTACAAGCCCATTTTGTTTCTCCTCTGGATTCCTTTCCACGCTATCCTCACCATTTACATGTCCATTTTGTTCCGCTTCTAATTTCCTCTTCCACGCTATCCTCAAGATTTAAAAGCCCATTTTGTTCCTTTCCTGATTTACCCTTACATGCTCACGCCACGATTCACAAGACCATTTTGTTTCTGATCTGATTTTCTCTTCGACGCTATCCTCACGATTCAAAAGCCCATTTTGTTCCTCTTCTGATTTCTTGCTCCATGTGAATGGTGAAGATAGCGGGGCAGAAGAAATCAGAGGAGAAACCAAATGGACTTGTGAATCGTGACGAGCGATGAAAAGGAAATCAGAAAAGGAACAAAATGTCCTTGTAAATCGTAAGGAAGAGGAAATCGTGAGTAGAGCGTGGAAGAGAAATCAGTTGAGGAACAAAATGGGCTTGTAAATCGTGAGGAGAGTGTGGAAGAAGAAATCAGAAGAGTAACAGAATCGACTTGTGAATCTTGAGGAGAGCGTGGAAGGGCATTTTGTTTCTCCTCTGATTTCCTCTTCCACGCTATCCTCACTATTCACCTGTCCATTCTGTTCCTCTTCTGATTTCCTCTTCCACACTCTCCTCTCTATTCACAAGTCTATTTTGTTCCTCTTCTGATTTGCCCGACCATGCTCTCCTCAACATTTACAAGCCCAGTTTTTCCTCATCTGATTTACCCTTACACCCTCATCTGATTTCCTCTTCCATCTCTCCTAACGATTCACAACCCTACTTTGTTTCTCCTCTGATTTCCTCTTCCACGCTATCCTCACCATTCACATGTGCATTTTGTTCCTCTTCTGATTTCCTCTTCCACGCTCTCCTTACGATTCACAAGCCCATTTTGTTCCTCTTCCGATTTCCTGTCCATAACTACCCAAGCAAAAGAGTCTCACATCTATTATTTATCCTTCTGGTTTTATTTTTGAATCTCCTATCACGACCCAGAAGCCTATTTTTCTCCATCTCCTGATATTTTATTCCACGCTTTCTTAAGGAGTCATGAGCCTACTTTTGTTATTCTACTGATTTCCTCTTACACGTTCCTCTCAGGATTCAAACCCCTACTTTTATTTTTATACTGTTGTCCTATTCTTCACTCTCACCAGGATTCATAAACCTAATGCTTCCACCTTCAAATCGGGACTCAAAAGTCTACTATTATTGTTCTTCTAGTTTCCTATTCCACGCCCCCATAAGGAGTTACAAGCCTACTTTTTTTCTTTCACCGATTTTCTCTTTCACGCTCTCATCAGGAATCAGAATCATACTTATTTTCTTCCACTTGATGTTCTTTTCCACCTCTCATTAGGATTCATAAGCCTATTTTTGTTCTACTGGTTTTCTCTTTCCTCCTTTCACAGGACTATTTTTTTTATTCGACTCATTTCTCCTTCTACGCTCCCATCAGATGTCACAAGACCATTTTTCTACTGATGTTCTTTTCCACGCTCTTATCAGGGTTCATAAGCCTACCTTTGTTCTTCTACTGATATCCACTTCCATCTCGCTCCCTGATTCATAGGCCTACTTTTGTTCTACTGATTTCCCCTTCATGCTCACATCTGGAGTCACAAGTTTATTTTTGTTATTCTACTGATGAACTTTTTCACGCTCTCATCATGAGTCGCAAGCCTACTTTTGTTCTTCTACTAGTTTCATCTTCGACGGTCGCATCCTGAGTAACCAGTTTACTTTTGTTCTACTATTGATATCCTTTTCCAGGCTGGTGTCAAGAGTCATAAGCCTATTTTTTTCTACTGATTTCCTTTTCCAATCTCCCATCAGGGTTCATAAGCCTATTTTTGTTCTTCCATTGATGTTCTTTTCCAGTCTACCTTCTGGAGTCATCAACCTATTTCGTTCTACTGATTTCCTTTTCCAATCTCCCATCATGTCTCATAAGCCTATTTTTGTTCTTCCACTGATTTTCTTTTCCAGGCTTCCATACCCAGTTATATGCTCTCGTGAGTATCCGATTTCATGTCGTATTCTAAAATTGGGTCGACAACTCTGATTGGTCAAATTGTTCATTTTTTTTCGTCTCCGAAAAGTTCAGTTTCGGCGAGTGTCTGACTTGTTATTATTGTTTTTTCTTTTACTGTAATAAATTTGTATTCGAGGAAAGTAATACAATACTGCCAACAAAATGAAAGTGGCTTAAATATCTCTTATTTATTCTGATTACTTTTTGTTACAAGACCTGAAAATTTCCCGAAACACTGCTTTATATAAATTATGGAGAACATATTTTTTTTCAGTTGGAGGTCATATTTTGAAGGTTCTCATTTCTTCTTTCAGCTAAACAACGAATTGCTAGCGATCTTGAAATCTCAAATACCTAAAATATTAAAATTCTTTTGGTACATATATGGCATACATCTAATTTTTTAGTAAAGAGGGATGGATATATCCAAAGCAATTCTGAGGCAGCTAAATAGCGCCAATCTGTAAAAGAAATATTTTAATAAGGGTAAATTTATGGTTTCGATAGGATAACATAGAAGAAAGAAAGCAATCAATTAAAGGCAATTAAACCACTTGCCTTCTGATGTTATTATATATATACAAGAGGAGCGGCTTCGCCACTCCTTACAGAAGGAGCTTGCGCTTTGCTGGCAGACTTTTGGTCTCTGGCCTACGCCCTATCATGATTCTTTTTTTTCTCCATCAAAATTTGCTTTAATAATTTCAATGCCAAAATTTTAATAAATTTTCTGAACTTCAAAAATTGTAATTCATTTTCTTTTAGAACATTATACAGCATTGGATAATCATGTTTATTTTTTTCTGAAATAAACTATTTTGTTCTTTCAAACTCTAAAGAAATTCTTAGAAATTACCTTGATAAAAATTTAAAATATACTTAAGTCGTAACCAAACTAAGATGAAATTATTATTCAAATACTCCAAAAAATCCCCTTCTTAAATTATAGAGTTAGTGATGACGATGATGATGATATATATATATATATATATATATATATATATATATATATATATATATATATATATATTGAAAATCACATGACACGTGATTTATAGATGTATTTAAAGCCCGTGCCCCCTCCTACTAAAAACACTTAGTCTTGTCTCTCACTGGATAAAAACCTACACTTCGTTGTTCAAAAGGCTTCTTGAATCTTTGGGGTTGAAGATGATAGCTCTGGCGATCAGCGTCTTGGTCATATAAGCGATGAGCGCTTAATGACACAGGTTCAAATCCAACTTCTTTATTTTCATATAACGGTTAAAATAGTTTGTCCTATCTTTCCGTTCTCTACGTCTCCCATTTTCCTTCTTAAGCTTTTATTGGTTCATGTGATATTCTCCTAAGTGTTTTATCGGGTTGTGTTACCAATTTTCATTTCTTTGGGCCTTCAAATATATATATATATATATATATATATATATATATATATATATATATATATATATATATATATATATATATATATATATATATATATATATATATATATATATATATATATATATATATATATATATTTATTTATTTATTAAGCAGCTTATCTCCTAAATTGCACTACTCAATTTTAGTATTTTATGAAAACTGAAATTATAAGCCTATACTATCTTAGTTTCTTAATGCCGATGATGAGGCTTAGGACCTCGAAACGTTCATCCTCAGAAAAATACAGATGCTTTTATCAATAGCGTCCTTGGTTTTCATCTTCCTATTGAAACTCCGATTTGGAAGAAGCTCAACAGTTCATGATATATATATATATATATATATATATATATATATATATATATATATATATATATATATATATATATATATATATATATATATATATAAATTATTTTCACAGATTGGTGTGTTTAGTATGACAATACTCGCTTCAGCTACATGTGTACCCTAAAAATATTTGTAGATATGTCTAAAAAAAAATGTACTCTATTTAAGGAACATTCACTCCTCTAACAATTTACTGTAGAGCTGAAAGATGACACGGAAGCTTCGAAACAAGTTCTTTACTGAAAAGCTCGCTCTTTACTGAAAGAAATAATACTTTACTGACACCTAATGTTTTTACTGAAAAATAAAAAAACAGTTCTGCTGATTGTGGTCAGCTAGTGATTGTGCAATGGAGTGGTTTTCGTGAGTGAATTGTAAGGTTTGTCAAAGTGGGATATTGCCCGTGAAAGAGTGCTGTGAAAGAGAAATAAATGTAAGAATTACAAGGGAATAAGTTTTATAAATGGTGTTACCAAAGTATAATGCATGGAAAAATAACAATAGTTATTATATGTCCCCTTTGACGTATGTGAAACCCTCGCAGGGTACCCGTTCATCGACTAGGAAAAAGACTCACAGTAAAGGTAGATTTTCAGAGCCCGTTTGAAAGCGCTGGGAGACGCAGAGGGGCGTATGCCAGGAGGCAGAACATTCCACAGCTTAGGGGCAACTACGAAGGCATGATCGCCCGTGCAGCAGAGACGAGTGTGAGGAAACGAAAGCAGGAGAGCACTTACCGAGCAAAAAACTCTTTGATGTCCAGACAAAGCCAGTGAGGAAAATAGATAAGTGGGAGTTTCAGTGTTTAGGATTTTAAATGTGAGAAGGACTTTAAAATTAATCAGAAATTTAATGGGCAATCAGTGCAGTTCACGGAGAAGGGGTGTAGCACGAAAGAACCGACCTCGACGGAGGAGAACTCGTGCCGCAAAGTTCTCGGCAAGTTGAAGGGGACGAAATGTATTGTTGGGGGCTGCAGTTAGAAGAGAGTTACAGTAATTAAGGCGGGAGGTAACAAAAGCATGGAAGGGTAACTGGAAACTGTTTCAGCCAAAGTGGAACCAGATACGACTGAGGTTACAGAGAAAATATAGAGGCAATTTGCTTATATTAGCAACATGCGATTTTAAATCAAATTCTCTCAAAGGAAACACCTGCTTCTAACGTTGTCAGAGTACGTGAGCAGGGAGCCACCTAGAATGATAGAGGGGGCTACGTTTTTACAGTAAACGATATATGTTGAGGTACCTATAAAAAGGACGTCAGTTTTGTCATGGATGAGTTTGAGGAAGTTACCCGATAGCCATTCATTAAGCGTTTCTTTTGCGGATAAATGATTGTTGACTGTCAGAGCAAAGGAGTTTGGAGAGGAGAGAAATATTTGCCTATCATTAGCATATAAATGGAAGAATAGACCTATGCGACACAAAAGAAGGCCTAGGAGATAGATGCATAACAAGGTCTGCTGATTAGAAGTCGCGTGCTCTCACTTATTCTGATTTATGACCTTAAGACCTACAAAACTTTCAATAATTCCCGTACTAACGTTGGGAGGAGCTTGGCAATTGTATCATTCTAAAGGGGAAGTAAAAGAACATAAGGGTTTCAAATTTTATTAGAATCGGCCGAATAGTTGGGAGGTCATTGCCAAATAATTCCCCGGCTAACCTTGGGAGGCATTTGGCAATTATATCCTTCGAAAGAAAATGTAAAACAACATAAAGGTTTCAAATCTAGTTAAAATCGGTCGAATAGTTATGATGTTATTACAAAAAAAGAAAGCAAAACGGGGACCGACCGACCGACCGACATAGTGAGATGTAGAGTCGCTCGCGACCTGACTCGCACGCGACTAAAAAGATGAGCTGGAGACAGAGCCCTGAGGAACACCATGGAACACAGCAGCCTTTTCGATAGATCTCAACCCCTATGTGGACAGAATGAGTACGAGATGAAAGATACGAGCGAAACTAGTTCAGAGCAGTCCCAGAGACACTCGTGATGTTACGAAGGCTGTAGAGAATAACAGAGTGGCCAACGGTGTCAAATGTACGAGAGCCGATTTAGAGCTGTGACCCGTCTTGAAGCCGCACTGGAATGTTTTTTCAATGTTGTAGGAGAACATGTGTTCAGTGATCTGGGTAGCTAGTACCTTCTCAAGCACCTTGTATAGGAACGGAAGTTAGAGAGATAGAATGATAGTTTGAAGGATTCTTTGGGTCAAAATAAGGTTTCTTTAAAAGCAAACGTATGAGAGCATGTTTAAAGTCAGAAGGCACCTCGATTAGCGACGGAAAGACGTCGTGAAGATACCGAGTATGTAAGGTAGAAGGAGAGGTAGGAACTGAGCATAGAGAATAAGTGGGAAAGTGTCAAGCGGAGAGCAAATTTTTTAGATGAGCGGAGCATTAAGGCAAACTCCTCAGAGGAGACTCGGGTGAGGGAATTGAGATGGGGGGGGGGAGGTTATAGTGCGATGGGGCCAGACGAAGACGGGTCCCTTGAGCGAACACGTACTACCTTTTTCGGTAAAAAGGTACGGAATGCGGATTGGGAGATGGGTAGAGGAGATTGGGGTAGCATGGAGGACGAGTGAGGAGCTGGGAGAGTGTACGAGGGTTTTGTTTGTTTTATTGTATGAACCTTGCGGGAGGATCGCAGGAGGGATGTGTACACATCCGTTGCAAGAAGATAGGTGTAGGAAGCTTGGTACCTTCCCATGGCTCGGGTGCGAGTGGAAAGAAGACTCCTCTCACATGCTCTTCTGTTTCCTGGACTCACCAAGCGTGTTGGAGACCCAAGGAGCGCAGGATCTGCAGGAGGAGGCAGGGCGGAAGTGAGCGAAATCTCAAGACATGAAGAGAATGACGTCGAAAAGAAGCAGAGGGATCGGTTGAACCAAGAACTGTCAAAGTGGTTCGAAAAAGAAGTGTGATCATGATATTGGATGTTTCAGCATCCAATATCTTGAACAAAGACTCGACATAAAAAATAGCCATGAAACAGATACTAAATTTAATTTGAGAAATGGAATCAACAAATTGAAAGGTTTCGCATAAAGTGAATTCATTCTTGGTAAGGGGGTCAATCACAAGAACTAGAAACTTAGCCAAATTATAATTAAGTGTTTATTGATGAAAAAATAGGATGAAGAGGAACCGACGGCATATATACTTTTCGAAGTGAATATATAATTCCAGGTCTGGTGCCGGAAGCAAAAAGTGAATGAAAATAAGTCTTTCAAAATGTTCCCTATTGGTAAAGATCAAAGAAAATTGTTAATTTTGTCCTCAAACTTTAGAATAAGTTTAAGGGGTTCAGTATGTGATTTGGTGAACTTGGTGTGATCCAAGAGCAAGTTTTTTTCTAATATCAGATTGATGCAACGCAACTCTTTTTTCCTATCAGGCTTACAAATGACTACATCCTTAATTTTACGAAGGTGACTAAGAATACGTAGGTGTTTGTAATAAAAAAAATGGACAATGAACATTCAAATCGTTAAATTTGTAAGAAAACCTTTGAGTTAAATGTTTAAGGTCTAAACAAGGGGCAAATGCCTGTTTATAATGTTCTAGCTGTTGATTCCATTTCTCATATTAAATTTAGTAACTGTTTCCTGGCTACTTTTGATGTCGAGTATTTGTTCACGAATGTACCCGTTGTTGAAACATCCAATATCATTATCACACCTCTTTTTCGATCCACTTCGACAATTCTTGGATTGCTAGACTTTTGGACTTGACTGTCAAGGAAACTGTATTTTTCTTTGATGGGGAAGTCTTCTTCAAAGTGAAGGTATGGCGATGGGTTCTCCCTTAGGCCTTTCCTTTACTAATTCTTTTTTTATGCTTCCACGAAAGGGTCTGGATTGATAGTTGTCCATCTGATTTTAAATATTTTTATTTTTTTAAATATATAGATGATTGCTTTGTGACTTTCAAACACCATAAAAAAACATTAGATTTTCAATGGATACGAACACAGGTATAGAGTTTCCATTTGGGATGTATTGGTTACTAGAAAAGAGTCTGGATTTTCCACTTCGGCTTTTAAAAAACCCATTACCACTCTTCTTAGAAGTCCTTTATTTAGCAGTACTCCTCTTAAATTCAAAGTCTATGTCGACAAATCCAGAATCCATAGGGCCTTCCGAATTTGTTTGGATTGGCACTCTTTTTGACCGGGAAATCACTTACCTGAAAAATGTGTTAACTACAATTACTATCTTATGGTTACCCTCAAAATATGATTGTTCAATTTTCTAAATAATATCTTTCCTCCCAAATTAGCTGTCCCTACTTGTCCAAAGTGGAGTACATATATATCAAATTATCTTTCATGAACCACTTGAATTTTAAGCTTAACAAAGACATTAGATCTCTTCTCTCCTGACATTTTCCACAATGCCATTTTATCATCACTAATGGCAATCATTCCGAATTGTCCTCTTTTTTGTTATAAAGAGCCCACCCCAAAGTTTATGAGGCCTTTAGTTGATTACACTGGGGAACAATGTATTTGGTGAATTGACAAAAGTACATTTTCCTAGCTAATTCGAGCATACTGAATTCAAATCTGAAATCAGATTCTCTCTAAATGCTACAGACTTTTCTTAATGTAATATCAATAACTAATATTATACAATAATTTTCATTTTATCACGCCTATCATCATGCCCTGAAGTAATTTTGAATCATCCTTTTGCGTTATTTATAGTAAAGCAGGTTTTTTTGCACAATCATTTTATTGCATATGAAAAGGAACTTGAATTACACATTAGGATTACAAATACTGTTATCAAATAGATGCTAATTTATTAATGACCGTACATCAGGCTGGAGGACCTCTCCTTGATTTCAATCGGGCAAAAATGTGCGTTTGTAACTCTTTGTCTTGTAAATCTTCTCTGGCTGATCTCTTCTAATCGTGCAGCAATAGTTCGCCATCATGTGTCTATCCCAGTGACCTTGGTAGCGCTCTTCCATCGGCATCAAATCCTGATGGAAGCGTTTCTCTTGTTCGTCGTTCACGGCTCCCAGATTCTCTGGAAATCGGTCGAGGTGACTATTTAGGAAATGCAGCTTAACACTCATGTTGCATCCCAGATCACGATATACTAAAAGCATATTAGTAACCAGATCCTTGTAGTTATTATACGCTTTTTTGTTTCCCAAGAAGTTGCGAACAACGGCAGAAAATGAGAGCCAGGCTGCCTTCTCTTTTTCATTCATGGTGTTCACGAATCTAGAATCACTCAGAAGTCTTCGGATTTGGGGACCATCAAATACTCCTGCTTTTATTTTTTCGTATGACAAAGCAGGAAACACCAAAATTATGTACTGAAAACAATCATTGTTAGAGCTCAACGCCTTGACATACTGCTTCATCAACCCCAGTTTGAGATGAAGTGGAGGGAAAACGATCTTCTTTCGACTTACGATTGGCTCATTAACAATGTTTGGCATTCTTGCTTCCAAAGTTTCCTGAACTGGTCAATCTTTTGGGGACCAGTGTTTGTCAAGGGCTCGACTGTCCTACATACAGATATAGCATGGAAACTTAAGGTCTACACATATGATCCAATTGTGTTCATGGTACTTAAGTAAATCCATGACCATTCTTATGTCATCGTGAGTTTCTCGCAGATAGACAGAGTGATCGAGAGGAACTGCACCAAAGTCATTGCCATTATGCAAAAGACACACTCGAGGCTACACTTGGAGCTATCCAAAAACAGTCTATACTCAGCAGGGCTATAGGTGCCAAGTCCTAACTCGGTAAACAGACCAGGAAAATCGTGGCAGTATACAAATTGTTTGTCCTCAGAGAAATACTTAACAAATGTACTATCTCTTGTTCGGTAATAGGATACCCGTATCGACCTGTCAAGCATATGTCTTTCACTCAACCTAGAGGCTAAAAGTTTTGCAGCTTTCTTGGAGAGCGCCAAAAATCGTATTAAGTCATTCAAGTCCTCTTGATTGAAACAGTGAGTTTTTAATGACTGTTCAGCATCTGATGATGAATCTGCAAACTTTGAATCCATTCGGTGGACGTCCATATCAGGTACATCATTTTCATTCTCGGAGAAAGCATATCCACTGAAAATCGGAACTGGTAAAAACTCAGAATGAGGTACTACCCGGGTCGCCGAGGGAATGTCGGGGTAGTCGATCTTGTGCTAATATTTCTTGCCTATCCCTTTAGTATTTACCAGACAGAAATAACAGTCCGATACATGATCCTTTTGCTCTCGCCACACCCTGTGGATTCCAAAAGAAAGACCATTTCTCTTTCCTTTCGTCCACTCACGAAGATGTTCCACACAACTATGGCAAACAGCATGTGGGGCCCAATTCTTATCTTGATCGCCAAGAGGAACATCAAAATATGCCTTATAAGTGCGGATCACAAAGTTTGATATATTGCGCCTTTGACGAACTAACATGTAACAGCCACATATGTAGTAGAAGGTGTCTGGATCATTAACGCAATTATCCTCTTGACGAAGCCATCACTCTAACATGAGACCTGGAAAAAGAAACAATAATGTCAATATTTTTCGCAATAACACTTATTACTATCTTACTACTATGTACTGTGAAGTATTTGCTTTCTACAAGCACCCTCTCTGTCCATCCGGAGGGCAGTTTTCGGGGTAACGAGAAAATAGAAATTACAGAATAAGTAAAGCATCTAGGGAAAAATGGATTATATATTTTAAATCAGCATGAAAAAACAAATTAAAATTGGCAGATAAAACGAAGTCACCAGAAAATGTAATTAAAATTGTTCCCCTGTGTCATTTATTTACGTGCGCTACCTGCAATAGTCCCTACATTTTTCTAACCTCCTTACAACTACAACTGAGAATTTCAAAGTATTTGGGGATTTCATATAGAAATGGCCGTCATATGTCATATTTCTAAGCTGGTCACTCTTTTATACATTTGCGTACTTCTAGCAGTGGTCACTCCATCGACACTATTATTTTTTCTGTACTTCATAAAGCGTTAAGATCCCTAGATTTAAAATTACTTTAATCTCTTTATTTAAAAAATTAAGCCCTGAATTAAAAAGACAACGGTTTATCCATGAATGATATATATATATATATATATATATATATATATATATATAAATCAGAATGTCTAGGCAAATAAAATTATGCCTCTTCCAAGCAATTTTCCTCGCTTAAAGCTATCTGTTGAGACTATAGTCAAAGTTATAAGAAAGCTACAGCCAAAAGTAAACAATGCAGCCGTTGCCCAAGACTTCAATGAATTCTGCATAAAAAATGGCCTCCTCCCAATATATATATATATATATATATATATATATATATGTGTGTGTGTGTGTGTGTGTGTGTGTCCTTATCATAAAACCGAACCGAAAAAAACACTTCATTAACCTTAACTGCACCACTATCACACCGGATCAAGAAGAATTCCTCGATTCGGGCCTCAATTGCTGTAAGAGAATAGCCTAATGCACTCACGTTTCCCCACCTCCCTTCCGGGTGGGCCACGATTTTAAACCTTCTTCTTCCGGCCCGATGTATGGTGGCCTCCCGCCGGAAGAACCCGCCGGCCATTTCAGCTAACCACCGCATTCCTTCCCGGACTGGTTATCGATAGATGGGAGCCCATCTTGGCTTCCGGTGGTTTCCGGAAGTTTACAAAGGACGAAATAAAGGAGATAATCAAGCAGCTCTCACCCTAAGAAGGGCGTTTGACATCAAATCTACTTCCGGAGGCATGTGAACCTCTCCCGAGTTTCGGGTATAAAAGATGAATTCTTTAACCCTTGGTAGTAGAGCTTGCGCAGCGTCTGGCGGGCAGGAATTGCCATATATCTCGGTCATGTGGTAAATTGTCGAAGTACCAAGTGTTTAGAGAGGAGATCGGTCCCAGTTATGGAGACTCCTTATCCCGTTGGACTGCAAGTCAGTGCGGACCCAGGCTCGTACTCACGTTTTCAGAGCCGAAGCTGCAAACAGCCTCACTCTGTTTCCCGACGCGAGAAAACTACATCCCGGCTTTTCTCCGTGACCCTACGCCATTATAGGTCACTTCGCCCCCCTTCACAGAGGCACCCGAGATTCCTCGGAGTTCACGAGCGTGGGGCCCTCTTTAACAAGAAGCTTCCGTCACCGCCTTCTTCCAACAGAATCGTGACGGAATTGTGGTATCAGGTCGGTCCCTGGAGAACCTACCTCATGGTCTCCACCCCGTATCTCACCACCTTTACTCACCAGTGCCACCTAAACATCAGGTTCTAAGGTAACCCTTCCCTTTCACATTCCCCAACTTCACTTCGAAGTTTAACAACATTAAATGTGTATAGGGATTTACATAGTGAACAGTTATGTACAAGCCAAGTGAGATATCCGAGCTTCACTTATTAATTTATCTCTCAAAGAACTTTATTTGTATATATATAATTTTTTCTTGTTTATCGTTCGGCCCATTCAGGGCACGGGCCGAACGAAGTATAAGGAGTAATACGATGACCCCTCCGCATTCGTGATAATAAGATATATATATATATATATATATATATATATAAGAGTCAGGGAAAACTCCAACCACCTCTCGGCCTATTCCTCGACAATTGTTATTACATGACCAAGCCCCACCCCCTATCAGAGAGGGTGGATATTGAACTACTTCTCGATAGTATTCTCCAATTTGAACAGGCGGGCAAGATCACCGTTAATTGTAATCTCCCTACTGAACTGGCTGCAGAAGCAAACAAGCGCAGAGGACACACTAGAACTGTTATTCTTACCACAGCATTTTGCAACGCAGCCAAAGAACTGAAAGAAAACCATGACATCACCATCCGTCGAGCAGACAAATTTTTCATCTGCATGATTCTAGACGAGGAGGAATATATCTCTAAGATAGCTACAATCCACGGTGACAGAACAAAATTCAAGAAAATAGCAAGAAAACCTACAAACGATCTCAAATTAAACCTAAACAAGCTTATCCTGCAGATCCAATCATGCTGGAGTGGCTCTGATGGAGGGGGCAGACTAATGGGTGACGACCGAGCAGAACCCCGATTTCAATGGCATCTAGAAAACCGAAGGCTGTGTTAGTGGGAAGAATAAGCCCTCCCCGGAAGGTTCAACCATACTGAAGAGGCTTCGGCGGAGAAACCCTGGATGGACTCCGTTATTGCCCCTACACAAAAATCTGTGGCCCCAACTACGGGTTAAATAGTTAGGGATGGAGGCCCCATCAAAACCACCACCAGATATGGGATAAATACCAAATTATGCCATAATGTCCACTATAAGCATAAATCACAACAGCTTCAACGGGGCTCCCGACACAAAGGATGTCGATAGAATCGCGCTCGGCACGCCTTCCTCAGGCCAGGAGGAGACGGGTCATTAACAAGAGACTGGTCCAGATCAAGTGGCGTAGAGCAGGCTCGTCCCTCTCGCGATTCTTCCTGGAATCGCGATTATTATGTGTCTGGTACCAACCGTAAAAACGAAAGAAGCAGTAGATTAGATCGACGACGTAATTACCCAGCCAACCTGTTTGGAGAAACTGAGCACTTCACACTATTTTATACTTTGAAGTCTACCAATAACGCTGACCTAAGCAAACTCAATTTATTTAAAGTCGATAGAGAGCTCTGCGATGCGATAGGGGAACCCGGTCGCATCTCTGAGAGTGACGAACTGGTCCGGGAACCGATAGAAGTGTCGATTCACCAGTGTTATAACCAGTCCCAAGGGGTTATCACCTGCGATCTCTTACGGCGATATTCTGAAGAGAATATTGCCGACGGACTATCATACCTTGGTGTGATTAGGTTCCACCGAATTAAGAGGCGCACACTATCTGGTGACCTTGAACCGACTGGAACTTTGGTCATAACATTTGACACTCCAACTCGACCTAATCGTATTCGGATCTGCGCAGGTCTCTCTGAGCGTGTCCGTCCGTACGTGCCCCCTTCCTCCCCGTTGTTAAAAATGCCAGCAATGCCAACTACAGACGTGATCAAGCCACCTGCGGCCGCTTCGGTCAACACTGCGCTAAGGATCATGAAACTGCAACATCTCAACTGCCTCTGAACTGTATTCATTGCAACCAACCTCATAGCACATCAGCAAAGACTTGTCAGAAATACCTCATTGAAAAAGAAATATTGGCTGATAAGGTCAAAGAACACCTGACCTCTAAAGAAGCCAAACATAGAGTATCCTCAATGTACCCAAATACCAGAACTTTTTCGTCTGCTCCGCCGGGGAATTCTGCACGCTCACTACCTCCAAAACCTAAAACTGACACCACTGTTCGAAGCAAAACCAAACGTTCAAACCTGTGCCTCTCCAAAGCGACCATCTAGCAATAAACGCCAATCTCCAACCTCACCCACATTTGGTGCTACTCCTGAAAAACCCAATTGCCAGAAACCACCCGATCGTTCTGTATACATCACTAGTATTCCTTTACCCAAATATAGCCGCCAACCTGATAAGAAAAATTGAAACAGTTCGAGCGCAAAAAATGACCATGGAAATCGTGATATCACACTGGAATATACGTGGATATCGAAATAATTATTCTCATTTAAGAACGCTACTTGCCGATTCACAGGAGCAGTCATGTGTCTGCAGGAAACCATAATGCTAGCAGCCCTACCAAACCAACTACAAGGGTTTCTTATGTACCACGAGACTAGCCTTCTCAGCATGGATGGATTGGACCACGGTGGCGTTTGCACACTTGTGAAGCGCCCTGTTGGTCACGTCAGGATCCAGCTGATTTCGGACTTACAGGCTGTTGCAGTACGATGCCACCTTGACAGATTATACACGATCTGCAACGGACAGAGTTAGCGCTCAACAAATACATCAACTAGTTTCGCAACTGCCACCTCCGTATATCCTTCTTGGGAATTTTAATGCTCGACACATACTGTGAGGAGACGCTGTCGTGAACCAAAGAGGCAGAATTGTAGAATCCTTCCTTAACACCAGAGATTCTATAATACTAAATAACGATAATCCTACTCACTTCCACATACAAACAGGCACCCTTTCTTGTATCGATCCGTCTATATCATCTCCAGATGCCGCACTTAACTTCTCCTGGTCCGTCAGCCAAGATTTATATAATAACGACCACTTTCCAGTCATTCTATCCATTGCAGACAACTCCTCTCTCCTAACCACACCTCGGTATATTTACCAATGGGCAGATTGGGGGAGATACTATGCTGTGGCAGCTACTGATAGAGAGGTTACATCTTTTCCTACCGTTGATGATGCTGTCGAAAACCCCGTGGATACGCTTGTTGCTGAGGGAGACACTTGTATCCCGAAAACGAGCAGAATACAGCGCATTGGGTCTGTTCCTTGGTGGAACCGAGAGCTCCAAGAAGCAACGGACGAGAAAAAGGTAGCAGCATGCCGATATTACCGCACGCAACTTACAGAAGATAAAAAAAGCACTTAGTCGCGTGAGAGCTCGCGCTCACTACCTTTTGAAGAAATCTCAGGCAACTTCATGGAAACGATACGTCTCCAGCCTTAACTAGAGGACACCAATGACGAAGGTGTGGCGTCGGATCTCTAAGATACATGGCAGGCGTATGGCCCATCGTACTCCTACGTTGCAGGATTCTAACGGTTTAATCTCTGATCCACTAGAGGTTGGAAACGATTTTGGACATGCTTTGAGCGAGGTGTCGAATGAGAGTTCTTGCGCGCCCTTTTAGTGCATTAAACAGGAAGCGAATCAGTAGATTTATCATTTTTGGTAAAGAAGATGAAGATTACAACACCATTCTTACACTGCAAGAATTGCAGAATGCTTTGAGGAGGTGTGCTGATACCGCGCCTGGGGCAGATTTGTTTTCGTACGTCCTGCTTCGCCACCTTCCTCCAGTATCTCTACAGTTCATTTTATCTTTGTATAACCGCATATGGATGGAGGACTCCTTTCCGTCAGTTTAGAGAATGTTGACCGTGCTGCCTTTCCAGAAGCCTGGTAAAGAGGGAACTCATCCGCTGCATTACCGCCCTATAGTACTTATGAGTTGTATGTGTAAATTATGGAACGGATGGTCAACGCTAGGCTTGTTTGGCACTTAGAAGAACAAAGCGTGTTCCATCCCGATCAATATGGTTTCCGACGATGTCTCAGCACAACAGATGTGTTAGCCAGGTTCGATACGTCCATCAAAACTGGATTTGCCGAGAATCAACGCGTGGGGGCTGTGTTCTTTGATTTGGAAAAAGCTTACGAAAAAAAGTGGAGGTACCTCACTTTGAAAGTTCTATCCAACAATAGATATTTGAGACATCTACCAAAATTCCTAAAAAAAATCTTTCTGACAGGGTTATGCAAATCAAATTTGGCAACAAACATTCTGATCCGGTCCCGCAGCATGAGGGCATCCCACAAGGGAGCGTCCTTAGCTGTACTCTGTTTGCCCTAGCCATCAATGGCCCCCCATCCTGCATACAGCAGTATGTTGAGAGTTCGTTGTACGTCGACGACTTCGCCATATTCACTCACTCCTCAAGTCTTCCTCTTGCTGAGAGGAGGGTACAACTTGCCCTCAAAAAAGCAGTTCGGTGGACAAATACACACGGTTTCACCTTTGGCCATTGAAAACTGTAGCGATGCACTTTACACGTATCTGAGGCACATTTCCCAGCTTAAACCTGGCGATGGATGGGTCCACCCAAATTCCGCACGTTTCGGAAACGAAATTCCTTGGAATAACATTTGACTCGAAACTCATTTGGCTACCTCACCTCCAGTCTCTGTGAACTAGATGCATAAAAAGTCTGGACCTTGTGAAGTGCTTGATGCGTCTCTCATAGGATGCAGACAGAGTGACACTTTTGCGGATTTATCGATCCATGGGGAGGTCCCAACTCGATTATGGATGCCAAATCTATTCGTCAGCGAAAGCAACGTCTCTCAAGATGCTAGATACCGCCCATCCACCATCAGAGTATCCGTCTGGAAACTGGTGCATTTCGCACCTCACCGGTGGTAAGTCTGTATGTGGAGAGCGGGGAATCAGTGATAGACGAGGCAAGCTTTGTCTCCAGTTGTACAGCCGTTTACTCGCTATGACGGATACCGCAGCTTACCTTGCGATTACGAATCGAAGCTTTGATCACATCTATGCTGCTCACCCACGCCTCCATAAACCATTTGGATACAGGAGTTGTCAGCTTCACGAGAGCCTCCAGGTGCTTGATCTATTTGTGATGAAGTCGAGTTCTTACTCTGATCCACCTTATTTGTTACGCCTGAGAAGTTTATGTCCGGGTGTGATGTCGGAGGTTTCTTCTGATACCCCTGTGGATATAAGGAGATCACTTTTTTTTCACCATGCGGACACCCACCGTGAGACCACCCCAGTGTATACTGATGGATCGAAGAGTTGCGATGGAGTTGGCTGCACTGCAGTTCTCCCGAACAGAACTATATCGCGGAAACTACCTGCAGCGGCCTCGGTGTATACCTCGGAATTGCTGGCGATACTCTTTGCATTGGCCTCTCTGATACGGTATACTACTCACCGATTTGTTATCTATTCCGACTGCCAGAGTGCCTTGACCAGTATATGTGAACAGTTTTCTGTTCATCCCATAGTGAAACAGATCCACTGCTGGCTGGACCTTTTGCGTAATGGCGGTCGATTTATTACTTTCTGTTGGGTGTCAAGCCATGCAGGAATTCGGGGTAACGAGGTGGCTGATCATGCGTCTAAGTCGATCATTCTGGACCCCAACGAAATTATATCCAGTCATCTTCCGAGCAGGGATTATTACCCTTACTTCTATGCACTTCTGCGCAAACAATGAAATTTGACCTGAGCCACTATCTGGCCCAATAAACTCAAAACGATCAAGATTAGTGTGACGGTGTGGGGTACTTCGTGTCGTAGGACCCGCCAACACGAGGTCCTGCTCATAAGGCTTCGCATTGAGCATACACTCCTAACACAAAAGTTCTTGTTTGACGGCGAACCACCTCCTTTCTTCGACGGATGTATTGTTCCTCTCACAGTTGAGCACCTCCTCGATGAGTGCCCAGAGTATGCCAATGAGCGAGTGGCCCACTTTGGTGCCAGTGAAATCGGTCAGCCTCTGAATATTCGCTGGGTCATTCGGGACGATGAAGCTGCCCTCTCGGCAGTTCTCTCATTTTTAACCGCAACAGGCATTTCCTCCGACCTCTGACACATACGTGACTCCATTACACACCATCTATAATTGTGGTCTTCGTACCATACATTTCATTTTAAATGTAGGACTAGTTTGGCCTATGTGCCTCATTTTACATTGTGTGTGGTCTTTTTGACACATATTTTATTTGCAGACTACGTGTCACTTTCACTCACTGTGTAATGTACTTAGTACATCAGAGAGTACTCGATGGACATACTCCAATACGTCCTGACACGATTCAGCACGATATAGCCCTTAGTGGTTGAAGTGCTAGCTAACTGCTCTGTTGTAATAGACAGGCACCAATTATAATAATAATTATCCCCTCTGGCACCTAAAGATACCACTCATCGACGTTGAATACAAGCTTGGATACGCTTATGGAAACGTTCAAACTTATAAGCCAGGAACCCCCCTCCGCCAAAAAATAAGTCAGATACCTACTGTGACTTACAAGCTAGCAAAATTCCTCAGCTCTACCATCACTCTCTATGTACCATCTTCCTACAGCTTACGCCCAACTGAGGATTTCCTCAACATCCTGGAGGTATCCAAACCAGCTGGCCACATGGCATCAATGGATTGTGAACCACTGTTTACCAAAGTGCCGGTGGACAAAACTATAAACCTTATCTGCAGAAAATTTTATCACACCGAAGACATAACACCTCTCGTCATCCAAGAACCAACTCTACGGCAACTACTACCGGCGTGCACCAAGGAGGCTCCATTTTATTGACCCGACGGATGTATGTACGTCCAGATCGACGGTGTAGCTATTGGTTCCCCACTTGGCGTTCTATTTGCCAATTTCTACATGGGATCCGTAGAAAATGCCATTTTCTAAAATAAATCCCCCCCTCAAATCTCCCATCTACGTCCGATATATTTACGATATTTTCCTGGACATGCAGAATCCCGAAGATCTACCTACGCTGCTCCAGACCTTCAAAGATAACTCATCACTCAACTTCACTCACGAGAACGAAGAACAGTCCGCACTCCCATTCCTTAATGTTCTCGTTCGTTCTTCTCAAGAGCGCTTCGTGACAGAAGTATACAGCAAGAGTAAAATTTAGGTTTTTGCATGAGTGGTTCCTCAGAGTGCCCTGATAGGTATAAGAGATCGGTGATTAGCGCCCTCGAGAACAGAGAATTCTCGCACTCCTCCAATTGGGTAACGATTGATGCTGAGCTTAAGCGAGTAACCCAGCAGTTCCTTGTGAACAATGGCTATTCACAAACCGTATTCGACTCAATCGTTAAGCGGAAGATAAACACTACCCTCCTTCCGACAGACAGACCAGAAAATCTCACATCAATTGACTATAGTCAAAGTTATAAGAAAGCTGCAGCCAAAAGTAAACAATGCAGCCGTTGCTGTCGACTTCAATGACTCCCGCATATATATATATATATATATATATATATATATATATATATATATATATATATATATATATATATATATATATATATATATATATATATATATATATATATATATATATATATAATAGTCGTACAAGATGTGATTTTAAACGTTTGAATTAGCGTAAAACAAAGATTTTTTGAGAGCTATATTCGATGAAGGGTCAAACACCAGGGTCACACAGGACAAGAAAATAACATGGGGTGAAGGGGAAATATCGGCATTGCCCTCATTCGAGGTCAAATCAAGGCACATTGAGGCAATAAAAAAAAAGTGGGTTTTACTCTGGATTATAATAAAGTTGTCATTTTCCGATATCTTTCTTTTTCTTTAACTCTGTTTCTCCATCGCTTTTTTGCCTAGCGTTAATTGGGCCCCTCTTAATTTTCACTCGTTGATGAGGAGTCCGTTGGCAATAAGTAATTCACATGAAGATCAGAAGGACACTCGCTGGCAAGCCTGAGGGTACCAAAGCTGGTCTTCATTAAAATAGGAGGGAAAAGAGGGAGGGGGAGGAGGGAAGTGAGTTAGCTATTTTGGGTCAAGGGGTTTCTAAGGAAACCACACTAACTAAGAAAAAGGATAAAAGAGATCGGTGTTGCACGTGCTCTCTCTCTCTCTCTCCTCATATATATATATATATATATATATATATATATATATATATATATATATATATATATATATATATATATATATATATATATCCCTCTCTCTCTCTTGGACAATTATTTAAAGCCATATAATTAGTTTCTTAACACATCCTAAAACGCAATTAGTTCCTGGATAAAAACACTTAGGTATTAATTTCCTCGAGAGCAGTACCCGATAAATTAGTTCATGGACAATTGGCACTCAAGTAAATAGGTCCTGGGTAATTCGATCCAAATCATTTACTTCTTGTACAATCTGAACTTAAACAGTTAGCTCTTGGACAATTAGCGTCCCCCCACCACCCAAAAAATAGTCCCTGGAAAATTGACATTATAACAATGAGTTCCTGGAAAATTGGAACGTGATGAATTAGTGCCTGGACAATTGACATTAATGCAATTAGTTTGGGGACAATTGGCACAATTTGATCTCTGAGCAGTTGACACCCAAAGAATGGCAACAGTTGATGCCTGGATCCTAGACTGGGCCACAATGCGGATGAGGGTTGGGTTTGGAGGCTGAAGTTTTTTTTCCCGAATTTTTAACTTCACTGCCGAAGCTGTTGCGTCTTGTTTCTCTTCTTTGCGTTTGGAGCGAGTTTTGTTCCTTACCCAGCTTGCAGAAATTGTCCTCATGGCAATTTGTAATCACCGAAAGTGAAATAAACAGAGTAAATCTCCCTTTCTGCACTTCCGCCACCTATGTCTTCAGGACAAAAGGGTGCAAATAAGATCATGGCAGAAATAAAAAGGCCAGCAACTGGCGAAATACCCCCTTGCCCGACCTGAGGCACGAGACGAAACTGGAACGGAAGTCCTTCCTGCCACCTAGCAGTGCATTTGCGTATACGTTCTAGTATGTGGGGCTCGAGATTATGACGCCCCCTTAGTACGATCTATTTCTATTTTCTGGAATTTATTTCGTCCCTCGACGTTGGACATGTCCCAATATTACAATGTCATATGGAGACTAGAACTGCATCACATACTTCAACTGAGATCTTACCAACGTTTTAAAAGTATATAAGGAAAAATTAATATATTTCGATTTAAACATAAAATGGCGGGTTATGTGTACTAGAACCGTATTCTTCTTTTACGATGCTACACTACATTTAAAAAAAAATAGTAAGAGAAATGGGCCGAAATTTTCATGTGTATGATTTTTATGACTTTTACAAAAATGGTTTAATACTTGCAGCTTTGGACTCCTTAAGAATTAATCCCTCGTCAATAGACTTTATAAAAATTCAACTCCTAATTCTTTAAGGTAGATTGGATGTATTCTATCGAGATTGGGCGCTTTGGAAATTTTCATTGTTTTCATTGTCACTATTTGAGAGTCTTGTGTTCATCAAAAGTTTTTGATACTGATATTATAGGTAAACAAGCCGCTGTTCTCTTCCTTAACAGGAAGAGCTTGGTTACACAGGCACCTCTGCGGGGTGTGGCCTACGGCCTTATTTGCTAATCTTAACCGACTTTTTTAATCCCCTTTATAGACTCTCTATTTTAACACCCTGAACACCCTTTTCTTCTTCATTTTCATCTTCTTCTTCTTCTTCTTCTTTTTCTTCTTCTTCTTCTTCTTCTTCTTCTTCTTCTTCTTCTTCTTCTTCGAAATTTGCGGACGACACGAAGCTGGGCAATCGTGCCTATGTAAGATCGGATGTCGATAAATTGCAGGGGGACCTAAACTCGATTGCCAATTGGGCGGACAAGTGGCAAATGGAATTTAATTTAAGCAAATGCAAGGTAATGCACTTGGGTTGCCATAATTTAAGAGTAGAATATACCATGAAAGGCCAAGTCCTCGACGCGGTTAAATTAGAAAAAGACTTGGGAGTATTAGTCTCAGACGATTTTAAATTCTCGAAGCAATGCGCGGATGCGTGTAAAAAAGCAAATCGCGTTTTGGGTTATATCGCGCGTAATTTCACCTTCAAATCTAAGGATGTAATTTTACCTTTATATAAATCCCTTGTGCGGCCACTTCTCGAATACGCTGTTCAATTTTGGGCTCCATATTTAATGAAAGATATCGCGCAATTAGAAAGAGTGCAGCGTAGGGCTACGAAATTAATTCCAGAGCTGAGGAATAGATCATACGAGGAAAGGCTCAGGGCTTTAGATTTGCCATCGCTAGAACGCAGAAGATTACGTGGCCAGCTAATAGAAGTATTTAAAATACTAAAGGGTTTCTCAAACGTTGACTTTCGCAATCTGTTCGAACTGGATCATAGGGGAAATACTCGTCAGCACGGGTTAAAATTAGTGAACAAGCGTTTTAACACTAGTATAGCCGAAAACTATTTTACATTTAAAGTTACTCAAAATTGGAATCGGCTGCCCACCCACGTAGTAGATAGCACTTCGGTTAATATGTTCAAAAATCGTCTCGACGTGCATTTGAATAGTTTAAATATAACGTAGTTGAGCACTGTGAATTTAAACGTCCTTGCAGAGAGAGAGTTTGGAGCGGAGGTTTAAGGATATGAAATTATGATGACTAAAAATGATGCCGGCGATTCTCTGCATGTGTAGCTTAGATTTTCCATTTCTTTTCCGCCTATCCTATAAGTAGTCTCTATCCCTAAATTAGCTTTTCACCACTAGCAGTCGAGTGGCTGCGGAAGATGAGAAGAAAAACTTTCTATCTCCCCCGACCCCTAGTTTGATTAGTTAAAATTGCACGATAATGTACACATGTAGATAAGTGTGTACAGTAGATAGTATTAAAAAAAAAAAAAAAAAAAATAGCATGTTAGAGATACACTCGTAGATAAGGGTGTATCGTAGTTTTTGATTTAGTGTAGCGGACTAGCCTCGAGCGGACCTTAGGGTCTTTGCTGGTCCTAGATTCTGTAGTTCTGTAGTTCGGTCTGTGTCCTACGGCCTATCATGATTCTTTTTTCTTTTCATCTTTTTCTTCATCTTTTTCTTCTTCTTCTTCTTCTCCTTATTCTTCTTCTTCTTCTTCTTTTTCTTCTTCTTCGTCCCACCGACTCTCTACTGAAAAGACGTGCTCGCTCTGTGCTCCCGCTAATTTCACTGTGCTCAGAATTTATCGTGCCTCTGCTACTGAATACTTTTATATATATCTACTGTGCCTATTCAATATTCGTCGCCGTATTATAAAGTTCGATCTTTCAATAACCGTAGACAGTATATTAGCTTGTGCAGCTTGTTTTCTAAATTAGTGTGAATTAAAAAAAAAAAACCCCGACAATGCCCGTTATAAAGATCGAATGCTCAAGGTGCGCTGCTTCATTTAATAAGGAAATTTACGTTCCCTCGAACCTTGAGCAAATTAGAATATGTCGCTTTTGTATGTTGAACGAAGCGTTTGAACGCAAGTTGTCAAGTGCGATCAGCGAGATCAAACTTGAATTAAATACCGTTGCAAGGGATGTGATCTCGACTAACCGTAAAGTCGATGACTTAAATTCCAAACTAGATTCTGCTATTCACGACATGCGCGGGAGGGAAAATAGTAATAGAGATAGGCGGCCTGCAAATTCGAATCATCAGGTAATTGTTGACGAGCAACAACGAATTTTAAACTCGTTTAGGCCTCAGGATTCGCAATTTCGAAGTGTTAGAAATGGGGCTAGACCAACGAGAGATCAGAACTTCGTTTTACTCTGTTCGAACCCTTTCGCGTTGCTAACTCCTATCGAGGGGGAAGAGGAAACCGTTTTAATGGGGGACTCCTTAATTAAGGATATGAAATTATGATGACTAAAAATGATGCCGGTGATTCTCTGCATGTGTAGCTTAGATTTTCCATTTCTTTTCCGCCTATCCTATAAGTAGTCTCTATCCCTAAATTAGCTTTTCACCACTAGCAGTCGAGTGGCTGCGGAAGATGAGAAGAAAAACTTTCTATCTCCCCCGACCCCTAGTTTGATTAGTTAAAATTGCACGATAATGTACACATGTAGATAAGTGTGTACAGTAGATAGTATTAAAAAAAAAAAAAAAAAAAATAGCATGTTAGAGATACACTCGTAGATAAGGGTGTATCGTAGTTTTTGATTTAGTGTAGCGGACTAGCCTCGAGCGGACCTTAGGGTCTTTGCTGGTCCTAGATTCTGTAGTTCTGTAGTTCGGTCTGTGTCCTACGGCCTATCATGATTCTTTTTTCTTTTCATCTTCTTCTTCATCTTCTTCTTCTTCTTCTTCTTCTTCTTCTTCTTCTTCTTCTTCTCCTTATTCTTCTTCTTCTTCTTCTTTTTCTTCTTCTTCGTCCCACCGACTCTCTACTAAAAAGACGTGCTCGCTTTGTGCTCCCGCTAATTTCACTGTGCTCAGAATTTATCGTGCCTCTGCTACTGAATACTTTTATATATATCTACTGTGCCTATTCAATATTCGTCGCCGTATTATAAAGTTCGATCTTTCAATAACCGTATACAGTATATTAGCTTGTGCAGCTTGTTTTCTAAATTAGTGTGAATTAAAAAAAAAAAAACCCGACAATGCCCGTTATAAAGATCGAATGCTCAAGGTGCGCTGCTTCATTTAATAAGGAAATTTACGTTCCCTCGAACCTTGAGCAAATTAGAATATGTCGCTTTTGTATGTTGAACGAAGCGTTTGAACGCAAGTTGTCAAGTGCGATCAGCGAGATCAAACTTGAATTAAATACCGTTGCAAGGGATGTGATCTCGACTAACCGTAAAGTCGATGACTTAAATTCCAAACTAGATTCTGCTATTCACGACATGCGCGGGAGGAAAAATAGTAATAGAGATAGGCGGCCTGCAAATTCGAATCATCAGGTAATTGTTGACGAGCAACAACGAATTTTAAACTCGTTTAGGCCTCAGGATTCGCAATTTCGAAGTGTTAGAAATGGGGCTAGACCAACGAGGGATCAGAACTTCGTTTTACCCTGTTCGAACCCTTTCGCGTTGCTAACTCCTATCGAGGGGGAAGAGGAAACCGTTTTAATGGGGGACTCCTTAATTAAGGATATGAAATTATGATGACTAAAAATGATGCCGGCGATTCTCTGCATGTGTAGCTTAGATTTTCCATTTCTTTTCCGCCTATCCTATAAGTAGTCTCTATCCCTAAATTAGCTTTTCACCACTAGCAGTCGAGTGGCTGCGGAAGATGAGAAGAAAAACTTTCTATCTCCCCCGACCCCTAGTTTGATTATTTAAAATTGCACGATAATGTACACATGTAGATAAGTGTGTACAGTAGATAGTATTAAAAAAAAAATAAAAAAAAAAATAGCATGTTAGAGATACACTCGTAGATAAGGGTGTATCGTAGTTTTTGATTTAGTGTAGCGGACTAGCCTCGAGCGGACCTTAGGGTCTTTGCTGGTCCTAGATTCTGTAGTTCTGTAGTTCGGTCTGTGTCCTACGGCCTATCATGATTCTTTTTTCTTTTCATCTTCTTCTTCATCTTCTTCTTCTTCTTCTTCTTCTCCTTCTTCTTCTTCTTCTTCTTCTTTTTCTTCTTCTTCCGCCCGCTGAGTCCTTACTCGATTCCGCCCGCTGAGTCCTTACTGAAAAGACGTGTTATCTCTGTGCTCCTGCTTAATTCATCTGTGCCCATAAATTTCGTTTTCTGAGTAACTTAATAATTATAGATACTTCCTGCGCTCATATAATATTAGTCGCTGTATTAAAAAGATTGGCCGTCTTATTCGCTGTGTTAATTTTATTTATCTTCATACGTATTCTAGAAATCGACAATGCCCGTGATCAAGTTTGAATGTTCGAGTTGTGGGGCTTCCTTTAATAAGGAAATTTACGTTCCTTCTAACATGGAACAAACTAGAATTTGCCGCTTTTGTATGTTAAACGATGCGTTGGAGCGTAAGTTTGCTAACGCGATTAGCGAAATTAAATTAGAACTAAATTCCGTCGCGAGGGACGTTATATCGACCAACCGTAAAGTCGACGAATTAAATTCGAGTATAAATTCTACCATTCATGACATGCGTGGGAGGGAAAATAGAAATCGCGACAATCGGCCTACTCGTATGAATCATCAGACAATTGTTGACCAGCAACAAAGGATTTTGAACTCGTTTGGACCCCAGGATTCACAATATAGACCCCAAGATTCGCAATTTAGGCCCGTTAGAAATGGGGCTAGACCATCGAGGGAACAACATTTCACATTACCATGCTCAAACCCCTTCGCACTGCTAACTCCTATCGAAGGGGAAGAAGAAACTGTACTAATTGGGGATTCTCTAATTAAAAACCAAGAGCCGGAATTCACAGCGCGAAACCCGTCAAAACGAAAACGATTTTGCTTTCCTGGTGGCCGCATAGATAAAGTAGTTAGTGAAATTGAAAAATTGGACCAAACACGTGACGGGCGTACGATCCTCACGCTCGTAGGGGGGAATGATGTGCACAGATACGACAGCACCCCAGAAGGAATAGTAAACCGCGCTAAGACTCTGATTCATACTGCGAAAGTTAAAGCGGATAACGTAGGAATAATTGGCATTTTACCCCGACTAAAATCCACGTTGCGTCTGCAGTCCCGTGCTATATATACAAACGAGTGCCTTAAGCGCTTGTGTCGCGATACTGGAGTTAGCTTCTTTAACGTTTGGGATAAATTCCAAGACCAACCTTCACTTTATCAAACGGACGGAATTCATTTAAGCGATGTGGGAAACAGTCGGCTAGGTAGGATTTTAGACCAGTCAGTACGTAGCATATTAAGTAGGAGAGTTGCGGGGCCACGTGATGCCCATGCGCCAGACCGTTCCTCGCTTGAAGGGGCAATGAGTATTGGGGAGCAGGGAAACGGAACAGATTCGCGTGTGATAGAGGAGTCCACCTAAAGCGCAAATTGAAATGTATATATTCAAATGTTCGTAGCTTAAAAAATAAACTTGCCGAAATAAAAGCCGTAATTCTAGAGGGAGACTACGATCTCGTATTCTTAAGCGAGACTTGGATAGATACACATTCGGGGATCAGTGTTTGCGAATTTGATATACCAGGTTATAAAATTCATTATACAAATAGACAAACTGGTAGAGGAGGGGGCGTATTAGTGTATATAAAAGATGACTTAAACGCTATAACGATCGACTCGTCTACGGCAGATATGAGAAGTGAGGCCTTATTAATCCAATTATGTTGTAATGCAAAATATAAAATTAATTTAGCCGTCATATATCGTCCTCCATCGCAAATAGAAAGAGAAGATGCTGCACTCTTTGATATGCTTTCATCTTGGGTTAGAAAAGGAACCACATTAGTCTGCGGCGATTTTAACTATCCAAACGTTAATTATAGTAACCTAACGTCAAATAAAGCTGGGGAGAGACTACTAAACTTTATTCTGGAGAATTTTCTCGTTCAAAAAGTGGAGGAACCAACTCGTGATAATAATATCCTCGATTTAATCATGGCGACTGACGAGTCACTGGTAGAAAATGTTTGTGTAGGAGAGCATTTAGCCTCGAGTGACCATAATGCGATTAGATTCGTGGTTAACACGTGTGTAGATGTAAAAATTAGTACACAGCTCATGCCACGTTTTGGTAGCTGTGATTTTGATACTTTTCGCGAAAGGATTAAGGATGTAGACTGGGGAATGCGCTTCGAGAATAGGTCGGTAGGAGGAATGTACACTGAGCTTCGGCGTACACTCCTTAGTGTAAATTTCGACTTAGTAAAGTATGTGCGCCGTAAGAGCGGGAAGTCGATGAGAGCGCCGTGGGTTAGCCCACTAATATTAAGCTTAATTAAGGACCGAAATAGAAAATTTCAAATACATAAGAACAACGAGTCATTTATAAGTCGGCAAAATTACATAGATTCTCGAAGAGAAGTTAAACGGGCGGTTAGAGATGCGAAGCGGAAATATGAAATAAAACTGGCGAAGGATTCAAAGAAGGAACCGAAATGGTTTTACGGCTATGTAAACAGTAGGAAACCCTTAAAAGGTTCAATAGGGCCGATTAAAGACAAAGATGGTCGTTTGACGGATATTCCGGCGGAAATGTCTAAAATTTTAAATGAACATTTCACAAGCGTCTTTACTATTGAAGATTCGTCCCAATTAGGATCGTTAGTTGAAGAAGTAGATAATAGTGATATTTGCATATCCGATATAACGGTTAATGAAGTGGAAATTCTTAAATATATTAACCTGATGAAAAAGTCGAAATCACCCGGGCCCGATGGCGTTTACCCCACTCATTTAAAGGAACTTAAGAATGAGCTTGCGAAGCCGTTGCGTGCAATTTTCAATCGCTCATTAGAAGATGGCGTAGTCCCTGTAGACTTCAAGCGTGCAAACGTTACACCAATATTTAAGAATGGGAATAGATACGAAGCAACGAATTTTCGTCCTATTAGTCTAACTTCGGTAGTTGGAAAGCTTTTAGAATCGGTAATTAGAGATAGAATAGTGTGCCACCTCGAGGTAAATAATCTGATTAAAGATTCCCAACATGGGTTTAGGCGGGCGAGATCGTGCTTGACAAATTTGCTCGAATTCTTCCATAAAATGATTTGCGTTTACGACGAAAGCAAAGCTGTAGATGTAATCTATCTAGACTTTAAAAAGGCGTTTGACACCGTTCCGCACGAGAGATTATTAATGAAAGTTAAAGCAGTCGGTGTGAAGGGTAAGATATTAAATTGGATTAGAAATTGGCTGAAGGATCGTTCGCAGCGAGTAGTTATAAATGGTGAATGTTCAGATTGGGTCAACGTCAGTAGTGGAGTGCCACAAGGCTCCGTTCTTGGCCCATTATTGTTTCTAATATATATAAACGATTTGGATAATGGCGTATTTAGTACGATTTCTAAATTTGCTGACGACACGAAGCTGGGCAACCGTGCCTATGTAAGATCGGATGTAGAAAAATTACAAAAGGACCTAAACTTGATTGTCAAATGGGCGGATAAGTGGCAAATGCAGTTTAATTTAAGTAAATGTAAGGTGATGCATTTGGGTTGCCATAATTTGAGGGTAGAGTATACCATGAAAGGCCAGGTCCTCGACGTAGTTAAATTGGAAAAAGACCTGGGAGTTTTAGTCTCGGATGACTTCAAAGTCACGAAACAATGCGCGGATGCATGTAAAAAAGCAAATCGTGTGCTGGGTTATATCGCGCGTAATTTCACGTTCAAATCCAAAGAGATAATTTTACCATTGTATAAATCACTTGTGCGTCCACTGCTCTAATATGCGGTTCAATTTTGGGCTCCATACTTAAACAAAGATATCGCGCAATTAGAAAGAGTGCAGCGTAGGGCTACAAAATTAATTCCCGAGCTGAGAAACAGGCCCTATGAGGAAAGACTCAGGGCATTAGATTTGCCATCTCTCGAAGGCAGAAGATTACGTGGCCAGCTAATTGAAGTATTTAAAATATTGAAAGGATTTTCAAACGTTGATTATAGGAATTTGTTCGAATTGGATCATAGGGGAAATACTCGGCAACACGGATTAAAATTAGTGAACAAGCGATTTAACACTAGTATAGCCCAAAACTATTTTACGTTTAAAATTACTCAAATTTGGAATAGGCTACCCACCCACGTAGTGGATAGTAGGTCGGTAAATATGTTTAAAAACCGTCTCGACGCGCACTTAAATAGTATAAATATAACGTAGTCTGAGAACAGTAAATAATAACGTCTTTGCAAAAGGAGTTTGGAGCGGAGGAACAACGAGAGTAAAAATGATGACTAAAAATGATGCCAGCGATTTCTCTTGCATGTGTAGTTTAGATATCCATTTTCTTTTCCGTCTATCCTATAACTAGATTTTCACCACTAGCAGTCGAGGGCTGCGGAAGTTGAGAAGAAAAACTTTCTATCACCCCCCCTTAGGTTGAAGTAGTTAATATGCCTGACATTGTACACATGTAGATAAGTGTGTACAGTAGATTATATATTTAAAAATAAAAAAAATAAAAAAAAAATATAGCATGTTAGAGATACACTCGTAGATAAGTGTGTATCGTAGTTTCGGATGTAGTGTAGCGGACTAGCCTCGAGCGGACCTTAGGGTCTTTGTTGGTCCTAGATTCTGTAGTTCTGTAGTTCTTCGTCCCACCGACTCTCTACTAAAAAGACGTGCTCGCTCTGTGCTCCCGCTAATTTCACTGTGCTCAGAATTTATCGTGCCTCTGCTACTGAATACTTTTATATATATCTACTGTGCCTATTCAATATTCGTCGCCGTATTATAAAGTTCGATCTTTCAATAACCGTATACAGTATATTAGCTTGTGCAGCTTGTTTTCTAAATTAGTGTGAATTAAAAAAAAATAAAACCGACAATGCCCGTTATAAAGATCGAATGCTCAAGGTGCGCTGCTTCATTTAATAAGGAAATTTACGTTCCCTCGAACCTTGAGCAAATTAGAATATGTCGCTTTTGTATGTTGAACGAAGCGTTTGAACGCAAGTTGTCAAGTGCGATCAGCGAGATCAAACTTGAATTAAATACCGTTGCAAGGGATGTGATCTCGACTAACCGTAAAGTCGATGACTTAAATTCCAAACTAGATTCTGCTATTCACGACATGCGCGGGAGGGAAAATAGTAATAGAGATAGGCGGCCTGCAAATTCGAATCATCAGGTAATTGTTGACGAGCAACAACGAATTTTAAACTCGTTTAGGCCTCAGGATTCGCAATTTCGAAGTGTTAGAAATTGGGCTAGACCAACGAGGGATCAGAACTTCGTTTTACCCTGTTCGAACCCTTTCGCGTTGCTAACTCCTATCGAGGGGGAAGAGGAAACCGTTTTAATGGGGGACTCCTTTATTTAGGATATGAAATTATGATGACTAAAAATGATGCCGGCGATTCTCTGCATGTGTAGCTTAGATTTTCCATTTCTTTTCCGCCTATCCTATAAGTAGTCTCTATCCCTAAATTAGCTTTTCACCACTAGCAGTCGAGTGGCTGCGGAAGATGAGAAGAAAAACTTTCTATCTCCCCCGACCCCTAGTTTGATTAGTTAAAATTGCACGATAATGTACACATGTAGATAAGTGTGTACAGTAGATAGTATTAAAAAAAAAAAATAAAAAAATAGCATGTTAGAGATACACTCGTAGATAAGGGTGTATCGTAGTTTTTGATTTAGTGTAGCGGACTAGCCTCGAGCGGACCTTAGGGTCTTTGCTGGTCCTAGATTCTGTAATTCTTCTTCTTATAAAGGAATTATTAGAAATAACTTTGATAAAAAAATTGAATCTACTTAGGTTACAACCGAACTAAGTGAAAAAATCTTATTCAAACCTTCAAAAAATCTCGTTCTTAAAATATAGGGTTATGGATTATTTGTATCTTCGACATTGCTAAGCATTTTTCCAATGTTTTATTATCTTCACCACTCAAGGCACCCTAGCCATCCTGAATAGTCCGATGTACTCTTTAATTTAGTTACAATTATTTACATATCTATAAAATCGCTTGGACTCGTGTTTTAACAACGACACTACGTCCTTTTCATTGTTATTTTGTCTGTTTTTATTTTAATTTGACAAAGTGACGATAATTTAAGTATTGGTTTCGATTAATTATCGACGCTATTGGTGTTTTTTTCTCGAAATTTTGTTCAGTAAGTTACATTGCCTTTTGCACTTTTTTTATCTTTTCCTAGCTGCTGCTACTACATACCTTTATTATCCCTTCCCATTTCCCTTTGCTCTCTATTTTTCTCGACTGGTTTTCTAAACTGTCGATCCCTGTCTATAAATAAGGCGGATTTCATTTGTGATTGTATCTTTTCTAAGAAATCATAATAGCCGTCTTCGGCATAGTAGAGACCTGCTTCTTTGATAATCTCAGCAATATTCCATCTGCCACTTTACAAATGCGTCCTGATTCTTTCATGGCTTGATAGACAAGGTGAGGTAGCGGCATTGACTTAATCGCTACTTCCAATCTGCCTTTCGTCTTTCCCATTCGGATCAGTTCTCCTAACACCCTCCAAATTGTTCTTGCATCCTGTAGCTCTAAAGCAATCTCTCAAAATGGCGGTTGTTAAATGACTTTCTTGTCAACCAACACAGCATATATGATGACTACAACAAATTTATAAACCAGATCGCTCTCTTCGCCTTCGACCTCAACCTTTTTTACCCTTGATGAGTTCAACACTTCTCACCATAATCCCACATATTTGCGACTTCTGAAAATATTCGAGATTTCCTCCTCTCTCAATTTATTTCCTCCTCAACTTACATGGAAATATATTTGATGTCGTCATTTAATCGTTCCCAAATTCATATGAACACCAGATCAGGTTCCTCTACTGCAATTTATGACCACTTTCACTTTCTTATTCAGTTTTATTTCTCTCTTTCTCCTACATTCAACCTTCACTTACCCCCAAACAACCGAGTCTTATACTCATTAGCTTTCGTCCATCGACCAGAAACAAATGATCCTGGAGCTTGCTTCCATTTTTAATTTACTGGAATCTACCACTCCTACAATTGACTGTAATGGGAGCCTTCGCTCTCTTTGCCAGATACCCTTTTCCTGGCTTCATAATCAATTAGCACCTTCTTACATTTTATTCTTGGTGACAGTTTGCTCTTTGTTTCTCAGCTCCTAAAATTGCAGAGCAAAGGAACACATACCATCCTGCTTTATAGAGCTTAAAGTAGCTCACGTTCGTGGCGGTTCTAGCCTATAAAGTCCTCTGGGCACGTTGAGTTTTTCATATATATATATATATATATATATATATATATATATATATATATATATATATATATATATATATGCAAACTTTGTTGAAGACCATTGTGTATTTTGCCTTACTTAATTTTCTTTGACAACTTTCTCTTCTTCTAACTAGCTTTTTTATTACATCTCGTAGATGGTGGATCACTTGTCCAGTATTCATCTCCTTTTTAAATGACTGTGTTTGGTAAAAAACAAACTAAAATGCTAGTTTGGTTTTTACCAAACACATTCATTTAAAAAAAGAGCTGAATAATGGACAAGCGATCCACCATCTACAAGGTGGAATAAAAAAGATAGTTAGAAGAAGAGAAAGTTGCCAAAAGAAATTAATTAAGGCAAAATATACAATGGTCTTCAACAAAACTTGCATATATATATATATATATATATATATATATATATATATATATATATATATATATATATATATATATATATATATATATATATATATATATATGATGAAAATTAATGCAATATTCCCCTCACTCTCTTGTTCCTCCTTTTCCGTCCTCCTGTGCTTTCACCCTAACCCGTGCAGCTGTACTGAAAGATTTTTTTTTTTTACTAAAGGATTAGGTTAGGTAATGAAAACAAAAACTATCCAACAAAATATTTCACAAAACAAAAATAATTGCACCTAACCCTTCAATAAAATAAATTGGCTGTCGATGACAGGAAAGTGTGTATATATATATATATATATATATATATATATATATATATATATATATATATATATATATATATATATATATATATATATATATATATATATATATATATATACACTTTCCTGTCATCGACAGCCAATTTATTTTATTGAAGTGTTAGGTGCAATTATTTTTGTTTTGTGAAATATTTTGTTGGATAGTTTTTGTTTTCATTACCTAACCTAATCCTTTAGTAAAAAAAAAAAATCTTTCAGTACAGCTGCACGGGTTAGGGTGAAAGCACAGGAGGACGGAAAAGGAGGAACAAGAGAGTGAGGGGAAAGGTCTAAGGCAATGTCGAAGGGATTATAGAGAAGGTCCATTGAGGGCTCAGGGCAGATCCAAGATTGTTCGCGGAATGTTCAGGGACGGCTCAATGGATGTTATGGGAAGGATCAATGGATTTTCATGGAGCGCTCAATGGGTGTTCCAAGAAGGATCAATAGGTATTCATGGAGGGTTCGGTGAGCGAGCAGGCAGCGCTAAGTGATTGTCAAGTAAGGGTTCGATGAGTGAGCAGGCAGCGCTAAGTGAGTGTCAAAGGAAGGTTCAATGGGTGTTAATGTTACGTCTACACTACATGGGATTAGGCAAAACCCCCGCACAGTCTCCACCAAAACACTGCCTTGGTGCAGCGAGGGATCAAAGGCGGTTTGTTACAGGAGAGCTTAATGGGTGTTACGAGAGGGCTCAATTGGTGTTACGAAAGGGCTCAATGGGTGTTACGAGAGGGCTCAATTGGTGTTGCGAAAGGGCTCAATGGGGGTTACGAGAGGGCTCAATGGGTGTTACGAGAGGGCTCAATTGGTGTTACGAAAGGGCTCAATGGGTGTTGCGAAAGGGCTCAATGGGTGTTACAAGAGGGCTCAATCGGTGTTACGAGAGGGCTCAATTGGTGTTACGAAAGGGCTCAATTGGTGTTACGAGAGGGCTCAATGGGTGTTACGAAATGGCTCAATGGGTGTTACGAGAGGGCTCAATTGGTGTTACGAAAGGGCTCAATGGGTGTTGCGAAAGGGCTCAATGGGTGTTACGAGAGGGCTCAATTGGTGTTACGAAAGGGCTTAATGGGTGTTACGAGAGGGCTCAATGGGTGTTACGAGAGGGCTCAATTGGTGTTACGAAATGGCTCAATGGGTGTTACGAGAGGGCTCAATTGGTGTTACGAAAGGGCTCAATGGGTGTTGCGAAAGGGCTCAATGGGTGTTACGAGAGGGCTCAATTGGTGTTACGAAAGGGCTTAATGGGTGTTACGAGAGGGCTCAATTGGTGTTGCGAAAGTGCTCAATGGGCGTTACGAGAGGGCTCAATGGGTGTTACGAAAGGGCTCAATTAGTGTTACGGGGGGGTTTAATGGGTGTTACGAAACGACTCAATGGGTGTTACCAAAGGGATCCATGGGTGTTACGAGAGGGCTTAATAGGTATTACGGGAGGGTTTAATGGGTGTTACTAAAGGGCTCAATTGGTGTTACGAAATGGCTCAATGTGTCTTACGAGAGGGCTTAATGGGTTTTACGACAGGGCCTAATAGGTATTACGGGAGGGTTTAATGGGTGTTACTAAAGGGCTCAATTGGTGTTACGAAATGGCTCAATGTGTCTTACGAGAGGGCTTAATGGGTTTTACGACAGGGCCTAATGTGGGTTAAGAAAGGGCTCATTGGGTCTTATGAAAGGGCTCAATGGGTGTTACGAGAGGGCTTAATGGGTGTTACTAAAGGGCTCAATGGATGTTACGAGGGGGCTCAATGGGTGTTACGGGAGGGTTTAATGGGTGTTACGAAACGACTCAATGGGTGTTACCAAAGGGATCAATGAGTGTTACGAGATGGCTTAATGGGTGTTACGAAAGGGCTCAGTGGGTGTTACTAAAGGGCTCAATGGGTGTTACAAAAGAGCTCAATGTGTGTTACGATAGGGTTCAATGGGTTTTACGATAGATATTGACGGGGTTGCGAAAGGGCTCATTGAGTGTTACGAAATGGCTCAATGGGTGTTACGAGAGGGCTTAATGGGTGTTACAAGAGGGCTCAATGTGTGTTCAGGAAGGACTCAACAGGTGCCCAAGGAGAGCTCATTGGATGTGAAAAGGAAGGGTTCAATTGGTTTTCAAAGGAAGGGTTCAATTGGTTTTCAAAGGAAGGGCTCAATGAAAATTTAGAGTGGGCCCAATGGATGAGCAAAGAGGGCTCGGGGAATGCATGAAGAGATCAAGAGGTGAGGTGGGAAGGCCCATTGGGTGTTCAGCGTAAGGAGAGTAGGTTCAATAGGTGTTTGGGGAGGGCTTTCCATCACAAGGTTTTTTAGGTGAGATCTCTAAAAGAAGTGCAGTGAAGGTACAGGGAATGAAAATGTATGGAGGTTATGTAACCATTGGTCAATATCTGCTGACATTGTGGCCAGAAGAGCATGCAATCCTCCATATGTCAGCTTCAGCATGGGTGTACAGCTACACCTGCCTGCCCTTATGGAAGACCTCTGTAAATTACAACAAAATATTAAATACCTGCTTCGAACACGAATGGAAGCTGATTCCAATTTCACATGCACCGTTAAATCATCTATTTCTTCAGGAATAAAAGAAAACATACATCTGTAACTTCACACAAGAAATCTCACACTTTATAATAATAAGATGGAATCAAACTAAAACAGAATCTAACATCTCCATAAAAAGTATCACAACAATTCAAACAACTCAACACTTGCAACACCAACCTAAAACTAAAACAACAAACGGAAACCTGGAACTACTCCATGAACACAATAAACCACAAAAACTCAACTCTGGTGAACTCAAAAGAAAATACCTACATCATACTCAACCCCTCACCCACACACAAGAATGAATGATTAATCGTAACAACAAAAAAGGTTCACCCCAAAACATTATACTCAACAACCCTCTTCCTATCTAGTTCTTCTTCTGCTTGGCTTTTCCTTACTCAGGGTCGTCGTTCTTGATGAGTCGTTTCCTTCGGTAAAAAACTCACCCATTAAAGTTTTGGCAGAGATTTTACGAACCGATGCCCTTCCTGACTACAACCCTCTCTATTTATCCGGGTTTGGTACCAGCACTGAGTTGAGCGGACTTTCCTCCACCCTCCCACCCCCATTGGCTAGGTAACGAAGCTAGGATGATGGTCCTATAATTACATGGTGAGGATCAATCAAACTCTTGAAAATCTCTTCTAGGATTACTTCTTCGAAATATCGAGTTGAATTCGCAGCCAGAAAGTTTCACGGAAGTCACCATCTACCTACCTACACATAGAGACAAAAAAGATAAATCCGTAAGTAAATAAAAACACACCAATAACGAAAGACTAGGTAAAAAATCATACCGTGCCTCTTCATGACTGTGCACTTTACCCTTGAATAACTTTTAGACAAAACAAGGTCTGCTGACCAAAAGGTCGTGTGTTCTCACTTATTTTGATTTATGACCTTTAAAACTTTTAATAATTCCCGGACTAACCTTGGAGGGACCTTTTCAATCATATCATTCGAAAGAGAATATAAAACAACATAAGGGTTTCAAATTTCGTTAGAATTGGCCGAATAGTTGTGAGGTTATTGCCAAATAAATCTGCTGCTAACCTTTTGAGGACTTCGAAAATTATATCATTCGAAAGAGAATGTAAAATAACATAAGGGTTTCAAATTTCGTTAGAATCGACTGAATAGTTACAATGTTATTACAAGAAATCAGGCACCGACCGATGACATAGTGAGATGTAGTCACCCGCGACTAGACTCGCACGCGAATAAGAATCGGTCCAGCTCTATCCCTCTCACAAACACGAATTCAAAAATGATCCTTCATTCCTAAGTCTCCAAGCCATCATAATGCATTAATTTATTGATTGTTCCAACGGAAATCCACCCCTCTCACACACAATTATCGCAACAATCGAATAAACAGTCTTCCACACAGGACCTAAACATATGCTAAAAAAAAAAATCATAAAGATCAACCTCACTAACAAAGGCGAAAAATGACAAACAAACTTCATCTTTGACAGGTAAAGATAATTATACACAAAGCACATAAATCACGTAAACTACCACTCCATAATAGCGCCCCCCAAGGCACCATCCTCTGACTCATACCTTTTAACTTATTCACTATTAACTTTCTGCAAGAACAATAGCCGACAACAACCACAATACTACAACGATAAATAGACAGAACAATGAATTACACAAAATCGAATGGCAGCCTCAACACCAAAATCATCAGTGATTATTTCAATAACAATCAATGTACATATAATGAAAAACGTTCGTTGACCATTATAACTACTAAACTTTATTCACAACTCCCTCTGCAGAATTACCCAAATATGGCCAAGGTAATCAAGTCACTAAATCTTTAGTTAAAGTGACAAATATTATTCATTAATTAGGACTAATTTCTAACTTAAAATGAACAAAAGAGTGATCTTTACATCAGTCCTCCATCATTTATAAATACAACTTTTCACGATGTGAATTCGAGGCCTATCTTGGATTAACACAGCGATTATTACATGATCATATCTATGCAGAGGTAGGGAGGAAAGTAATATTATCCGTCTATTTTCCAAGATGCAGTCATTCCTATTGCATAATGAAACCAACATAAAGATTCGCATGACACTCAGTGGTGAGACCAAGGGCAGAAAAAGCCTTTCCCTTTAGGGGGTTTGGAAGGTGCCAGTAAAGTAATTGTGGTTTTGATATCAACCAGCGATCATGTAGGAAACTTTGTCACCCAGGAACGAGAACCCGTACCGCGTCAGAGGTATGTAGATAAAATGGTGTGTAAGTAAGTAAGTGCGTAAAGTTTATTGCTAAAATTAGAATTCAATGATGCACTATTCATTTTTAGTCGCAGGCGACTCTATATCTCATTAAGTCGGTCGGTTGGTGGTCGTTTTGCTTTTTTTTGTTTAGGTAATAACAATGTAACTATCCAACCCATTCTAATGAAATTTGAAACTCTTATGTTGTTTTACATTCTATTTCGAATGATATAATTGTCAAGGTCCTCCCAAGATTAGCCCGGGTATTATTTGGTTTTGGCAATAACATCATAACTATTCGCCCAATTCTAACGAAATTTGAAACCCTTATGTTGTTTTAAATTCTATTTCGAATGATATAATTGCCAAAGTCATTTGAAGGTTAGCTGGGGAACTATTGGACAATAAAATCATAACTATTTGGCCAATTCTAACAAAATTTGAAACCCCTATGTTGTTCTACATTCTCTTTCGAATTATATAATTTCCAAGGTCCTCCCAACGTTAATCCGGGGATTATTGAAAGTTTTTAAGGTCGTAAGGTCATAAATCAGAATAAGTGAGAGCACGCGACCCTGGTCAGCAGACCTTGTTTTGTTGGTACGATTGGTCGAGCCAAAGCTCCATGACAGACATTGAGATTCTTATATATTTGAAGGAATGGAAGCTAGATTAGACACAGCAAGCTTACTTAAAATTATACAGTTTTACATAAAATATCAGTGGACCTAGAGTGAAGACAAAGCTTTATAATGTAATTTAGTTGGACTAGGAAAACAATGACAATTTTTTTGATAAATTAAATAGTTTTGTATTTCTTTTTTGTACCTATTACAATTTGTAGCGTGAAGAAGTTTCTTATCCATAGGCATTTTGTTGAAAAGTCCACAACTTCAAATTCCTGTGTGTGTGTGTGTGTGTGTGCGTGCGTGTGTGTGTGTGTTGTGCTATGAATACGGAAAAGTTTTTATTATCGAACCTCCGTTTTGTTAGTGGCGCGTCTCTACTGGTTTTGAAAGGGTCTTACTCAATAATTCGACTTAATATTTTTAGAAAAGTTAAATATCTTCTCCAGAGATGCTTTGAGACGAGTTGACTCCCATATGCTCTCGTTACTTGGTAGGTTGTTGTAGGAAGTAAATATAGCTGACTCTTTGAATATTTTAAGATAAAGGTGTTAAAGTATGATAGGAAGAATGCTTTTAAAAGTTATCACGGTTTATTCTAAAAGGAATTTGAATGATTTGATAGCATGTGCAAGAGAACCAAAGTTTCTTTCAACGCAAAATATTTAGCAATAAATGGATACACCACGACAAAGTAATGAAACTAGGCACTCATCTTATTCTCTAAATTAACTTAACGTTAATACTGATACTATTTAATATGCAAAATTGGGGGGTGAGAATTTAAATGGAAAAGGTTAAGATGAGTTTGATACATAAAATGGATGCGACCCTGTTCGTCTCTTCTTTGTGTGAAAGAGCTTCCACATCAAAAGAATAAAAGGTGTGCTCTCAATAGTATCTCCTGGCTCAATGCTTTTCAAAAATGTCTAACTGAAAAAAAGAGGGGGGCCCGTACTCCACCACGAGAGAGAGGAGGGGAAGGGGGAGATCGAGGGAACAACCCCTTCTGATCTCATGTTTCAAAAATATGCATCCACCTACCCACCAACCAACCCCAAATAGGATGCAGGAGTCGGTAGTGCGTCCATAAAATGCTATTTCCACACCCAACCTCTCCAAGAATCCAAGAATGCAGGAGTAAACGGGGTGCGACGACCAGTGTTGTCTCAATTTTCAAGAACAGTCTCAAACACCTACCGCAGATCCGAGACGGAAGAGTGACACCTAGACACATGATAAATAGAGAGACAAATAGATGTAGACAGACAAAAGAGAGGAGGGGAAAATCTACAGGTCGAAAATATTTTCTTACAGAGGAAAGATAGCAGCGTTGTGATTAGATATGTGAGATGACATGTGTAAGATCTACCTACCCCAACGGAGTTAATCACAGTGCTTCCACCAATCGGTGGCCAGAGCTCTGCTTGTGATAGAATACTTTGTTCAGGAGTCAATATTTTCATTGAAATAACTTTCATATGAGGAATATTTGCTAATTGAAGAGGCTCTCTTTCTCTCTCTCTCTCTCTCTCTCTCTCTCTCTCTCTCTCTCTCTCTCTCTCTCTCTCTCTCTCTCTCTCTCTCTCTCTCTCTCTCTCTCTCTCTCTCTCTCTCTCTCTCTCTCTCTCTCTCTCTCTCTCTCTCTCTCTCTCTCTCTCTCTCTCTCAATAAAGTTTGTGTCACTTGCTCTTATACTAACCCTATTGAGTACTTTATCTACGTAAAATTGAAAATGCCTTGGAAATGCGCCCACCCAATCTGTGCACAAAAATTACTGTCTACTTATATTTAATTAATTATCCAACTCCCAAGCACCACTCGACTTTGAGTCCTGCTAAGCATATCATCAAATAACGGAAAGTAAGTTTTGATTGGCTAACATAAAATGACGTCATCAATACGCAAACGTTTCATAAGTACATGAACAAGACACCATTTCTAATTTACTTATCCCTCAGAATATATGATAAGAAACATGGCTCCTAGCAAAATTTTACAGTGATATAAATACATTAATCTCCCACGCCTCTGGATCTTCAGATTTGTCCGTCATTATGGTTACTTCTATGATAGTTGTTAGGTGTTTAGCCTGCCTTATTTTTTTTTAGGATTATCCAATAGACTTGTGTTATGATTTGTGTCTGCGCTTTATCATTTATTAATGACTTTATTAACTTCAATGTATTTAATTCTACTTTTGGGTGGCAATCAGTGGGAATTGGTGAGTATGTACATGTGAGAGATAGTGGTGTACAAGAGTGATGAGGGGAGGGGGGTAGTAGTGATGAAGATAAAGGAAGCATTAGAGGTGGAAGGATTGCAAAGTGGCCTGGAGGAGATCAGGCTAATCTCTTTTATTGTATTTTTTTTGTTTCATAAGTGTTGTTTTTGACGTATATATACACATATTACTATGTATATATTTTTCATGGCAATTTCCTAATGAGTCCTCTGCCAATTAATCATTTAAGATTGTTCTACACCATCTAGCGGGTATTTTTTCCTTTTCTTCTTTTCATTATATTTCCACTGCCCTTTCTGTAGAGCCGATATGACACTGATTAAAAAAAGATTCTCTTCTCTGACTGGCATTCCCGGGGAGTGGAACGTGGTGCACTCTTTATCTCTTCACGTGAACCCTACCAGGGACTTCACCTCCGCTTCTCTGTTGACCTTAGTAAAATCTATAAATGAATAATTCAGCCATTTATTCAGTTTGAATCATAAATTTTGCACAAAAGCTATAAAATAAAAATTCTAAAAGGTCATAAAATGTTTGAAAAAGTCCATTTATGCGAAGTCAAGGATTGGTCAAATTGGAAAATTATTGGGGCGGGGGAGATCCGGGATTCCTACACGTAACCACACCCCTTTTAATTAGGTGAGATAGAATTAGACAGACAAGTAGATAGATTGAAAATAATAGTGAAGATATATAGACAGTACAGTATACATATATATTGGAATTGTAACTGACAGGAACTCAGATCGTGAGATAAATCAACGATAGACTTAGAGTAATAGTGGTAGATTGGTAGAGAGACTAGTAGTTCGATAGGGTGATTAATAATTAGAGATTACGTAGAAAGAAATAGAAAAAAATTAAAAAATATGTAATATGCATACATAACAAATTTCCATACGTACACACACTTTCAGTTTCGCGACAAATATGTCGCTTTCCTTTTTAAACAACGTTCGTAACTTTGAGTTACCTAGATATATCGTGCGAACTTGATTATTCTTCCTCTGTGCTTTGTTTTGTTATTTTTTTAACATATTTAACTCTATTATTGACGACGTGACTTTTTTCTAAACGAGGTAAGTACCCAACCTACTCTTGATGTGACGTCACGGGAGGTGTGACGTCACCAATTTGGCTCCCAAAGGAGAGCCTTGCCACTCCTGCCCTGACTCTCTGCCATCGATCGTTCATTTAAATGTGACACAAGCTGTTCGTTATAGTGAACTGGCAAAGTGCTCGGAAATACGTACAGTGACGGGATATTTGGAGATACGAATTAAATTCGGAAAAAAAAGTACGAAGGTTGAACGTTTTTAGAAACATACATGCATGATAAATAGGTACAGAGTCAAAAATAAATTAAGGCGATAGAAGCTTAAAAAGACAGAACTGGGTGATAAATGGGTACGGTTATTGGAATGTTTCGTGATTTGAACTATAGGAGGCTAGGATATAAGTACTAGGACTATGGTTCTCGGAAATTACAAGGATAACCAAACACATACTATGTGTTCAATTGTCCACGATGAGGAGACTTTCCTTCAGGATAAATCTCACTGAGAACATAAGGTTAATCAACAATTAAATCAGGCAGTGATCACAGCCTTGTTACGCACGAGATTAAAATTGGTGGGGAGCAAAAGAAAGCCAAACTGATGAGAGGACAGTACCAAAGATACGTAACATTGGCAACCAAAACAAAGCAAATATCTTTTAAAGTACATGACCATTAAGTTTAGCACATGAATAAAGATTAATTGAAAAATTATCATGGGAAAACGAACGAAAATATTCCAGAAAAGAATTTAGACTTCATGTCTTGTAAATACTATCCAACAAGGTCATCTAACTCTAGAATAGGTGAGACTAGTAAAGACAGATAAACGAGCGAAAAATGTGAGGAAAATAGGTTGAATTCAAGAAGGTTACTGAAAAACAACCTGATGGAGGTAGCACCATAAAATACAAATTTAGCCAAAATTTCCATTGAAAAGAGGAAGTTAGGAAAACGTAACAATACCAAACATGAAGATAAGTGTTTCATTTTCCCCTAGGAAAGAGAAAGTCAAACTTACATCCCTCGATCGGTGACATGCTGATTATTATAACCCTTTCTTTTCTCTCTCTCTCCCAACTCTCTTTTATAACTATCTTCCGACTGACTCTTTCTCTTATAACACTTCCAACTCGCTATTTTATAACTCTCTTTTAGCTCTTTCTCTTCTAACTCTCTCTTTTATAACTCTCTTCAACTATCTCATTTATAACTCTTCTAACTTTTTCTCTATTTCACTCTCTCTCTCTCTCTCTCTTTTTTATAACTCTCTTTTATATTCTTCTAACACACACACTCTCTCTCTTTCTCTCTCTTTTAACTCCCTTATAACATCCTTCTAACTCTCTCTCTCTCGTTTTTTTTACACTTTATTTTCGCATGGGGATAGAGCAACATTCAGGGTCCATAGGTTAATCTATTACAGTAATATATCTCTCCTAATGTCCCTCTCTCTCTCTCTCACACACACACACACACACTTTCATACCCAATATGTCAGGGTGGAGCCCTGAAACAGATAGGTAAAACGGCAAAACGGAGGTATGCACCTCCTATCCGGGTCACACGCGTTCAGCAGCTTCAGCAAAGGTCCTCCGACGGGTGGAAAAAGTAACGCCCTGCAGGGCCAATCAGGGATCGCGACGTTACGAAGCGATCCCCAGCCCACTTAAACACGTCTTCCCCACCTGGCAAGAGAATATACGAGCACCCGATGTGCATAGAGCTGGAAAACCTCGCGAAAAGCGTAGTTTTTGAATCAGAATTTAGAGGAAAGGGGGCTAACAGAGGGGGTGGGGGATTGGATGATATTCTGTATAATAGATGTGCATGGGAAGGGTGTGTGAGAGAGGGGAGTTCTTGATACTTCTTTTGACCAGAGATAAACCATGACTAGAGGAAAAGCTACAGCACATAGCACCCCCACCCAATTGCTCGGTGGTGGAACCTGATTCGAAGAAATGCTACTACAATTACAAGTCCATCTTGGTGGGGATAAACATTGACTTACAAGAGGTCCATACATAACATACGACCCACTCTGCCTAGGAGCATACATGAAATACGCCTCAATATTCCTAGAGAGAGGTTATGGTACACAACACACAATCTTCTTGGTGATAAACGGCAACTAGACGAGATACTCTAGCGCATAGCACCTCATCTGCCCGGGGATAAGTGCCTTACTGGACGAGATCTTATATAACATATGGTCTCATCTATCCGGGAATGAGCTATGGTTGCTCGAGATTACGAAATTAAAAACCAGCCAAGACCCTAAGATTCACTGGAGGCTGGTTCCAAAGGAGGGGAGGGGATGGAATTCGAAGGCGAAGGGCAGATTAAAAGAAAAGAGGATATGGATAAAGAATTAAGGTAAAGAATTATGATAGTTTCACAATCTTTACTTATGAAAGGTTATATTTAAAAGTATTATTTATGGATTCTATTATTAAACATACTATAGTGCTTTCAAAGACATTCCAAGGCAAGGCATTTCAAGTTGTGTGGTTTTATAAGAAAGGAAATATTTCGTGTTATTGCAGTGTAAAAAAGTTTGTTATTATTTTGAAAGTGTTATTTGTAGTGATTGCTAGGTTATCTTGATAAAATATTAGTTCATATTATGTATTATTTAACCAAGTTTAGTATTTTAAAGACTTCAATAGGTTGCCCCACAGCTGCAGATCTTCCAGTGAAAGTAAATTGAGGTGCCTCAGTTTGTCATCGTACGATTTATTTTTAAGCTCATGAATTAATTTCGTCGCTTGACGTTGGATGAGTTCCAATATTCGATGACCAGAATTGCACCGCATACTCCAAATGAAGTTTTACAAGCGCTTTGTATAGGGAAGTATAATATCTTTCGATTCAATTGCAAAATGTCATGCTATGTATGATAGAACCCTATTCGCATTTAGAGAGGCTACAGTGCATTGTTATGAAATTTTAGAACATTAAAAATTAAGTCATTTATATCCTTTTCTATATAGACTTATTTAAATTTGACCATCCATATAATAATCTTTGGAGAATTATTATGACCTATGTGGAAAACTTAGTAAACGAGATACTATAACATATAGCGCCACATCTGCACGGAAATGTGCTCTGAGTGAACAGAATGCTACAGCATATAAAGCTACATCTCCCCTGGATAAGCTTTAACTCCACCAGATACCATAGCGTATAGGTTCCCAACTGCCCTCGGACCAGCTCTGAATCAAGAGTATCTCTAGGTGAATGAGATGCTACAGCACAAAAGGAGCCATAGGTCAGAGATTGGGCTCTGACTTGAGGAGATGTTGGAGTAAATAGCTCACCATATGCCAGGGAAATATTTTGACTGTAAGGGATTCTAAATTAAGTAGAACCCTCATTTGCCTAGGGATGAGCTCTGATTGAACGAGACGCTACGAGACCTGTCTCCATCTTCCCAGAGATGAGCTCTGAGAAGAGTAGGTGAGAAAAGAATGGGGAGATAGTTAAAATATAGCATGAGAGGGTTTTTTTAAGGGGGGTGAGTAAAAGTTGTATATGTGTGTTAAGAGGGTTATACAGTTGCCAGGATAGTGGATGATCTTCTTTCTTTGGAAAGTCTTCTTTCTTCTATTTTCTGTGTTTTTTTCTCTTTGTCAGTTTACTTCTCGTATTTATTTTTTTCTTTTAGGGTTTTGAGTAGGGTACCTTCTCAGGTAACGTTAATTCTAATTCTTTTATGGTTTATTTGTTTTACGTGGATGTTTGCGTTTAGTCATTCTTGTTTTGTTTGTTTCTAATTTTGCTTTTGTTCTTTCTTGATTATCAGTTTCTTTCTATTTCAGGCATTCATGCCTTTATTTGAAGTTATTTTTGGTTAATTTTGTTTTAGTCTTATTTGGTTATTGGCTCTTCCTCTGTTCGGAGGTGATGCCTGCTGCCTCAGAAAGATTTGCGTTCGGAGTTTCGATTTTCAACGATACGTTGTCTGCTTGTTCTATGTGTTTTTCCTCAATCTTTTGTCAGACCTTTTTGGCACGTTCTTCTCATATTTTGTTGATTGGAATTAGTCCTGCCGTGTCGATAATTTCCTCCATTCTTTTCCTTTCTCTTCTTCTAGTGTTTGTAATTGCATAGGCCGCTTTGTTCTGGACCCTTTGCAGTTTCTTTTTATTACTTTTTGTTGTGGTGTGTGTGGAGAAATGGCTACATTAAGCATCCTTGGAGGAGTATAGGTACATTAAAGCCCCCCTCCCTTATAAAGAAAAGCGTGGAAAAGGTAGCCGGCGAAAATGCTTACCATGTGTGATCTCCCCGCCGCTGTGGGCAGTTGGAGCTAACATCTGTTTGAAGGCGACCACCTAAGGTCCTTAAACGACGCTCTAACGATCGAATTACCTACGAGACCCATAAACCCGTGGTTATGGGAAAAAAAGCGGTGCGAGTCAGAAGGCACGCCAAGTAGCGGTGCGGTTGCGAGCCTCTAATTTGCGAGCTGACTTGGGCACCCCAGTGCCACCTCAGGAATTCTCACTCTCCCCAGATGCTAACTCACCATTCGCCCCCCCCCCCTATCCTTTTTGCCTCTGTGGCATGGTCACTTCCCCCTTTAGATGGGGCGGCAATCCGCCTATAAATAAGCCCCGCAAAGAAAGAGAAGAAGATCAGAAGTCGATACGCCAGAGGAGGATTAGTTCGTGAAGATCGATCCATCGGCCAGACAAGAAGATATTAGTAGTCGATTCGCCAGAAGAAAGATTAGTTCGTGAAGATCGATCTTTCAGCCAGACAAGAAGATTAGAAGTCGATACGCCAGAAAAAGGGTTAGTTCGTGAAGATCGATCCTTCAGCCATACAAGACTATTTCCGAGAGAAACGATAGCAAAAGGAACTTATAAGCCAAATTTTGGAGGAGAAAAAAATCAAAATAGAAGTTAGGGTTCCACAAGGATCATACCCTAATACCGGCACGTATCCCAGGAATCCCGTCACTTGTTATACCTGCGGGATAATAGGTCACCTGAGTTTCCAGTGCCCACAGAACTCCCGACTGAGGGAGACCTCGAGACAACAGGTGCAAAACCTGACTGCCGCGATCCCAGCAGGTCAAGCTGATTCGTCCTACGTCCCCGCGCCAACTTCCAAAGGGCCCCAGCAACAGGTAAACTTTCTATTCAACAAAAGTTCGCCAGGTGGCCTACAATTTGAAGAGGGCACTGTTAATGGGTGCCGAGTATCCACTTTAGTCAGAGACACCGGATGTACGTGCATAGTGGTATCCGACAAGTTGCTGCCCCCAGTAAACCCTAACCATAAGAAATTCGCAATCGTCCACGACTTTTTAGGACGCGACAATCGATTCCCCGTCGTGAGATGTCATATACAATGCAGATATTTCACCGGTTGGACGGACGTGGTAGTAGCCCCGATTAAGTTCTGCGCAGTACTAATCGGACAAAACCCCCTAATTCCCTAGCAAGAAGTGGCCCAACAAGTAGTCACCCAGGCACAAGAAGCCCAGAGGAAAGAGCAACCTGCTAAGTTGACCCCTAGGATTAACCTCGAAGACAATGGGTTCAAATTCACTTCCTTCGCCAGGGCTCAGAAGGAATGCCCCACTCTTAAACCTCTATGGGAGAAAGTTATTAAAGGTGAAATTCTCCAAGTGAAAGGAAAGAAGCCTATCCAATATATCGTAGAAGACTCACTTCTCTACCGTACTATCAGCGAGGAGGATAAGGAGAACAAGAAAGCACTGTGTGTACCTCAAGAATACACGCAAAGAATTTTGAATACCACGCATGATGGAATATTAGCCGGACACTTTGGGCACAACAAAACGGCGCAGCAGATATTCCGACACTTTTATTGGCCCCAGGCCGCCAGGGAAATAGTGGCCTATTGCCGATCATGCGACGTGTGTCAGAAGGATCCCTCCAGAGGACGGGTACCTCCCGCTTCCTTACAAAAGGTGCCCGTTATAACTGAACCATTCTTTCGAGTGGCTATTGATTTGGTGGGACCAATTCACCCCCCTTTAAGTGAAGGACACTCCTACATCCTCCCCCTAGTGGATTGTGCCACCCGGTTCCCAGATGCATGGCCCTACGGAAGATTGACACTATTTCCTGCGCGGAAGCATTAATTTCAATTTTTTCACGAGTAGGCCTGCCTAAAGAAATTCTATCGGATAGAGGGCGCTAATTCACCTCAGAATTGATGGAGTATTTTAATAAACTACTGTTAGTCAAGCTAATTTTTACGAGTCCATTTCATCCCTCCGCTAACGGAATCTGCGAGAAATTAAACGGGACTCTCAAAAATATATTGAAGAAGTTGTGTCAAAACAACCCTACACAGTGGCACAGATACCTGCCTGCAGCCCTTTTCGCCTGCCGAGAAATACCTCATCGGACGTTGGGATTCTCGCCCTTTGAGCTATTATACGGGAGAAATGTGCGAGGTCCTATGAGTATTCTTAAGGAATTATTTTCCAACGCGAAGCTCGACCAAGAAATCAAATCGTCTTACGCCTACGTGATGGATATGCGCGAGTGCCTACAATACTGCTCTGGCTTAGCTCGAGAGAACGCCGAGAAAAATTTAGCCAAATACCGGGACTACTTCGATATGAAAGCAAAGGCTCGAAAATTAAAGGCAGGAGATGAAGTCTTATTATTACTCCCGACCGAAAATAATAAGTTATGGGCCCAGTGGAAGGGACCGTTCGAAGTAATCGAGGCACGGGGTCCAGTCGATTACTTGATAGATACCCCAACAGGGCGAAGAGCCTATCCCATAGCTTATGTCAGTAGGAAACTGTTGAGTAGAGAAAAAGCCTACGCTACTATCGAAATCGAAGCTTTGGCCATAATATGGTCCATAGGTAAATTCAAATATTATCTAATAGGGCGCGAGTTTAAGTTGGAATGCGACCATAAACCGTTGTCATACTTAAGTAAAAATAAGAGTAAGAATGGAAGACTCCTGAGATGCAGTTTACTCTTGATGGAGTACCAGTACTCCATTCACTATATAAAAGGGTCCAACAATTGTATGGCCGACTCGTTAAGTCGGAACCCTGTCGACGATTAAGGAGCAGCCCAACTATTGTATTATAGCAAAGTTAAGTGTAAATCAGTAGAATTGAAAGTAAGTAGGGGCGAGTAACCCCCTAGTGGTAGGTAAGAAGATCCTAAGTTGGCACAGTAATATAAGAATTAATGTAAGGTCAGGTGAAATGTTATCGAGGCATTCCCGAGTGAACTAGAATTTATTGTATAATATAATGTTCCGTAAGTTACCGATGTATATTATTGTAAGCGTCGGATTGGAACCCCCCCCTCCCGTTATTTTCTTAAGGAGGGAGGTAAATGTGGAGAAATGGCTACATTAAGCATCCTGGAGGAATATAGGTACATTAAAGCCCCCCCTCCCTTATGAGAAGAAGCGTGGGAAAGGTAGCCGGCGAAAATGCTTACCATGTGTGATCTCCCCGCCGCTGTGGGCAGTTGGAGCTAACATCTGTTTTAAGGCGACCACCTAAGGTCCTTAAACGACGCTCTAACGATCGAATTACCTACGAGACCCATAAACCCGTAGTTATGGAAAAAAAAGCGGTGCGAGTCAGAAGGCACGCCAAGTAGCGGTGCGGTTGCGAGCCTCTAATTTGCGAGCTGACTTGGGCACCCGAGTGCCACCTCAAGAATTCTCGCTCTCCCCAGATGCTAACTCACCACTCGCCCCCCCCAGTCCTTTGCCTCTGTCGCCTGGTCACTTTCCCCTTTAGATGGGGCGGCAATCCGCCTATAAATAAGCCCCGCAAAGAAAGAGAAGAAGATCAGAAGTCGATACGCCAGAGGAGGATTAGTTCGTGAAGATCGATTCATCGGCCAGACAAGAAGATTATCAGAAGTCAATACGCCAGAGGAGGATTAGTTCGTGAAGATCGATCCATCGGCCAGACAAGAAGATTATTAGTAGTCGATTCGACAGAAGAAAGATTAGTTCGTGCAGATCGATCTTTCAGCCAGACAAGAAGATTAGAAGTCGATTCGCCAGAAGAAAGATTAGTTCGTGAAGATCGATCTTTCAGCCAGACAAGAAGATTAGAAGTCGATACGCCAGAAGAAGGGTTAGTTCGTGAAGATCGATCCTTCAGCCATACAAGACTATTTCCGAGAGAAACGATAGGATCAGATTGAGAAAATAGATCCCCCCTTTCAGGGCCGTATTAACCTAAATAGTCAAGCTTTATATCGCTGCCATACCGAAGAAGCCTGTTCAGTCTGCAAAGAAGTCCGACAGAAGAAAAGCAAAGCCGCTCACTCTCGAGCGACTCTCACATCTCTAGCTCCGTAAGAGTGAGAGGAGAAGAACCCAGCCCCAACGAGCTCCCGTTCTTTAATTACGTTGAAAAATCAGCCCCCGTCACAGGCGACAAGCAATCCCTCCTCGAAAATTCAACCAGCGACCACACTTCAAAGCGAGAGATAAGTCTTCCAGCGACATCCGGCAATCCCTAATACCTACCTGTAAGTTAAAAATAACATTTATATCTCTATTGCGATAGTACATAGAAGTTTAGTACGTCCCAAGTTTTGAAGGAAAGTGGAAACCCTTGTTCTTGAACCTAGGTCATATGTGTTTGTAGACGAGAGTACGATATTTTAATGTTTAACGCTAATCAAATAGAGTCGCGATAAAAAAATATACTAATCGGCAATTGGTATGTTTACGGGAAGCCTATTTGTTTATTTTTTGTCATTGAAAGATCTTTGATGCCAGAGATAGAAATGTGTTAACTGTTGGTTTGTAATATTTAAGTGTTTAATTTAAAATACATGTTTATTTTGGTAGATTCTGGTGTTTCCTCTTATCCTTATGTGTTTAAAAATAGCTCTTCCTTAAGAACTAAACCACTGAATTAGCACTCTTAGAACAAAGCCTACTTCATCATAGAAGTAACTCACGCCCCTTAAAGCATACCGCTTCTAAAAGGGTGTCAAAGAGTATAGTGATCAAAACCAAGGGTCATTCTACGACAGTGTGAATTGGGGTGGGAGAATACACCAATACCGATTCTACGAATGCTTTATATAGTGTCTTTTTTCGTTTCCGATCAAGATTTCTAAGGGTGTATAATAGCCTTATTCCCATGTTGGCTTTGCCAATTCTTTTCTTTATATGCGCTTGATATCCTCTTTCTCCCATCTGTAGGCCTAGTACCTTTCCTTCCGACGTGTATGCGTATTATACCCCGTCGATGGTTAACCGGCCTTTTTTGAGTCTCATTATGGGGATGATTTTGAATTTGTTCATATTAGTTTTAATTTTCCATTTTTTCTCTTAATCATTTATTTTTTTTCACGTTCCGTAGTTTTTGCCTGCCATCTAGAGTTTGTGGTGCGTGTGGAGATCACCTGGCTGATGTCATCGGCGTACTTTATGTTCAAACACCATGGCATTAGTGGGAGGGAGAGGTCGGCCGTATAGATGGTATAAAAGGAGAGGTTCATACACCCTCCTCGTGGGACCCCACTTTAGAGTTGGAAGGTGGGTCCTTCGTATTCTTCGATGTTGATGCATGCCGCCCTGTTTGATATGTAATCAGCCAGTATTATCTCCGTCCGGATGCCGAGATCGAGTTGAAGGAGTTTGTGCTTCAGTCCTTCCACCCATACCTTATCGAAGGCCTTCTCGACATCCCGTAGTACCACGTCCACGTACCCTTTTCCAGGTTTGGTTTGGGCAATCTTCTCCGCTATTATTGCGATTACCATGGTCGAGTCCCTGCCTTTTCTGAATCCTTACTGATGTGTGTTTAGTTTTCCATTTTTTTTCTAGGTGTTTGGCTAGTCTGTTGTTTATTATTTTTTTAAACACTTTACCCAGAAATTTCAGGAGCGATATTGGTATATAACTGGAAACCATATTTGGGTGGTTTGCCTGGTTTAGGTAGAAATACCATTTTTGCTACCTTGAACATATTTCTTAATATGTTTTCTGGTGCCTTGTCTTAATTCCATTTAGTCAGTTTTGTTTGCCGGGAGCTTTTTGTTTGAAGGAGCCGATGGCGTCTTTAAGTTCTTGCAGTGTGATCGTCGCTCCTACTCCCGCCTGCTGGTTCGTTCTTAGGTCAACTCTTTCTTTTCTTCGGTGTTAGCCTATGTATATTTGTTCTTATATTCCCATTTACTATTTCCTCTGTCTCTCTGTTGTATCTTTGATTGTCTTCTTCTTCTATTGTGTAAATTTTGCTCCAAGGTTTCTGAATTTTTGTTGTGTTTCTTCGCTATTCCTTAAGTATTCACCTTGTTCGTTTATTATTTTTATCGGCTTTCTTGGTGGTTGACCTTTTATTTTCTTTATTAACTTCCAAGCCTCACTTGGGTTTTGAGTGTTTTTTACTTTTTTTGTAAAGTTGTCCCAGTTTTCTTCTTGTTTCTCTTCCATGAGGACGATCATTTCTCTTTTGCCTCATCAGTTCTTTGCTTCTTTGTCTGTTTGGTCCTTGTTCTCTTATTCCTGTATATTTTTCTTTAATTTTTCTAGCTTTTCTCTTCATTTCTTCGATCCATTTTGGATGTGGAAGAGTTCCGTACCTTATCCTTGGTACAGTTGCATCATCTTCCTGACTGATGCTCTCTATTAATGATTTGAGTGTCTCTTCCAGTTCTTCATGGGTTTTTCCTTCTAGGTCTTGCTGCGTGTGACTTTGCAGCATTATTACATATTTTACCCGGTCTGCTTTCCTGTATGATCTTCGTGGCTTAATAGGGACCTGTATTGGATTCTGGTTGATGGTCACCAGAATGCCAATGTGGTCGCTGCATGGAAATGTTATTGGTTCCATGTGGATATTGTAAGGGAAGTTTTCGTTGGTTAGTACTACGAGTATATCTGGTTTTGTGGATGCTTTTCGGGTGATGTATGTCGGGAATTCCGGACCGGCTATCCTTATTATTTCCTTCTCCATTAGCAGTTCGAAGTTTCTTCCCGCGTTGTTTGTTGTTTTATATCTTGAATCCGGTATTCTCGCTTTCAGGTCCCCCGGCAGTATAATTGGATTGTTCTTGTTTTGAACAATTCCATTACTGAATGGACAGGAATGTACGAACGCCGGGATGGTTGGTAGGCCGCTACTATCATCAATGGAGTGAACTCCATTTCTAGAGTCACAGCGGCATAAGCCTCGTCCACCTACCGTTCCTGTATGTGTTGGAGGTTCTTTTTTACTGCGATGGCTGTACCATCGTACCTTTCCCCGGTGGGGTTCTTTTTAATTATGTGATAGTTGAATGTTTTCATTGTTTTCTAGTCCGTGCTCTGAGATAGTGATGACGTCAGGGTCTATTTGAAGAGATATATTCCTGTACTGTGTTGATTTGTTTTTCTATCCGTTAGTGTTGATATGTAGTATTTTTAAACTTGATATCGTGTTGTCCATTGTTTCTTATTTTGGTATGCTAATTACCTTTCGTCTTTGGGTTTTTCCATTTTCCGTTGGTGACTTTTTCGAAAGTTTTCTTCTGAATTATTTTCACGTCATCGGAGTAGATTCTGATTTTATTCTCTTCTAGCAGTTTTTGTATTGTTTTTAGGTCATGTTCCGACACGTAGTTCCACTTACACGTACCTCTTTCTCTACCCTTAATTATGTCCGTTTGTTTGGTTCCTTTTTGGCAGGGGATAGGCCTCGTGTACGAAGATTCTCATTTTGAAGTCATTGGCTTCGTACCGACAGCTCTCCTCATTCTCTGATTCGCTATCTGTTTGTGTATCCGTTTCGGTTTGTTCTTTTGTATTGTGGCTCTTCTTTATTTTTCTGAGGTTCTTCTTTTTAGTTTTCTTTGTTTGCTCCGTTTCCGATTTGTCTGTTTGTTTTCCTTCTTTGTTAGTGTCTTCTGTTTCCGTCTGTTTTTCATTGTCTTCCAGTGTGGCCTCTATTTCTAGCATATCTTTGACGTGTAGGGTTTTTCCCACTGTGACCCCGTAAATGAGTGCCGATGTGGGGTTAGGCGGGAGCACAATTTGTTTTACGCCGTTCTTTTCTAGTAGTAAGTTCAGTGTTTCCGAAAAGGTCCCTGACTGGGCAATATTCTGCACATGTGCGAACATTATACGGGCAAGTATGTCCAAGCCGGTTCCTTCGTTTGAATTTATATTTATTTTTGGTTCCTGTGTTTCTTTGATCTCCTTTACTGCCGCTTTCGCTACGTTCGCGTATGTTCGTTTTATTTTTGTTTCCTGCTCCATTTTTTGTTCTTGTTCTTTCTTTTTTGATTATATCTTTCCTTTTGGGGCATTTATCGCCATTGTTCTATTTAGGCCTTGGCAATTGATGCATTTCTTCGTTTTCTTTATAGTTTCGGAACGTGTGTCCATATTTTCCACACTCAGAGCATATTTCTTTGTCCATTTGTGGGGGGGGGGGGGGCAGTTCCTTGTCACATGTTCTTCAATGGCATAGTATTGAAAGCATGTTTGTACATTAATAAATTTCTTATTTTCTATATTTTCAGAAGGGATCCTCATACCAAATACAAGGATTCCGTTGCTTTGTTTGCCATTTTTGCCGTAGCGCAGATGACCTTGAACACGTGCGTATGGCATTCGAACTTTATTAGTTCCGTGATCTTTATGTTTGTTCTCCTTCTCTATTTCCTCCTTTAGCTCTTCTTTTGTGTGGGATCTGACGTATAGATCGACCTTTCGGCAGACAAGGGATCGGTTAGCCACTAGTTGCGGTGGGAGTTTGGGGATTAGGCCTATTTTGCTTAGAGCATCTAGCCCCTCGGACCCCACCAGTCGTTTTATATCGTCTTGCTTGTGGCACAGAGCTATATAGCCATTGGGAACCTATATCAGTTTTGTGAGGACGATCTTCAGTTCCATGTGTAGCGTGCGGATGAGTATACCTCTTTCAGGTTTTTGTTTTCCTGGTTCGGTTTTTAACGGGAGTCTTCGATATTTCAAATTGTTCTCAATTTATGTTGTGGTCCCTTCCCCTCTCAGTGCCTTCGCCCGACTAGTTTGGCTGTCATTAAATGAAATGATAATTGATGATTGTGTGGACACGGGTGGGCTCCTCTCGAGGGGTGAAACATGACGAACTTTTTGATGGTTAGCGTGGAATCAACCAGCACTAACCGTGGGTGTCACCTCCTCGATAGAATTAAAAACTTCGGTTGCGCCCGACATACGCTGAGACGGTTATATGTCCCTCAGCGATTTTGGTGGCCCCTCACAGGCGAAGTGTTTAAACTCCCCTGCGAAGGTTGCAACCTGGCCCATTATCCGGGGTCTCCTCTGATACGGGTATGTGGCAGCAAGCTATATTCCTTAGACCTTCCTCCTCCCGTACCCTCAATTATGCAATCGCAAGTGCACTGCATAATTGAGACGAGGTTGAAGGGAAGGCGTCCACTAGTGAATGCATCGTGCCCAGGTTGGGGGTGGGAGCTTAGGCACTCATGATGAATATGATGCACCTAATTAAATAATGTATCCTCTCTTTTCTAGTACCTCCCGAATGGGAGGATTTTTTTGTGTGCTAGAGAAAAGATGAAGGAGACAATAGATGAAATTAAAATGAAAATGAGAATGAAGATGGGGTGAGGTTGAGATGATCTTCTATCTTAAAATCTTCTTTTTCGCAAGCATGAATTTTTCCATCCAGGTGACTTCCTTCGTATTTAATCTTTAAACCTCAGCGGCGAAAATTCTCTTCGAAGGAAAGGGCGGTGTTGCTTTCCATGATTACGTTACCAAGCGTGAGTGATTCAGCGAGAAGGCGTTCCAAGCGGCGAATTCTCTGAGAAGAACCATTATGGACAGATATTTATGTGGCTGTGTGGTTGAGAGGGTATAAAGGGTAAAAGAGGAAAAGGGCGCGGAGTTTTTTATAGTGCGCTGATGCGAACCACCTACACGGATTGTGTAAAAGGTTAAAAATTCGCTGAATTAAAAATGATAATTGGATAATGAGGGAATAAGTGTAATTACAATGTCCTTGCCTTTCCAAAAGCCAAAGCGGAAAAAATTGGCGAAAGAGGGGGCTGGGGAGAGATAGAGAGAATATATATATACATATATATATATATATATATATATATATATATATATATATATATATATATATATATATATATATATACGAGGGGCGGTCAATAAGTTTTGCGAATCGGTAGAGCAAAACAGAGGAAGGGAGATGGCTGTTTGTGGGCTGGTTAGGAAAAGTTATGACAAGTCAGGACTTGCAGCAGCACGCTCCTGCCTCATTTATTTAAGAAGCAGTAGCTGATCGCAGATCGTCAGTCAAAAATCTTCCAACAATGGAGAAGGTTGAGCACCGAGCAGTGATCAAATTTTTGACCAAGGAAGGCAAGAATGCAAAAGAGATCCATGAACGCATGGTTGCAGTGTACACCGACACCGCCCCTTTCTATGCAACCATTGATCCTCGCTGGAATAGGGAGTTCCGCCATGGTCGTGAGTCCCTTGAAGATGACCCCCGTCCAGGACGCCCATCAGACGTGACCAACGAGGACAATGTGGCCCGTGTGCAGAAGATGATCCTCTAAAATCGACGGGTGAAGGTCGAAGAAATCGAGCGACAACTTGGAATATCACATGGAAGTGTTATAAACATCATCCACGACAATTTGGCCATGACCAAGGCCTCTGCCCGTTGGGTCCCTAGAAACCTCACTCCCATGATCGACTTCAACGTCGTCAAAGTCCACAAGGCCAGAGTTGCACAAGCTGCCCTGCGCGAGTGCAGATTCGAAGAGCTCAACCATCCTTCTTCAGTCCAGATCTGGCCTCAAGCGACTACTTTTTATTCCGCCAGCTCAAGGCTGCACTGCGTGGACGCCGGTTTGGGGACGATGAAGATGTCCAGCTCGCCGTCCAGGAGTGGATTGAACAGCAGTCGGGAGATTTCTGGTTGTCGTGAATTCGAAGCCTCAGGGACAAGTGGCGCAAGTGCATTGAAAAAGTGTATTGAAAAATAATAAAACACTTTTCCTCATATCTAGTTTCCTTATATCCGAATTGCAAAACTTATTGACCGTCCCTCGTATATATATATATATATATATATATATATATATATATATATATATATATATATATATATATATATATATATATATATATATATATATATATATATATATATATATATCATTATTGATTATCCCTTCCTTTCTACTTACCTTACTTCTTCTTATTTACACATCAACCATTTAAACCTTACCCAGCTCAATTATGTCACCGCACAATTTCTCACTTCTTTGACAAGTTTCACGTCAAATATTTCTCGCAAAATATTCTCTCGTCCTTTCAACCTAGCGATCATACTCTTACATTATCTTTCTAGATTGTACTAAACATGAGTATTAACACACATCCTTAAAGTGAAAGAACGTGTTTGCCACACACAACTTTTTGTCAGCAAAGAAACCTGCCACACTCTTTCCATTTTCATTCTCTTCCTGCATCCTCAAACCTCAAGTTACTCCTTCGTTCAATATTTCACCTACTCGTCCTTTTATATTACTTACAGCTCTTAACCGATACCCATTTCCAATTTCATCCACCACTCGGCCCACTTCATTGCATAAACTCTCTGTTAATCTTATTTCTATCTTCACGGAGTCCATGCACTACAGACAAGCAAAGTTTTACCCTTAGAAATCTCAACTTCACCCATATAATTCACTCAAGCACATATACATTCATGCTTAGCCATCGTATCTTATCATTCTTCACTCAAAACAACAGCCACGCCTCTATCCCTATTACCTTGATTCACAACTGGTTGCATTCCACCGCACACAGACTCTTCATTCTTTTAAACGCATTCACTTCGCTCTTTCCATCCTCGCACATACCCCTCACAGTCAACAGAACTACTCTGATCTCACATTGACGTGGATCCACTGGCATGATATGGGACCAAGAAACCCTCGGCAGTTAGTATAGGGCTCTTAAGAGGGGATGATCCCTACAGATTGCCCCCCTAGCACTCAGAGAAGGCTTAACCGAAGAGATACAGGGTTTTGCAAGAGTTCTGTTACACTCGGGTTGTTTTTATTCTATCTTTCGGGAGGGTTATGTATGTTGTAGAAAAAGTCCTGTCGAACAAACGTAAAGTTATACTCCTCCAGCAGGTGTCATTAAAACATATTCTTCATTGTGTGCATGTGTGTTGAGATGGAAATGAAAAGAATGGAGATTTCTCCACTCCTGCGCGCGGGCCACGATAAGTTCGACATCGCTAGCGGCCCAACGTCAGCCGAAAGGCCGTCCACAGAGTCGCAGAGAGACTTGAAAACGGGGAAGACCTTAAAGATTGACCTTGTTCACGCAGACCTCAAGTTGTCAACCGTTTGACTGTGAGAAAGGCCTTCAAAAGTGATTCAGAGTTCTAAGTGCATAAAAACTATTATTGGGTCCTTTGTTGAGAGCGTCATAACGAGTGTAACAGGACTTCGGCAATAACCAGTATATCTTTCTGGCGTTCCTGAAAGCATCGAGAAGAGAGGTAGATGGTCGTCTCACATCCCTCACAGTTCATTAGAGATGATTCTTGTTCAAAGTGATCTGGTCACAGAATTGCGATAGCTGCTAGAGTTTGAGACTCCGTTAAAAGGTTAGCTCATATTTTAAGGCATTTGGGATCCTTTTTAAAAACTTATTCTTGAAGATGGTTGAAATGTAGATCCTCTGAAATTCGTTCACCGATAGTTAGTTCTAACAATTGGATTGACATAAAATAAATCGCTATTTCACCTCTCAAATAGATCAAAACAAAATGTGTCGCAAGTTCGCTTTCTCAAATGGATCAGCACAAAATTTGCCCAGAGCTGGTTCTCTCAACTGGATCGGCACAAATGTGTCCCAAGCTCGTTTTCTCAACTGGATAAGCACAAAATGTGTTCCAAGCTCGTTTTCTGAATTTGATCAGGACAAAATGTGTCCGAAGCTCGTTGTTTCAAATGGATCAACACAAAATGTCTCAACGTTTGCTACTTTAAATGGATGAGCACAAAATGTGTCCCAAGCTTGTTCTCTCAATTGGATCAGCATAAATGTGTCCCAAACTCGTTCTCTCAAATGGATAAGCACAAAATGTGTCCAAAGCTTGTTCTCTCAATTTGATCAGCAGAAAATGTGTCCGAAGCTCGTTCTCTCAATTGGATCAGCATAAATGTATCCCAAACTCATTCTCTCAAATGGATAAGCACAAAATGACTCCCAAGCTCGTTCTCTCAATTTGATCAGCAGAAAATGTGTCCTAAGCTCGTTCTCTCAAATGGATCAACACAAAATGCCTCAATGTTTGCTACTTTAAATCGATCAGGTCAAAACGTGTCCCAATATTGTTCTCTCAATTGGATCATCACAAATGTGTCCCAAGCTCGTTTTCTCAAATACATAAGCACAAAATGTGTCCCAAACTTGTTCTCCTAATTATTTCAGCACAAATATGTCCCAAGCTCGCCCTCTCAATTTGATCAGCACAAATTTATCCGAAGCTCGTTTTCTCAAATGGATTAAGACAAAATGCATCGATGTTTTCTACTTTAAATGGATAAGCACAAATTGTCTTTCAACCTTGTTCTCTCAATTGTATCAGCACAAATGTGTTCCAAGCTCGATAACTCAATTTGATCAGCACATAATGTGTCCAAGCTCGTTCTCTCAAATGGATCAACACAAGATCTCTCAATGCTTGCTAATTTAAATGGATCGGCACAAAATGTGTCCCATGCTTTTTCTTTCAATTTGATCACCTCAAAATGTGTCCGAAGCTCGTTCTCTCAAATGGATCAACACAAAATATCTCAATATTTGCTACTTTAAATGGATCAGCACAAAATGTGCCCCAATAAATCCCAGTCTAATATTCTTTGAATAACTTATTATTGATTACAAAATTATTTGTCTCCATTAATTAAAAAAAAATAAATAAAGTACAATTGGTGTTTATTAAAATGGTAAGAAAGATTTTCCTACCCTTTCAGGGTGGGTTTATTCCATTATTTAGAGGGCCAACACCAACCCACACGAGCTCCTTTTGTAAAACCTCTTTTCTTTAATTCAAAATGAATTATTTAATTAATCGCTTTTGAAAAGATGTATTTAAAATATTTAAAAACTGAATAGTTGGTTATTTTTGTTTAAAGGAATCCACCTACGAGAGAATCTTCTCCCTAAAGTCGTCAAGGCGAGATGTGTAAATAAAGTGGTAAAATTACGAGAAGTGAAAATATGTGGAAGACATATCGCCGCAGATCCTTATATTGTAATTGTGCCTTAGATAGCACGTAAACTTCTAGATGTTAGCTGCGCATGTTTTTCAATACTTCATCTCTCGCCCCAATGGCAGGGTGGGGTACACACAGGGTTCACGAGGGTGTACCGTCCTTCCAGGTTTCTTCTATAGCATGCGCTTTACCCCTGCCATGCCGTCCGCCCCCTTAGGAGGAATAATCATTAATAAAATCTATTTGGCAAATTGTTTGTAAGGTAGTCTTAAAATTTTATTAACCATAGCTACCTGCAATTGCGATCTAACTTAGGTTTACCTGACAAGTAATCACTGTTGATGGATAATGAGAGAGCTTATATAATACCTACTTCATGACTAATTGTATATTTCGATAAGACTTAATTAATTATAACTAAAGATCAATCACAAGTTATTAAATAATCATCAATAATTTCAAAATTTGGAGACAGGATAAATTTTGGTCTCCAGGAAGGAAGCTGGGCTTATTAGCCTGGCGTTGTGGACGTGAATTGCGAATGAACAAAACTCGAAATGCTTTGGACTCGAGCATTGAAGCGAACGAAAGAAAAGAAATCTACAAAATGGGAATTAAGAGCGTTAGAGTCAAGGGAAGAAAACGAATCTACAAAGTGAAAATTACAAGCGTTAAAGTCAAAGGAAGAAAAAGAATCTATAAAGTAAAAATTACAAGCGTTAAAGTCAATGGAAGAAAAAGAATCTACAAAGTGAAAATTACAAGCGATAAAGTCAAAGGAAGAAAAAGAACCTGTAGGTTGAAAATTACAAAAGTGAAAATTACAAGCGTTAAAGTCAAAGGAAGAAAAAGAATCTATAAAGCAAAAATTGCAAGCGTTAAAGTCAAAGGAAGAAAAAGAATCTATGAAGTGAAAATTTCAAGCGTTAAAGTCAAAGGAAGAAAAAGAATCTACAAAGTGAAAATTACAAGCGTTAAAGTCAAAGGAAGAAAAAGAACCTGTAGGTTGAAAATTACAAACGTTAAACCGAGGGGCAGAAAAAAAGATTCATAAAGGAGAACATTACAAACGTTAAAGCTAACGAAAGAAAAAGAATCTGTAAAGTGAAGACTATAAATGTTAAAACCAAAAGAATAAAAATAAATTTATAAGGTGAAAATTACAAACGTAAAAGTAACAGAAGGAAAAGAATTTATAAGGTGAAAATTCTAAATGTTGAAAAGAATGGAATAAAAAAAATGTATAAGGTGAAAAGTGCAAACATTAAAACGAACGGAAGGAAGGAATCTATGAGGTGTAAATTACAGAGGCAAAATCTATATTTAGATTCATTGATTGTCGTATAATTTTATCTGCATATGGCGACCTGTGGTATTTTTAGGGCACTTGAAATTGTATTAAAAAATATATTGAATAATTGCGCTGCTATTTAACTTTGAAATGTCACATAATTTATAATAGATAAAAAGGGTGCATTAATTGGCGAATGAGTTTTATATAAAGATAAAATATTAGAGCCTCATTGTCCAGTTTCACAAGGCGGTTTATCTAATTCAGTGGTTATCAACCTTTTTTGTGATAGTGGCACCCTAATTGGTATCTAGAAGCAGCCATGGCATCCCACTATAAAATAATTTAGATATAAATACTTAATTATGTGGAAAGCACTCCATAATTGACCACGATTGAAATTTAACCTAATTTTATCGAGATTAGACATAAAAATTAAAAAATAAATAAATTTTACCTCTAAAAGTTTAATGGGAAATTTGAGCTTGATAAATATCTCATAATTCTTTAATATTGCAACGTAGAGTTGACAAGGCAACTCTTATCTTTTCCTTCACTCTCTCCAATCTTTCTCTTTTCTTTGTTTTTTTATTTTTCACAGTGCAGAGAAACTAGTTTCAAAAAACTTTTAAGTGTCGTATTTTTATAAATGTTTGAAATACATATTTTTTGGGTCAATTTAGGCATTTTAAAAATGATTTCTTGTTCGGTCCCGCGGCACCCCGGTTGAAAACCACGGATCTAATTCCTCACCCAAGGAGTTTGTCGAGGTTCGTACCTGAGGGCTTTCTCCTGTTTTTCACCCAGAGATTTGTCTAGTTGATTACCAAGGAGTCTGTCAATTTACTCAACAAGGAAGATTGTCCATTTCCTCACCAATGACCTTCTCCAGTTCCTTACTACGGGGATAGAAGCAAGGCAAGTGCAAAGACGGTGAAAAGGAAAATCCCCCCAAAAAAACGATGTAAAATTTTATGTGATTCGTAACTACGAACGAAAGTAATTTTTTAGTTTAAACTTTTTAATTCACTATACAATCCTCTTTGAATTTCTGTGTCAGGTGCGTAATAGAATGATGGTTGTAGCTCGTGGTTCGATTTAATTGGCCCTTTGAAGTGCCATTGTGGAATTGGTGCTATTGAATAAACACGAAAAGGTCTATGTTTTTTTCTATAACCTTCTAACGTAATTATATATTTTTAGCAAATATAGTGAACAGAGTACAGCAGAGAATACTGTATACTCCGAAAGAAGACGAACCTTAGTTTGGTGGAGAGGTTATAAAATTTTGAAGATTTTTAACGATAATCATAACATGTCCAAATATTCTTTAATTTTAAATCCATTATCATCATTAATCCTTGCCCACAAAGTCGGGTCGGCGCCCCTTACCTTAAAATCAGTAAAACCATGCGATGTTCAAGATCATCTTCAGCTAGATGATGCAGAACCTGCAGTTTATATGCATAGAATTTATATTTCTTCAGGATATCAAGGATACTGCTCTTTGGTATTTTTAGTTCCAAACTTGTGCGCCGTAAGGACTTAATTGGGTTGGTGTAGAACTTTGCCAAAACTATTTCATGTAGATTCTGTGAGGTTTCTGGACGTCTCGGTCACGGCAGATGGATGACCTATCCAGTTGCTTGAATTTCCTCAGCAATCGGGCGGTCGCAATTTGCTGCATCAGTCCGTTGGGATGGCGTTTGTCGAATTCATCAGCAACCGATCTATGTGACCAACCCTCGAGTCTGCAGAGTAACATGATCTCAACATGGTGTTTCGGCGTCAGCATGATTTAACTTCAAATAAAAACAAATCTTAAAATTCTCCTCTGGTACGTGACCTTTCGGACATCCTGTAAAATAAAAGGTAGCCCACGAGTGATGGTCTAATCTGAACTCTCGTATCATATAAAGGTTGAATAAGAATGGTTGGTAGATCTTCTTTAGTTTATTGCACAACGCTATACAAGGCGCTGGCAGCGTTGATTGAAGAGATAAAAGGAGAAAGAGGTTTGAAAATAGAGTGGGAATGAGTTCCCGCGATTTTAGGAAGAAAGAAGGTGAGATAAGTTTAATCTTGAGGTGGGTATCCAAAAGCAGAAGATGATCTTCGCCATGTATGGCAAGAAAGATTGGTTGGATGGGCGAGAACCTGCCGTGAGCGACCAATCTATTTATCTCCGATATACGAATAAGATATAGGTTGATTACCCATGTCCTCCACAGTTGCAGAGGTATTACAGACGTTAGAACCACTATCAAACAGTCGAATAGGAAACTAAGTAAGGTGGATGAGTTCCGCCGAACAAACAGCATTTTAAACTCTATTATGGATTCACAGAAGTTGCATTTGGCGGCAGTCATTTTTCCGCAAGTAGAAAGATGCAAAGGGAGGGTGGAATTTGCTGGGGGGTTTTTGTTGTTTTCTTTGTGATATGAAGACTATTGAAGAAAAAAAGGGTCTTTCAAGTTTGTGCTCATCACGCAGCTAGACTTTGCAGAGGAGTGTGATTTAAAGCTAGAGTGGAGTTTTGGGTTTTATTTGGCAAAAGCGTTGCATAACTCGAGCTGATGTTGGATGGTAGAGCTTCTGGTGGTAGTAGCAATACCTGGGCCTCAAAAATCGCTCCACGATTTAAACTAGTCCGCAATAGAGATATCCAGGAGTTTACTACCCTTCCCTCCAGCTCCCAAAGATGGGAGTTTTCTGAATTGGAAGACTCTTCAGAAAACTTAGTGGAGCTGAGCATCGGGGATCATACCCAGTGGTCTCAGGAGGTTAGCAAAGAAGCGCGATTGGTTTTTGACTAGCGAGTTATATGTTTTTCCATCGGAGACGCAAGCAATGAGACGCCGTCATCTATTAAGTAACCCGGCAAGTTGTCGAAAGCTAGATGGAACATAATTTTGGTCGACCTCACCAGCTGCGTCTTATTAAAGAGATCAGGAATCCGTATCTAATACTTTGTTTACTCTAGTAAATAAAATAGCATTTGAAGAACAAATAAAAATACCTAACTTCTTTGATTAGACAAATTCAGACTCTAACCTTCACCGTCTTGGTTGTGCTCAATTTGCCTTAAGGACATTTTCAAAGAGAGTGCGTTTACTTGTTTTACACAGGCAATTGGATGTTCACACTCTGAGGGTTCTATGACGATGGAAATGTTGTCATAGTCAGAACCACTATATCATCAATACATTTTAAATAACGAAGACTGCTAGATTCTTGGCACCTTATTGCATAAAATTTCGTTCATCACTGACATAGTAGGTTGTGAGAGAGCGAGAGTAAGCCAGTCAGTCGATGAATGAACGTTTACTTCGCCGAGAAAGAATAAGGGAGGAGATGTAGGCTCGTAGTGTGTCTAATAGGTGAATGTATCCAACGATATTCTTCTAAACAAAGTCAGAAAGGTGAGCTAGATGACCGAGAACCACCAGTCTCATGAGAACGTGGCTTTCAGGCTAAAAACTTCGACTGAACTGCATCGTTAGGTCCATAGTTTAGGTTTTCATTCTCGCTGAATATCTCATGCATCATTACGCATTTGCCAACCGATACCTGCAGGATTCTACTGTTTACACATCTCTATAATTTTTTTTAGGAAGATTTTATGCCTCTTTATGTGAACGGCGTACGTAAAGCTTGCTACTGAATGCTCCCTCACTGGCTGATTCATTTGGTGTTATCATAAAAACAATTCATCAAAGATAATTTATACTTCAAATGCTCGCAGGTTCTGACATCGCTTTCCCGTAGAATGAATTTTTACTCCCTAACATATTCTATCCTCCCATGGTTTATAAAACTTAGATTACCTCTGTTCTCAATCGTCTTTTTTTCAACGACAGCACATTCAGTTCATAGAGTTTATTTTTATAGGAATTGTGTTTAAACTGGAAATTACTTTACTGGATCGTTGTTGTACATTTTCTACTATTATAGCATCCCTTCCCAAGTGTGCAGAAAAAAATTGACTGTATGATCTGAATGAGAGGAAACAGCAGATTTATATAGCAGCAAAAGTATGTCTTTCGATTTATAAATTAATCCTTTGTGAATAAATAAGAATAATGTATACCTTTCTTTTAAACTTCAATACAGTAAAAAGTTCGACTCTGTGAACTTCAACATCCATTTTTAATAGTCTAGTACTTTCTGTAGCACTGGTCCAAACATGGTATAATTATATTCTTCTTTTTTTTTCTCGATCAAATGTATCTTACCTTAAACGTCTCAACGTCGAAGCCCATCAACTAGATGACCACTCACCAAGTTTTTATGATCGGGCTGGCGCTTTATTTTCCACCAATGTTTGTCTCGTCTACAAATTTAGATATGTAATTTGCTTACCAATCATACCAATATCATTACCACACATAACAAAGAACAGCCTTCCAGAACCTTTTCACATACCATGAGTCGCACATATAGCCATTCTGATGAAGTAATCATAATTACTCATCGTTATTTCCTTGCTGTTAACCGTCTCGTTGTCCTTTAATCATTAGTGTGGAATGTTCAAAAGATTTTTTGTATTTAAAGTAAACTAAGTCAAGTGCTTCCTGCCAGAATCGTATTTTAAAATTATTTTATGCAAAATTTCGAGAAGTTTCATCAAACATGATTTGTGCATCTGAAAGCTATGTAGACTCGCATATTGGATAATAATGGTAGAAATGATGGACTATATTGTAGTTAATTATCTCCATCAAGCTGGTAGGTCTATAATTTCTTAACTATTGACATGATAGTCACTTTTTATAATAGAAGCAGACGATTCTTTCTCTATTGTATTTATTAAGTAATGCCATTAATGTATTTACGATAACTTCTTTAAGCTGCTTTAAATAATGTAAATTCACCATGGATATTACATTTTTATCAGTGATGTCTAAGTTATTCATGGCTAATTTTATATTGAAGGAAATTGTTTCAAGGGAAAATGCTGCCTAAATTTTTTAACCCAACATTGCGGGAAATGAGCAGTCAAAATTTCAGTCATATTTTTAAGGTTAGATAAAAAAGTAGAAGCCTTTTCGTTCGGGATTTCTGGTGTCTGTACTGTCAAAAATAGTTCAGGTTTTGTTGCTTTTTGTCGCGCTGTTTTCTATCATATTTTGCTCATTATTGGAATTTCATCAGCACGTCTTAATTCTAATTAGCTTTCTTTATTAGTCGATTGGTTTGGAGTTTAGCTTATTTATAGAGGCTTTTCATTTGTTCAATTGATTTTGTTCTACCATTTTGCGGCTGAACTTCGCTTTTCGGGTTTGGGTACAGAGGTTGATTAGTTTTAAGGTTCCCTCCGTCCCATAGAAGAAACATTAATCGGTACAATTTGAGAACTTTGTCGGTAAACTTTTTCAAACTTGTGAATTAAAATGCGATTGCGTAGGACATTTAATTTTACATATACCTGGAAGTTTCATCTTCCCTGGGAAAATTAATATGAGGATTCCAAGTACTTTCGAACTTTATTTCGAGTTCTTTATCAAGGAATGATAAAGAACTCGAAATAAAGTTCGAAAGTAATTAGAATCCTCGTATTAATATTTTTCCTGGGGGCTTTGTTGCATTTATTGCTTACTCACGCGATACTTTGTGAGTTTTCCATATATATATATATATATATATATATATATATATATATATATATATATATATATATATATATATATATATATATATATTATATATATATATATATTTATTCAAGTTTTGTTGAAGACCATTGTGTATTTTGCCTTAATTAATTTCCTTTGGCAACTTTCTCTTCTAACTATCTTTTTTATTCCATCTTGTCCAGTATTCATGGTGGACTAGTAATCCACCATCTACAAGATGGAATAAAAAAGATAGTTAGAAGAAGAGAAAGTTGCCAAAGAAAATTAATTAAGGCAAAATACACAATGGTCTTCAACAAAATTTGCATTCAAGAAAGACTGCTACCCAACTACACTAATATATATATATATTTGTGTGTGTGTATGTGCGAGAGCGTGTAAAATTCTCGCCATGTGAGCATTTATATATGGAAATCTCAAATATGTGAAGATTGTGTGGAGGTGAAGTTTAAGCAAGAGGTGACCGTAGCTGGAGGGCACACCAGCACGTACGCAGACACTCACCCTCAGAAAAATTCCTTAAATCCAAGAATTTCTAAACAAACACACAGTGAACGAACACAAGCGCGTATTGCACAAACGTTTTTAGACATTAATTTTTCACTTTTGGAAAGGGATGGAGAATTTGATTTCCTTTTCTATTTGTTAATTTGAAGCTTGTTTGTTTGTTTGTGGTTACGAATCTAAGCGGTTAGTTCTCAGTCCTCATTGAATGAAATGAACGAAATTCTACACGACCTGTAATCAACAATTTCGAAATGTTTCGATCAACCGCGTGTCAATAAACTATCGAAATCCTAAATTAGACCGAAGAGAATTGTAAGCAAGTGGTACGAATTTCATTTCTAGTTTTACACATTTCGTGAATATAAATAAGAAAAATCGAATAACAAAACTAAGAAAAGAAAATAAGAAAAAAAACCGCAACTTAAGTTCTATTGGGTTCAATCTATGTTGAAACCAAGAAATATGCAGTAAAACTAGCTGGAATGTTCAGGGAAAATTTTCAGAATTTATCGATTTCGTTTTGTAATAAAGACTTTCATTCATATATCAAATGATTTTAATCGCAGTCGTTATTTCTAAAATGAAAGTACCATTTTTTCTCGTAGGTTTTTGAAACACTAATGCAAAATTATGCTATAAGTAAGGTATTATACTGTAAATTCCGGTTTAATTCTGCAGAATTTTTTCCTTCTGAGCGAAAAAATATGAAACACCCGTTAATATTATTTATATATATATATATATATATATATATATATATATATATATATATATATATGGGTGTTCTTGCCAAATTTGCTAGGTTGCTTGAAAGAAAAATAAAACACAAGATCTCAGTAAAAAATGAAGGTATTTTAAAATTTCAAAACTATCAACTAGAGTATGGCTTGGAAATAACAGTTTACTCAAATTAGCCACCTACTACGGCCTCAAGACGACTCTGGAGCCCGGTAAAGCTTATGCAGTCTTGTGAGCGTGTAACTACGATTTGAGTGGGTTTCTGTTCTCTAAATCTTGAGAAAATTCCGTGGTTTATTTGTGTGGTACAACGGAGATCCCTGCAAAAAGAACTGAGGAATTCGACTTACTGGCTTCAGGTGGTATGTTGATGCACCTTAGCAACTGGAGTTTATGACTCTTATTATGATATGTGCTTAAATAGATAATTTAAAGACTTATGATTATGTAAAAAATGCTAAAAATACCTGGCCTTTTTGTATAGAGGCGAATGGCGTGTGTGAGAAGAAAGTGAGTGTGAATTAAAAGGTTTTTTAAGTGTAGGATTATTTGCTTTACCTGTGGATAAACAGGAACAAATACTTAAATCATATTATAAATTGAAAGATTAAATAACTATATTATGTTCAAATAAAGACAGATAATATCGGTTTTTATACAAAATTCTGATGTAACCTGAATAAGATGGCGATATTGTGTCTCTGATTTGTGTTTGATTAAAAATAATCAATTTAACAAACAATATATTAAAAAAATGACAAGCAGTGGCTTGGAAATAATACCATCATACATGGAATAATTAAATAACCAACGAAAGTATGGAACAAAATACATTGATATACAGTACATGATAAAAGATCAAACATACAGTACATAATAAAATTAACCCTTCAAAGTGTCTGGAATTATTTCTAACATTAGCTATCTAACTGGATGGATGGAACCATGAAAAGGGCGTGGTGGTAATTAAAATTGTGAGCAATGATTGTCAGACCAATCGTTGTTGTGTATGTTTCAATGAGTTATTAATGGGATGTATCTGGTCGTGTTTGCTTTCGAATTCCATCGGAGTACACTTTTACGTTGTGGGTAAGTTATTTTTGTGTTAGAATGAAGGCGGGTGTTGTCTGTGTGATAATATGTTTATTATTTACTGTACGGTTTTTTTCTGAAACTTTTTTGGTTAATTTTATCATTTATGCCGGTTTCAAAATGCAAAAGTATGACGAATTTCTCTTTTTGTACCTTGAAGAGTGTAAGCTAGTTTTCTTCTTTGTCAAACATTCTAAAGACATTTGTAAAACGCAAAGAAAGTGGGACACAATTAGGTGTCTCTTAAGAAGATATTAAAATTTTCTAAATAATTAGGAATGAAAAGTTCTCGTGAAACCAAAAGTCTGGAAATGAGTTGGACACTGAAATTCATTACTTTCTGAGGATGTTGTATGTACTTGTGTTATATGGAGTCTTTTGGCCACGAAAGATGCTTTAATTGTTCTGTGACACCTTTCTAAGACGGCATTCCCGGTTGGGTTAGCAGAAAAAGTGGAAACATGTTTTGTGGCGGTGAGCTTTAGTAACTCCTGAAAAATCATAATCGGAAATGTAATCCATTTTCAGAGATTATCTATACTGGTGTGCCAAAACGTGAGACATAGTTGTCATAGAATGCTAAAACAACAAATTCAGATGTTATAATTTTAAGTGGGTATGCTTCTATCCATTTGGACTAGGAGGAAGATGATAAACGACTTAAAATGTCCTCATGAAAACTATGAAATCTCGCCCCTGGAACCAGTAAATTGTGTGAGTAATGACTTTGTATGTTGGTAGAATTTAGATTTATGTCAATGTAAGCAATTCTTAACTAATTCAAGTGTATTTATTTTCACATTTTCATACGATTAGCTTGCCAAAAATTAGTGGTAAGGTAAGAGTGTACAAAAACTTTAGATATACCAAAAATGATAGAATGATTTGAGTAAGGGAAAGCAATTTTATGAAATGGAAGTGAGGTAGAGTAATAGGATACTATTGCAAAGAATTCAATTTGAAATCGTTCATTTGAAATTTGGCTAAACTTTTATCACTTATGATTGAAAATCAAAGAATTTTTTATTCATTAAGGAGTGCAAGGGTATTCAGTGGTTTCAGATGATGATGTATTGTCGAGAGTGTCATCTTGTGATGGAGGTGATTGCGTATAGTAATACATGAATTACGTGTTACAATTTTGATAAGTGTTCGTGATAGAGCATTATTAGAATTCCGTGTGACGGATATCCTCTCTATCTCGACTAAATAGCTCTCCCTTGGAAAGTGTTTGGTTGTTAGGAACTTGACAGTTTCAATTATTACCTTGCAATCGGTCAAGACATGGAACTCAAAACCCTCAAAGATATACGTCAAATGTTTTATTACAAGAGCGATGGTGGTTAATTCCTTGAAAAATTATGAACATTTTAATTCTGAGCATTTAAGGTATAAAACAACCAAATTCTCGAGCCGTCCCTCAGAAAATTGTTAAAAAAAAGCGCCTGCACCCATGTTTTGCTTCGGGTGAAGCAAAAGGGTGGCTTTTACTATTTCAGCTTTATCGAGTTAAAAGCGATTTTTCTCTGATCGTCCTGCTCTAATAAATACGATGGGGAACGTTTGTTTGATTTTTTTTAACAATTTTGTGAAAGCCATGAGAGTTGTAGCAGAAGTTTTGATGATTCTTCTTAATAAGATGAATAAGCCAAAGATTCTGTTTAGCTCTTACAAAGTGTTCGGTCTAAGATGATAATTAATACCAGCTATCTTATTCTATTCGGGGATATTCCATGGAAATTTGACCTTATATCCTAAGAAAATGATGGATTCTACTGAGAAAACACACTTTGTCTAGTTGATTTATGTCGTAGAATAGGGTCAAGTAACTCTTTCTGCGTTTACGAGTGCGTGGTAGATTTATAATATAAGCAGAGTGCAAATTACTGAAGGTAAGTTGGCCACAGTCGACTATCTTGGAAGTTCCGGGATAACATAAAAACACGTAGAAAAATAACTTTACTAATATTCAAATTAATATTATTTTACAAGATTAAAAGAAGTTTTAAACCGAGCTATGCACACATTGGATGTACACGGATCTCAGTAGCTAAAGCGGGGGAGAGACTTGGTGATGAGGACGGTCACCGTACAAACAAACGAACAATATTGATCGAGGGACGCTTGAATGACCTTGATCGTATACTAAGCCGATGATGAAAGCTTTACACTGGGGGGAGGCGCATAGCGAGAGCACTTGAACAGGAGAGTTGCTGTTACCTTTAAGATTTGGTCCGAGGGAGGAATCCTTGCCTTGGCGCAAAGTTAAAACAATAGTCTCTTGGCAATGACTATTACGGGATGAACTTAAATTTTGCTTTCGAGTAACACGAATGAGACTAAGCGCGCTGCGTTCGAGGAGCAGGAGGAAGAGGGTGGAGGTAGAGTCACGAGAATTAACGAGAATACTGGGTGTTTGAGGGGTTCTGCAAGAATTGTGCAAAGTCCAACGGGAGGCGAAAAACGAATACGAACGGGGAAGTTCAGACGGCGGATACGGACGGGGCAGGGCGGGCGGCAGATACTGACTTCCAACTCTGGCGCCGAAGGATTTATAGGGGTCGAATGGGGGTTCTCCCCTCCGTCCGAAGGGGACGGTTCTAGGGTCAGACGCATTGGCAGACGAGAATAACCTCGGCCCTTTAGCGCGAGCGCTAGAAGGTTCCTAAGTCGGCGAGGCGAACTTAGTCCAACTTTAGATGGGACCTTCTGCGCTCTCAAACTTGTCGCAAACTACTATCTTCCATGTGAAGTCCCTCTTAATCCTAATGAAAGATTAAGTACTCGCTCACCGAATGGTCGTATTAATGCCTCTGTTGTCATCTGCAGTGGGACGTAGCTCATCTCCTTCTGTTATAAATCACCGTATATGTAGACAAGAACTTTGGGGAGAGAAGGATGACACGTTTATTCATTGTTGTCTCACTCTGAAGTTTCCCGAATATCCTTTCTCGTTGTAGCCAGGCGAACATCAGTATGCCTCTTCACTAAATGTCTGGTAGTACCAGCAGATACCACCTTTGAGGACAGGAAAATTGCGTGCGCCGGCGGAAAAGCTGCGAGAACCGGAGTTAAAATCACCTAGATTGGGTCTTTGCCTTCTCACTTCTCAATATTCTTTGTAAGAGGGTTACAAGTTCCTCTTTCTTGGGGGCAAGTGCTGCTTCAAGGTGCTTACGAACTGGCTGAGAGGCCTTCATGACGGAGATTATCCTTTGCTGTGAGCTCCAACTGATAGCTGTTGCAGCGGTGGTATCGATTTGTTCCAGAGGGGTGGTGTCTCTGGGGCCAAAATCTCTAATGCTTCATGGATGTGATGGAGGAGGACGCCTAGGAAATGTTTCTCTGGGAAAATCATGGCTCATATTATCCCCAAAGCTGTCCTTTTACCTTATATGAGATCCTCCAAGGATAATATGGGATAGTTTAGTAGATCCGGCTAAAAGTTCCATCTTTGCACTGTTGAGAGAGTATATTTTATTGGCAAAGAGTCAAAATTATAGTAGAAATAATTATGTAGGCATTCCTGAAAATTATTTTTAAAGGCTTGTATTTGCAGATTTGTGGGGTATAGAATGTTCTATGAAGATCTAGAATCATCCGATGCGTCCAACCATATTTTACTTAGGTATGTTTTCTGCCTAACCTCATTTAGCCTCTGATCGTGATATTGTAATTTTGTGCTATCATGGTTAAAACTATAAAGTTCTCGACTGATTTGAAAAGCAAGATAATAATTGAGCGCGACAGAGAAGTATAAACTAGAGAAGTATTTCTATAGCCTTACGTGTTCTTCTCGGCACTGTAAATTGGCTTAATAAAAAATTAAAGTTCCCTAGGGTGATATATTAAGACGGCTTTTCTCCTTAACACAATGCAAAAAGAATGTTAAAGAGGACTGTAGTATTGTATATTCAGAAATATATGAAATATGGCACATAGTCAAAATACCAACTAGAGACAAACAGCATGTCGTTACGAAGATTCAGAAGATATATGGGCAGTTCAGGACCCTTCCTAAACAAAAACAAGGCGAGATCAAACTCAAATATCAAAGGAAACTTCATTCCAAGAATCTTTAAATGATTTGTTTGATATAGCTCATGCTAGCGCATTAGAAATGATAACCAATGAAGAAGATCGTTCATTTTTACAGGCTCAGAGAGAGGAAGGAACACGAGGCTAGATAGGTAGTGTTGACAAGAAAACCGTAATGAATGAAGAGAAAAAACGCAAAGGAAGTGAAGAGAAATCGCAGCGAATCGAACGAGAATTGCATCGAAAAGTAAATTTGTCAATTGTTCAGCTAACAAGCAGCTCAAGCAGTGAAAAAAAAGTAGTGATGAAGCAGAGCCCGGTCCATCTAATCCTCCAAGAAAGAGAATATTTAAAGGTGAGAAAATGATTTCACCTGACTTAGTGGCTACATTTGACAGAAAAAAAATGAGTGATGTCGATGAGAGGATGGTCATCTCAGCAAGAGCATTAGCCCTTGAAAGAGATATGGATGATATAAGTAGAAGTACACTACGAAGAAAAAGAAAAGAACGGCGTAAAAAAATAGCAGATACTCGTAGTTTGAAGTAAACATCACTACAGATGCGGCTCTTACAGTCCATTGGGATGGCAAATTGATGCCTGACTTAATTGCCACTGGAAATATAGATAGACTGCATGTGTTAGTGTCTGGTGATGGTAACTGTAAGCTTTTGGGAATACCAAAACTAACGTCAGGTACAGGTGCCGATACAGCAAAAGCAGTTGTGGAATGTCTTCAAGATTGGAATATCGATGACAGTGTTAAAGCCATGTGTTTTGACACCACTGTTAGTAACACTGGTCCTAAGAAAGGTGCATGTATGACAATAGAAACAAAACTAAATTGAGGTCTTCTTGCTTTTCCTTTCAGGTCTCATGTTCATGAAATAATTGTATCTGACGTATTTCAAAAGTGTTTTGGTGCTTCATCCGGACCATTATTCAAGCGTTTTCGTGATTACTGGAAGACCATTAATACTTCATCATATAAAGCACACAATCCATGTGTTTCTTGGAAAGAAGCTGTGCTTATCTTTTGTCAAGAAAAGTTAAAATGTCATCAGCCTCGAGCAGATTACTAAGAACTTTTGCAACTATCAGTTGCGTAATTAGGGTGTGACACAGAAAGCTTTTCCTTCAAAAAACCTGGAACAATGAATCGAGCACGTTGGATGACAAAGGTTATTTATTCAATTAAAATTGTACGCTTCGAGTCACAATTTAAAATGACCAAGAAAGAAAAGACATCAGTCGAGCGAGTTCTCACCTGGTTTACATCTTCAACTGCATCCACTGCACCACGAAGGGAGCAATACTTGCAAAGTTTCCAAGTATCTGAATATAAGAAACTTGCTTCTGTAGCCAGCAAAGCATTTGGTCGTTACCTTTGGTATCTAAGCGAAGAACTTGTGTCCTTTGCCTTCATGGATGAAATTGTCACTCTAGATTGGAAGAGAAAAATGGTTACAGCATTGCAGAAACCTGGCTCACAGCATCCAGATAAACGATATACACCGGGAGAAAAAGAGAGTATCTCAGAGAAAACTCTGGCTGACTTCGTGACTGAATCAAGTCGAATTTTCTTCACAAAACTTTCGTTCAATTCCTCTTTTTTCGAAGTAGACCCTTCAGAATGGAGTGAAAGAAATGACTATCAAACAGTAAAACAATATATTCCTACTATGAATGTCATCAATGACAATGAAGAGAGAGCTGTAAGCCTTGAATGAGAGCTACAATAATCAACTTACCAAAAATGAAGATCAGCTTCAGTACTTTCTACAGATGGTCGATTGTCACAGAGAAAAATTTCCAAAAACAACAAAATATGCATTATAGAAATGCATGAACAATTAACAAAACAAGCTGAGTTCGTTGCAAAACACTATGGAATAGGCCTTCTTGGGATACCACATTAAAAAACCCCCGCCTGTTACAGTTAACTCATTGCTGGTGTGGAAAAACTGTAAAACGTCAAACTTTGTACGCTTTGTGGCACTACTAAAACTCGTTCAATTGAACTAAGTATGAAAAATCGCCTCTATAGATCTAGGCCAATCTAATATATATATATATATATATATATATATATATATATATATATATATATATATATATATATATATATATATATATATATATATATATATATATATATATATATATATATATATCATGAATATGAGAGGATGATGGAAATAAATCAATCAAAGCGCGAGAAAAGAGAAGATAAAGAGCATAGAGAAAAATCCGTGCAAATGTGGGGATCGAACCAAGTACACTGAGGCAGCGAGTAACCGCTTTGATCTCTAAGGGATTCTTTAATTGCGATCAGTAGATTCTCAATAACCCAGAGGGCAAAAGGAAAGATGGTACACAAGCTATTTTGTCTTTTTATAAGACCAAACAGGAATCAAACGGATTAAGAAAGAAGGAAGCGAGAGATAGCAAACGGAATAAAGTAATATAAACTTTTACCTGTAAAAGAAAATGAAATAATAGGGGCGGTTCGAACCTTTGCCATTGATCGTTTATCAGGCCAGTGCACTAACCGCTAGTCCACCATCCACACCTAGTGGTTAGCGCATTCGTTTGAAAAACTTAAGTGTTTTTTTGTTTTAATAAACTTGTTGAGTTCTTCATACTCCATAGCATCCATTCTCTGTTCTATCGCATCTTATTTATCGCTCTTTGTCTAAGAGTATTTTCATTGCCTAAAAGATGCCCTTTGTCTTTTTGTTATTTGCCAAAGTTGCGCATATTGTTAAATAGTTTTTGTCATATATTTGTTGCACTTCTATGATGGAAATTCACTCATTTGATCATTCAATTCATTAAATGTGTTTTCTAGTGTAATTTGGAAGGCGTTTATTTGACTTTGGACGTCAAGTTTTAGTAAGTTTGCTCTTTTTCTCATGGGTTCGTCATTCTCTTGGTTTATATCTATTTTTATCCTGCTCTTGAGTAATCTGTAGTCGCTCGCTATTTGGGTTGAACGAACTGACAATCGACCTATCTTTAATGAAATTTACCTGCTGAAGAGAAGTAATTGATCTTAAATTTGGTCTCATCTCTTTCAATCTCTCCTTTGGAATTAGAAGTTCATGTCAAAGGGTTGTTTGATCCTGCAAATCCTACCAATTTATTTCACGGCCATTTTCCTCCTCTGAATTTCTCTACTACCGATCGACTCTCGTGTTTCTGTTCTCTAATCTTTACAGTGAAGCCCCCCATCCCTCCCCCATAATCATACTAAAGTGCTGGTTTGCTGGCGCGTGTGTGTGTATGTGTGCAATCAGGAGTGTTGCCTTCAAGTACTTAACTCCTTCATCTGAGATGTGGTAGATGCACATGTTTGGAGGTGCTTGCGGAGAATACCTATTGGATATTTTAATTACGAGTTTGATTAGTATATCGGATATTCCTATAATTTATGTTATATATAGTGCTATGTCTCTGTGTATGAGGAATCGTACTCGACCTTTATGTGTGTCGTGTCTACATTTATAGGAGTCTGTGACCGTTTTTCAAATGCATATATATATATATATTTGCCCTGTTAAGTTCTTCATGGATCGTCGTGTTCCTTGAGAATTTCAGAATATTTTAAGTAGCCAAGGTCGTCAACTGTCTGCAGCCTATTTAGCAAAATCGGAGATTCTTAGAACTCTCTACTGCCGACCTTATCTGCACCCTGCTAACATGGGCTCGTTCCCCTCCGGCAATGAGGGCCTTGCTCAGCGAAGTACTACCATAGAGGTATTAGACTAGAAAACTCCCCGCGTTGGCCCACTTCGATTGCTGGGATTCAGCCTACGTTTCAAAGTGGATTACCATATCGGAGATCCGTGGATCTCCAACACTGCACCCCTGAAACCACCTGGGGAAGCGCCTACTATAGGATTTCTTCCACGCATGATATAATATACACTACCAGCCATAAATACTGACCTACCCGTCATTTTTTAATAAACACAAATTAACACATGAAAAAGAAACCAAATGAAACAGTAGAGTTATTATATATCAATTTAATGTAAACATGAGAAAAAAACAAAAGAAACTATATGTTTTTTGTGAAATTTCTAAGATTCAAGCAATGAGTTTCATGGCATCTGTCTATTTGATGGTTCCTTTTCTCTCATTCCTCTGTCCTAGATAATCGCATAAGAGTTCGAGGGGGGCTGCAATCGAGAGACTGGAGTGGCCATTCGATAATTTTATGCTCTCCATTCTGTTCTTTCTTCTCCAAATGACTACCACAGAGACTGACGAGTATTTAGGATCATTGTTCCGGTGCAAAATAAAATTTTGACTGATACACGGGTTCCAGATGGGATAACATGTCGCTGCAAAATTACATGATAGCCATGCAGGTCTAATTTATTTGATATTTTATAAAGATCTTTCAGTAAATCGCCCAAAAAAGAAGCCCAAACTCATCGATCTCACATTTTTTTATGCTTTTTAGCCTAAGCTAAACTTTTAGCTCTATTACAATGTCTTAACGGGGGTTTATTTGTTACTCGACCGATAAGCCCGGTTTCTCTAGGCGTCCTCCTCTCCATCGTTCTGACGGAGACGTTAACTCCATCGGCGCTGTTTAATTAGTGAGCTAGATCGGAGAGATGTCACCTCTGCGCCATTCCTTTCAAAAAGTAATGATGTTTTTTTTTTCAAAATGGATTTTGAGCACTCGGGACTTATGATGTTCACAGATGAAGGTGATCTTAAAGTTGGTTAATACACAGGCTTTCAAAAATCAAGATGACGGTTACAAAAAATTGAAAAAAAATCCAAATAAATTTGGTAAATAAATTATATTAGCATCATTTGTTTAAGATATTAACGATAGAATTATAAATAACATTTTATAGCAATTATTGCGAAAAAATTAAATAAAAGATCATGTAAGAAAACAATGCTATTTTAAGGAACGTAAGAATTAAAGATAATAGTCCAAACTCGCTTCTTTTGTCAAATTCTAACTATTCTTTGAAATCAATCATTAATTTTTAAATAATTTTATTTACAAATTCGATTTTGGGGGGGAAATTTGAGTGGTTCCAGTACTTATAGCAATTATTGTATATACAGTCCTGGCTAAAAGTTTTGAGACATATTTTTTTTTCATATAAGACAATTAATAGAACTAATCAAAATTTGCATTTTAGGGTATGTTTATAGCATAATTTTAAGGTGAAATATACAAAAATTTATACCCAAACTAATTTTATTAATAATTACAGTCAATATTTATAGTGATGTATCTTGTTCTTCGTGCCAACTTTAATTCGTTTTGGCATGCTAGAGACCAAATTTGTGATGATATCTTGACTAATATTGATCCATTTTATTCAATAATTACCCGCAACTGCTCACAATTGGATAGTTTATGTTTACCAATTGCCATTTTTATTATTGCTCACAAATTCTCTATTGGGTTCAAATATGTCGAATTCCCAGATCAAGGTCCTAGAAGTTCTATTTTCTGCCAAGAACTTTGTTATCACTTTTACTCTATGACAATGTACGCCATCATGCTGGAAAATTCAGACATTATCCATAAATTAGTCCTGAACTGTTGGGGAAAGGCGGTGATGAAGCGCATTTTGGAACCAATTTGAGTTCATGGCAGTGTCGTTGGGCAGAATTGTTAGTGTCCCAGTTCCCTAAGATGAGAAGCAGCACCAGATATGGAAAGTGCCTTGATGCTTTACCGTAGGCACGACACAGGACTCGTGAAAGCGCTCCCCTTTTCTCCTCCTAACGAGGAATCTCCCAGAGGCTCCAAATAAGCCGAAGTGAGCTTCATCAGGGAATATCACTTTGTCCGTCTTCAACAGTCTATTCTTTATATTTCCTACAAAGGTGGAGCTTATCCGTAAGGTTCTTTTTGGTGAGATAAGGTTTCTTCGCAGCTCTTCTCTATTTGAGACCTTTTTCGAAAAGTCTCCGCCTCAGTGTGCGTGCTGAAGCGTTCCCACTTGCTTCTTTCCAATCGTGAGCAAGCTTGGCTGTGGAATCAACCCGATCTTTGAATGGGACCTTACCAGGGGGCGATCTTGGCGCTCATTTTAAGTTCTTGGGTGTGCAGATGACTTCTTCACAGGAGTGTAACCACTTTGGCGTAGAGTAACAATGGTTGCACGCTTTTCTTTGGTAAGAACTATTTCTAGAAGTGAAAAAGATTTAAACATTTATTTTTACCAAAAATATTACAAAATATATTATAATTATCCAACATCATTAATCTAACACATATTTATCATTAGTTTACCCTTTAAATCGAATAGCAAAGCTCCAGGGGATGAAACTCACCTCCTACAGGAACAAGACCAGAGCACGATTTTGGATTCAGCCAAAGAATGAATTTTTTTCAGATTATTTTTGAAATTCTGCCTTTTTAATAAACCTTCAATAATTTAAATATAAGAATAACAATATTAGGGGCTTCGCCACTCCTCCTTACAGAAGGAGCTTGCGCTTCGCTGGCAGACTTTCGGTATGTGGCCTACGGCCTATCATGATTCTTTTTTTTTCTTCATCTAAATTTGGTCTAATAATTTCCATGAAAAAAATGTTAAGAAATTTTCTGAACTTTATCATTTGTAATTCTTTTAGTTTTAAAAAAATCACGAAAAATCGATACTTCAATTTATTTCCGAACCTCATCATTTTATCGTTTTGATATTATAAAGGAATTATTAGACATAACTTTGATAAAAGATTGAAATATACTTAGGTGACAACCGAACTAAAAGAATAAAATCTTATTCAAACCTTGAAAAATCTTGGTCTTAAAATATAGGGTTATGAAGGATTATTCATATCATGTAAATTTTCAAAAAGAATGAAAAATATATGAATATATTAGTCTCAAAAGTTTTGACCTTGATTGTATATAAAGGCACATGGTAAGATGCAGTTCAACACTTCCCCCTCCCCCCCAAAAGTTTGTACAATAAGTATAGACAATAATAAGCGAGAACTTATATGGTTAATTATACTTCAACAACCGATAGGGAGTCATTACTTTTGCCATACCTCTATCACATTCACTACTCTCCTACCTCCTTCAAGTGGGTAAAGGGTTAAAATAGGGAAGACAGGTAAGGTTCTTAATATTAGCGAGCAGGATAGGACACCTAGCAATGGGTTTAAGCTAGACAAGTTTAGGTTTAGGAAATAGATTAGTAGAAATTGGCTTATAAATCGAGTGGTAGATGAATGGAATAGGATTACTAGTCATACAATAGAAGCGTCCTCCCTCCGGAGTTTCAAGAATAGATTGGATAAATTGATGGATGTGGAGGCTTGGTGGGATTGATCTTCGTGATAGGAAGAGGAGCTGCCTCGTGTAGGCTATTGATTACCCTTTTGCAGACTCCATTTATTGTGTTCTTCTTCTGTCTGTCTTCCCCAACGTGGGTGTGTCCTTTGTTTCTCACAAATTCCCCTTTAATTCATACTAATTCCCCAAACACTCCACTTCCACAAACAATTTGGCCTTAAATCCACTATGCAAATCAACCATCACCACACGCGTCCCAACCCTCCCTTGACCATTTCGGTTCATCCCAAAAGGGTTCAACTCCCTCGCAATCCACAAGACGGTTCAAAGCTGGTTGGTTAAAGCACGTGTGGAACTTGGTACAAAAAGGGTTCGAACCCTTAAATAAACTACCCAGTGACAAAATTGGTCAATTTTGAGGGTTCAAACACCTCGAACCTTTCCACTAAACCATTTTTTGATGTGGTTGATTCACTACGAAGGCCCCGCAATGAAGTATCAGGTATAGCATGGGCATGCTGCAGCTGACATCTAGACCGTTGCGTGCGGTCCCAGGCCCAACGCCAGCTGGGGAGTGGGGGGTCTGCGGCTATATATATCTTTCATAGATTTTTATTTAATTTACACCAATCTATATACACATCTCTCCTAATTTGTTCTTAGTTTTAATTAACAACAATCACCCACAAAAGGATTCAATTCCATTGAACAATTGATTGCTTTGATTCGAAAATGGTTTAAAGCCCTCCATAATTACTCGAAAGGATAAATTACCCTAATTATGCCAAATTACGTCAAATTTCCTCATTGGTCACTTGATCGAGACTGACAAGTGCCCCTTCTCACATCCATCTTCCTCCACCGATGGGCTCTCTGGGGCGCAACAGCTACCAGGCTCTTCTGCGCACACGAGAACACGAGGTTTTAATGCAGTTTACTAGTATTCAGGTGCGACTAGGTTTCGCTCGTGAAAATGCCATCGATGGTTAAAACACTTTTTCGTAGCCGATTTGGAGAAAAAATGGGTTTAGTCCACCGAGGGTTGGCTTAACCAATGGCTCCAATACAGTAAGCAGACCCGTGGACCACTAAGAATGGTTAATGTCGTCTAGGGATGTTCCTAGTTCATTGGAGATTAGTTTACTTCACTATGAATGCTCCTAGTCTACTAGGGATGAACTTACCTTACAAAGACATGTCTAAATTCACTAGAAATCAGCTTAACCAATTAGAGATGTTCCTAGTCCACTAGAGAAGGGCCCAGCCCGCTAGAAAGGTATTAGCTATTAAAGGCTAGGTGGCCTAGGCCACTAAGACCAGTCCCTATCACTGCAGAACCCGCATCATTGCCTAGAAAACCCGCCTCTCTGAGGCAGACCCGATTTCGGCCAGCTCGCAGCCTCCAATTAACCAACTCCCTTTAGCTCCGCATCGCCGACGTGTACACCTCCTAGTTTATGCACACACGCACAGGTGTATACAGTTATATGCGTACAAATAGGTATTTGAACATAAAACGCACACACACTCGCACACACCGCAAAGTTAATGTTCTATTGAACAGAGTATCCAGATTATTGGAAAGGCCGTCTATCTATGACTTATTTATTCATTATGTACAAATAGGGAAAAATGTATATACACTGTACTGCCTCTATATACACACGCGAGGAAACGTACATGCACCATACCCGCCACCACGTACGCATGCGTACACAGACATGTTGGTGATGTCACAAACCTTGGAAAGGTCGCGAATGAAAGAAGTTTCTTAATATCTAAGCGCCGGTTGGGATCGCTGCCGGCTGGAATGGAGAGAGTGGCTGGTGCTGCCGGGTTCTGTCGGTCTGCGCCGGCTGCAGGGTTACTCAGATTCCTCAGCGTCGGTCGATGGTAGTGTAAGGCGGCTGCCGGAAATGCATTGGATTCTTCCAGGATTCTCAGCCGCGGGATTAGTCACATACCACCGCAAACGAAGCATTTGTATACATTCCGGTGACGCCCCCCCCCAACCCCCAGCTCTCTTCCCCTCGTAATCCCCCTCCCCAATCCCTCGCTTTACTTTTTAATCGTTTTTTTTTTCTGGCCGTCTGCCTTTATTTTAAAATATATGTTTGTCCGGCAATTTGTTCGTCCGCCTTTGTCTGTATTTATATTGTGTGTGTTTGCGTGTGTGCACAGTCTATATCTTTCCCTTTCTCACTCCGCCACCCTCCCCCCTCTCCTCTACACTCTAACGCCACGTCTGTCCCGTTATGCGAGTGCATTCCAACGCGGAGTTTTTGTTGTTGCACACCTCTCTCTCTCCTCTCTTCTCTCTCTCTCTCTCTCTGCCATCATTCGAATAATATATATATATATATATATATATATATATATATATATATATATATATATATATATATATATATATATACATATATATCATCGTAGAGAGGAATAGCGAGCGCACTGAGCGAAGGAGACTTGTGACTATGCATGGCGCCATCTAGATCGGCGACAATGAAAATCAACACCGTGAGGCATTCATACAGACGTCTATCTTTTTCGTGCGCGCTCTCTCTCTCTCTCTTTCTCACTCTTTCTCTCTCTTTCACACACACTACTCTCTCCCTCTTTCCCACACAAATACACACACATATACACTCCAACCCTAAAATCCAATTCGTATGACGCGTACCTTCTACTGACTTTTCCTCTAAACATGCACATAAATGAATACACATAACTATCGAGCGCTTCTCTTACATCATTGGATAATAATAATAATAAAAAATAACAAATATTAAAAATAATAATAATATTTATATTAAAATGGCACGGATTTTTCCACCGATCTGTATTAATTTAAAAGCCCTTCTTTCTCAGTGGGGCTTACTGATTCACATGGGATTCGAACCTCGAGTCTACACATTGCCCGCACATTGACCCTGAATCGCTTCTCCATCCGCCGACTAACCACACCCGAGGTGGCTTAACTTCCTTGTAATAGGAGGCGGTGTTTTCACTCGGCCCAGTCCTATCAGGATGATATTATGTAATTTAATGATAATAATAAATTTTTTACTCCTACTGCGGCATTTTGGTAAAAATGGCACCCGCGCCAGAGTACTGACACACAGATACACACGCGGATATATATATTTGCACACGAACACATATAAAGACACATGTAAACTTATATCCGTTCGCATTATATGTGTACTTTTGTGTAAAATTATGCATGAATGAGTGAATCTTGAAATATATATATATATATATATATATATATATATATATATATATATATATATATATATATATATATATATATGTATATATATATATATATATATATATATATATATATATATATATATATATATATATATATATATATATATATATATATGAATGAGCGTGCCTGTATTTGTGTGTAGTGATGCGCGCGCGCGAAGTTCGTGGGAATATTGGCAAGCTGGATCGTGGTGGCCCCGTCAATTCTCATCTTCTGTTGAATGGGATGAGCTTCGCCATCTTACCTCCCCCCCCCCCAGCTTCCTTCCCTGTACAATCACACATCCCCCTCTCCTTATCCACATAAGTACACACGCGAACACATATACAATCACGCATACACCCCTCTTATCTGCCCGGGCCACCCCAGCACTGTATTAGAGCTCTCGCGTTTCGTTGTTTCGTTCTGTATTTGTTGACTGTGTGGTGGATGTGATAGGGGGGTTGCTTTCACACGATTTCGATGTAGCCTTTCTCCGATACTTATTCAAGGGGGTGTAGGGTTCTCCTCTACCCTCTCCTTAAAAAAGATCGGCAGAATTTCGGATTGGTATGAAAGTGTATGTATTGATTGTGGGTTGGATGTGGGATGAGGGCTGCTTTCACACGATTTCGAAATACCACCTTTCCCAGACTTATAAGGGACGGTCGATGCAGGCGTGATATTCCCTTATTTTTTAAAATCGTGGTGGGATGATTTTTATGGATGTGTATGTGTTTTTGTAGTGTAGATGTGGGATGAAGACTGTCTTCACACGATTGCGAGATGCCACTTCTCCCATACATAATTTTGGGGGGCCAAGGGGTTGCTCCACTTCCATTTTTTAAAATCGGGAGGAGAGATTGGGATGGATTTGTGCCTGTGTATTAGTTGTGGGGGTGGATGTGGGGATGAGGGTTCTTTCACACGATTTCGAAAGTCCCTATTTTTTCTTGCCATACGTTTGTGGATGATGCGGGAGTGCCTTCCCTCAGATTATAAAATGGGAGTGAGATGGTTGTGTGGGTGATAGAAGTGGCGCGAGGGATGTATGAAGATGATCCTTTTAAGAGCTTAAAATTCACTCTCAAAATATAATTATGTGGGACTTGTTAAAGAAAATTTAAAGGTTTTAAAACCTTTTGACATCTTTTAAGCCATTTTGATGTCCATTATTATATATTTCTGTCTATTTGTGAATGTGAAAAAGGAGGTAAAAGTGCAAAAGGTGTGTTGGTTTTAGTTAGAAGAATCCAAATTGTGACCATGTCTCTTTTTGTCTATGTATTTCTGTCAATATTCCGATCACTCGATGTACGATCATTCGTTGCTTCTCTGTCAAACCATCTTCTTCTTTTTTCTCCTCTCCAAATAATTGTATGTGCATGTGTGTCTGTCTCCCTCTCAGACACACACCGAAACTCGAGTGGGTGTAAGTCAAAGGAATCCGACCCCTCATAAAACGAGCCCGGGTCACATTTCAGCGACTCTATTTCTGTATCACTTCCACTTCGAGCTCAAAGAAGAGAAAAAGCCCTTCCTGGGCCGCTGTTCCCCTCAAACGAAACCAAAGAGGGTGGATGAGATAATAGTTGCTGGACTAACGTGGCAAACTCGAGCATTTGATCGGGCCTTTTGTGGAACCCCTTGCCCAGCAGGGGGATTAAATGGGTTTATATATATATACATATATATATATATATATATATATATATATATATATATATATATATATATATATATATATAATATGGCATTCCCCTTGTTTCAAAGGCGAAAAAGGAACATGCCCCACGCTAGACTTAGCTTGATTTTGCATTTACGGTTAAATTGAAAGGCCCCATTCCCTAGAGATGTCATCTTGCCCCTATCGATTTATGAGGTTTATAGAGGTGTTCTCTCCAGCTCACACCGAGCCGAGAAACTGAAAGAAAGCCGTCTTCTGTTTACATTAGCCTCGATCTGCAATCTAAAGCTTGATGAAGTAAATATCATTCCTGATAGGGCACATCTCTTAGATTGTGGATATGGGGCTGCCCACCCACTTCCTCTTTTCAGTTAAAACCTCACAATCATATTAATATTTATTAACCACGCCCAATAGGTGTGACTATGTTGTTTATTGGCGTTTACAATTGCTCCACCCACTAACTTAGACCTATTTATACCCTCTTCTATAACACTAGAATAGACTCGATTCACCTACTGATTTCACCCCTTTCGCCGAGAACAAGTTCTAAGTCACTGGAACTTTTTCACACATCTATTCAATTCATCTTGGGATAGGTTGTTGTCTGAGCGTTTTCGATTTCTCTCACGATCAATTCCATTCTCAAAGCTCTTGATCGGCATTCTTATCTCCATGTCCTCGTTGTTCGCACAGGGATTTCCTTCATTGGCCTTACAAAAACCCGGTCGAGTCTGTTTCTGGTTCATGCAGTGCCCTTGCAACCCCTCTGGGTCATTCTTTCCTTCATGTTCCTAGGAATCACCGTGGAGGAAAAGATGCACTGATTTCCAACCTATCGTTCTCCCGAAATCTTCTCCCATCTCCCCTCTAGCCTCATTTGAGGCTCTCATTGCTGTCTTACGTACTGTGCCCGCTCTGACTATTGTGGTCCTTTACCGCCCTCCCAGCTCGTCTCCAGCCTTATTTCTCAAGAAGTTCAGTAACCTACTCTCCGACCTATCCTCTACTGGTTCTCTCCTTATTCTCGGTGACTTCAATCTTCCTAGCCACAATGAGACTTTTCGTGCATTCATTGACATCATCGACCTCTTCTCTCTTACACAACATGTGTCATCCCCAACACATATACATGGTAATACCCTAGACTTAGTCATCTCTAACCTCCATATCTCTAATCTAACAGTAACTGACCTTTCTAATACGATTTCCGACCACTTATTGGTCAATTTTAAATTTTATATTCCCTACCACCTACCTCCTCGCTCGCCCCGAGATCCTACTCCTTTCCCGCGAATATCGTCAATTGATACTACTTCTCTCTATAACGACGTTGTTTCTGCCCTACCTCCTATTGATACTACTGCTTCACTTGACTAAACCTTAAACTCTCTGCACCAATCATTACTCGCTTGCCCCCCTTATCACTCCTTATTCAAACTGTCATCACCGCGCCCCTTAGTTCACCATAGAACTCCTTCGTTCAAGGAGGTCCTTACGTGCTCATGAACGAACCCTTCGTAAAGCCTGCTCCCATGTGCAGGGCACGACCTCCCTCTCACTTGCCTATCGCCTTGCTACTTCGACTTATTCTTCCAAATTAAAATCAGCGCGCGAGGTTCATTCACGTAAACTTTTGTCTGAGAGCAAGAATGACCCTGGGACTATCTTTAGTCTCCTCTCTCGTCTTTCCTCGCCTAGCCCCATTTCCTCCACCTCTCCTCCCATCAATCCCTCTACTCTTTCTAAATTTTTCTCTAATAAAGGTATTAACCTTCGCGCCGTACTACCTCAGTCGTCTGAACTAGCCCATGCTGTTCTCCATGACCATAATCCATTGCCGCTTAACGTCCTCTGAGGAAGTAACTGCCTTGATCTCACGCTCTAACAAATCTGGGTCCCCTAAGGACGTCTTTCCACCCAAAATCCTCCACTAAATTTTCCTTGATGTCCTCCCACTGATTTTTCATCTCTTTAACACTTCACTTGCCACAGGGGTGGTTCCCTCTTCCTTCAAACATGCTTCAATTCGTCCTATCCTAAAAAAAACACACCTTAACCCATCTGAACCATCTAGCTATCGCCTTATCTCACAGCTTCCATTCCTCTCTAAGGTTCTCGAGAGAGTGGTTACCTCTCGCCTTAATCATCATATCTCTAACTGCAATATCGATGAAATGTACCACTCGGGGTTCAAAGCGAAACACTGTTGAAACCGCTCTTTTTAATGTATCAGACGGTTTACGTAGAGCAGCCGATAAGGGTTGTACGTCCATTCTAGTCCTCCTAAACCTCTCCTCTGCTTTCGACACCATCGGCCACACTGTCCTCCTTGATTGTCTTCACACTTTCTTTGGTCTTTCAGTAACTGCACTTATTTGGTTTTGCTCGTACCTTTCCTCCCGCACTCAGTCGGTCGTGCTTGATAACCTCTCCTTCGAGCCCACGCCCATTCATTTTGGGGTGCATCAGGGCTCAGTCCTTGGTCCCCTCCTCTTTCGCATCTACTTAATTCCTCTCGGCTCCCTTCTTGGCGATTTGGGCCTTTCCTTCCACCTCTATGCTGATGACACTCAGATATACCTTTCCCCCTCCCCTGTGTCCTTCTCTCAATTAATTATTAAGCTCCTTTCAACCTACATCTCCATAAACGAATGGCTGTCTGCCAACTTTCTCAAACTTAACCACGATAAAACTGAAGTTCTCCTTCTTGGTACCACTTCGATGGTGGAGAAATCTAAAGCTCTCTTCTTCTCCCTTACATCTTGGGGAAAACAATGTCGCCTTCTCTGATACCGTCAGGAATCCTGGTGTTATTTTAGACGAGCAACTCTCGTTTAAACTGCACATCCATCGTATCTGTAAGTGTCCCCTCGGTTTCCGCCGCAACTTCTCACGTGTTCGATGCCATTTTGGTCGACGAAGCCTTGAGACTACTATTCATGCCTTTGTCACGTCACGCTTAGATTACTGCAATTCTCTTCTAGTCATCTCCCGTGTCCTTCTCTCAATCAATTATCAAGCTCCTTTCAACCTACACCTCCATAAACGAATGGCTGTCTGCCAACTTTCTCAAACTTAACCACGATAAAACTGAAGTTCTCCTTTTTGGTACCACTTTGATGGTGGAGAAATCTAAAGCTCTCTTCTCCTCCCTTACATCTTGGGGAAAACAATGTCGCCTTCTCTGATACCGTCAGGAATCCTAGTGTTATTTTCGACGAGCAACTCTCGTTTAAACCGCACATCCATCGTATCTGTAAGTGTCCCCTCGGTTTCCTCCGCAACTTCTCACGTGTTCGATGCCATTTTGGTTGACGAAGCCTTGAGACTGCTATTCATGCCTTTGTCACGTCACGCTTAGATTACTGCAATTCTCTTCTAGTCAATCTCCCTTCTTTGTCACTTCGCCCTCTACAACTAGTTCAAAACTATGCTGCCCGGCTCCTCCTTCGCCGCCCCCGGTTCTCACCTTCGATTCCTCTGTTACGGGAGCTACGCTGGTTACCTATTCGCTTCCGTACCCACTATAAAATTCTTCTCATCACCTACAAGGCCTTAAACCTCGAGGCGCTACCTTATCTATCGTCTGCCCTCTCCCGTCGTCAAACTCCTCAGGCACTCCGGTCTAACCTCGCTTCCCTCCTGAACACTCTTCGTTCTGTCCTCTGCTCGATGGGTGACCGTTCCTTCTCAGTTTGTTCTCCTAGACTCTGGAATGCTCTTCCTGACGAAGTCCGATCCTCTCCGTCCCTTGCTACTTTTAAACGTCTCCTGAAGACTAATCTCTTCAGAATTGCTTTCTCTCCCCTGTAAACTTTATCTACACTCGCTACACAACCTGCGCTCCGGGAGAGGGGGGAGGCTAACAGCCCTGAAGGGCGCATTATAAATACCTATTATTAATTATTAAATTCCTGCGCAAAGTACGTTGTTAAGGTCTTGTTATCTCGTAGTGAGAATGGACAAGATCCGTCTACCGCCAAATAATCTTCTACTTTTAGCTGTGCCACGGCTACCCAAACGTCTGGTCGCCGTCGCGTTACAAAGACGGCCTAAAGTAGAACCTTAAAAGCTGTCAAATGCTTCTCAACACTTGGGAGACGGACGCTCAAGATCTAAGTAACTGGCGCTCGCTCTTGAAAGGATTGACAGCTTTCGAGCTTCAGCGAACTAGAGCCATCGAGGAGGGTAGAGAACGGAGACTGCAACGACATCAAAACCCCTGTCCTCCTCCCCAGAACTTCAGATACCCTGTTTGCGATCGAGCATGATTTAACTTGCGTGCCAAGAGGAAATATTCTAGGTGTGCTGCATCACATTCTACTTGGAAGACATTATATCAGTGAAGTTAATTCAATTTATTTGGCACTATTAAATTTGTAAAAAATAAATGCATACCTCTTAGAAAGACTACTGTATGTTTAAAATCAAAGGCCAAATTAGCCAGTTTCTTTTCTTCTGGTTCTTTCCCTCCTATATTATAGTCCTGTTGAAGATTCCTAAATTAAGAGTTGCTTCCCCCCTTCCAATCTTTTCCGCTATACTACTTCTACCTACTCTTTGGCCCACTTCTTAATCCTGTTGTTGTCTCGTTTTACTTATATAATCAGTTCACCATGGCTCTCTCAAAGGAGTCCGTCGATCAAATTACGGCTATGCCTGATTCTGATAAGCTTTTTATGGACAGCTTTGATGAAACGAACCTATACACCAATATTCCGCTACAAGAACCTATTTAAATGTGCATTTGAAGTCAGTTCTCTTCGTTACACGATTTCTCAGGATTTACCTATTCTCGTTTTGATTCCTGCATCAACTCCATCTCCATCTCTTATTTCCTCATTAAAAATGAATTAAAGTTCAAGAAAGGAAAGGTAAGAATGAGATTACTTCTCAGAACTACCTTCATTATTATATTTATATGCAACTATAAATCGCCTTACCTTCAACATTGCTTTCAAGAATTTAAGCCGTCTATTACTGGAATTATGTAGACGATTTCTTCATCTTATTTTGCCATCACGACCATCCTTTTGAATTTCTTCCTTATCTCAACACGTTTAAGACCATGCCCACAACTCAGCTTTTCCTTGAAATACCAGAGACACTTTCCCCCAAACGCTCAGTAGCGTTCCTACTTCCGCGCGAGATTTTTTTTTAATAAAAGATATTTTAGTTATCAAACTCTTTCCTTCCATCCATATTTTTAGTTTCTGAAGTATATAAGCATACAATTAAATTTGAAATAATATTTTTTTAAATTGTGAAATGTACCACCTGTGGTACATGTGACATTTGGAAGGAATTCTGTCTGTACCACGGGTGGCGCATGTGGCCTTGAACATGTTTTAAAGAACATCCAAATATTCAATTCGAAAGTTGCGTGCCAATGGAAGAAAGGGGTTAAGAGTTTTTTGCTAATTGCTGGAAAAGATGGTGTGACTTAGTGGTATGGTAGTGTGGTGTCAATAATGATAGTGATACAATTGTGATTACGTATGTAGGAAAAAATGATGTTATGGATGTTGGTTCCGTTCAGTGTTAAAAGAGGTTTGGTACATTGCTAGAAAGAAGGATAGAACGTCGAGTGAAAGGAAGTTGGTATCTGGGTTGCATCCTAGAAGGAATGTTGGAATGAACTGGATGTCACGAGAATAAGGTTGAATCAGTATATGGAAAGAATATATGAAAAACAAAAGTTTGTTTTATTGGATACAGTGGATATGATGGGGGGGAGGGGAATAAATGTTCTTTTAATGATAGGTAAGAATTTCCTTTTAGAACTTTGAGGCAGGGAGATTAGTGGATCGTGGTGGTATGAACAAAAGTTAAGGTGCTTAAGGGATAGAAAGGGTAAATTGTCTCAAACTTAAAAACTTTAGAGATGAGTTATTTTTTTATCCTCTTCTTATTAATAGAGATACGAGTATACAGTAGCAGCTATAATGATTCGGATACAGGTTTCCATCACAAAACTTAAAGTCGCTTCAAACCAAATAATGGTAAGTAATGCATGATAAACTACAGATATAAACTAAGCATAGCTATAAATTGTACATGTACATTGTATATGTTAGGATGGATAAAACTGCAAGTTACGTGCAAAAGAGTATTTTTATTAAAAACAAATATTGTAGTCAAAATGATCCGGACAGCGTAATTATTTTACTTCTATCTTTGAGACATCCAACTAATTTAGGATAATAATTTACTTCTATGAATTCTTAGCATTTTTAGTCATTACTTTGTCAAATTCCGAGCAGAAAACATGCCTTGGGGGCCCATTCCACCACCTCATATCCAGGAGCCAATTGATAAGCTACGTGAATGGGATCATCTCTCCATTAGAGCCATAGATGAAAGGTTAAACACCCCAAAAGTGTCTTACATAATATTTTATCACGTAAAAATACTACAGTTTCGTGTATCATTCAAATTTGTACTACTAGGCCTAGAAAAACCCCAAAGAGAGATGTCCAAACCATCGTCTGCTTCTCAAAAAAGGACCAACACAAGACAACAGCCAGAATTTCTTGAGAAGTAAATGAAACTATAGTCATTCGTGTCTCCAGCAATACAGTATAACGCCGACTGATGGAAAGATGATGTCGTGGTATGACATTATATTAAATCAATACCATATTATATCTATGGGGGAGGGACCAATAACTAAACGGTGAGCCGACAAAGGGACGGAACACCACGAGTTTCGACGGGCTGAGTAGCGAGAAAGAGTGCAACGAGGTCAGGTAAATCATGGACAATGGCGAAGCTCAAGGTTATTTAAAGAGGCATGTACAAAATTGTAATTTTATTTCCATAAAAAATAATGAGAAAATCGACGGGCAAAATTACATCAGATGAACAAGGGGGGTGATTGTAGTTATGAATCAGACTATGAAGTTCAAATTAATGTGTTACGGGAGGAGATTATTCAAATGGGAGGGGGGGGGGGAATTAACGCAAATGGGTTACTGAAGGGGAAGAGGGGTTTGCTTACGGATGTCTTCTGCACGTGAGGTGAGGCCACTCGGAACTTCTGAGCGGGATGTTAAAGTGATGACGGTTCCCCCAAAAGGAGGAGGGGTAACTTCCGGTCCAGGGGAGAGTATTTCGGCCACCCGAAAACGAGGGGCGAACGAGGAGGGCTTCGACAGGAGTTGACGAGAGAAGTCGGAAAAATCACTCGGTGGCGATCGTTAACTGGAATTACCTCACTGGCTGGGACTAATACCAACACACAAATAGTTCAGCTGTCACTTTGCTTTGTTGTTAGCACCTGACTTGGAACTAGGGGGAATCCTCTTGGGTCCGGGTGAGACTTTTCAACTCTGTCCTTGTCTCATGGGAAGCGAGCAATATATATGTCTGAGGCTCTTCCCGCGAGGGATGGTTTAGTGGGAAACAGCTCTACTCTCGAATGGCCTCGAATCTTCTTGCCGAGGATATTCTAGCCCGTGTAAATGTGAATCGTGGTGGACGCAGTTCGAGGCTACCGCTTGTGGAAGGGTAAGGGGGTAGGATTACCAATTTAAGCCTAAAAAAAACCTTCTACAGCGCAAGAAAGTTCCGTGCTGGACAAGAAATTCCACGAGGAATTCCCTCACAGATGAATAAAATCTTGCACACCAGCAGTCAAACCATTCATCAGCCCTAAGAGCAAGAAAGCTAGATTATCCTTCGCCACTATGCACGTTCTATGGAAAGAAGAACAATGGTCTAAAGTAAACTTCAGCCATAAATTGAAGTACAATTTGTTTGGTTCAGATGGCAGCAAGTTCGTCCGTCGAACACCTGGCCAAAGATTATCCGTGAACTGTGTGAAGAGCACCGTCAGGTTTGGTGGAGAAACCGTTATGGTGTGGGGCATAATTTCGGCGGAAAGTACTGCTAGCCCACTTGTCCGCTTGCCGAGCAGAGTGATTGCTCATTGTATAAAGAACTTTGCAAGTACATGCTGTGCCCGACATGAGAGCCGCCTGTGCCCACCCGCCATTTTTAGGCAAAATAAAGTATCTTACCACACGGCAAAGTTGGTGAAGAAATCTCCAGGCCAATGAAGAAGTAAGTGTCATGGACTGGCCTGCTCAGAGCCCGGACCTCAATCCGATTGAGAATTTGTGGAAGACGTTAGGAGAGAGAAATAAAGAGAGCAACCCAAGTATCATCGAAGAATTTGGGTAAATATTACCAGAGAAATGGTGAAAAATAACGCCAGAAAAATGTCTTCGGGTAGTGCGCTCCTGTAGCAGAAGATGCCAGTGCGTAATTGATAGTAAAGTTCTACATACCAAGTACTAATATTTTGTAACCAAAAATTATTTGTTGAGTAAATTATATCATTGTACCTTCTCTCCTACCTTTGTTGTGTTATCAGTTCGGATCATTTTGACCACCATATTTTTGAAATAAAAATACTCCTTTGCACATAACTCACAGTTTCATCGATCCTAATATACATTTTATATCTGTAATTTATGCATTACTCAACATTATTTGTTTTGAAGCGACTGTAAGTTTTGTGATTGAAAGATAAGTGTCCGAATCATTAATTATGGCCGCTACTTTAGATCTTATGTGCAACAAAATCCTAAGTTTGTATTATTATTATTACTAGCCAAGCTGCAACCGCAGGTAGGTGTAAAATAATTAAGCTACAACTCCTAGGTCTAAGTAATGAGAGCAAATCACCAGGGAAAAGGAAAATAATAAATTGCATAATAAACTATTTAAAAAGAATAAAAAAAAAGAAGAAAAAGATTAACCTATTGAATTTAAGCATCACTTCAATTGACGATTGATAGGTCATAGGATTTTCAAAGCAGTGTATTTGGGGGAAATATTGGGGTAAAATGGGGGCAATTGGGAGCAATCGGGGGCAATTGGGGGCAATTGGAGGGCTGAAATAGTTTTAAAAGTATTACGATTGGCTTTAAACACTGACTCATTTGAGGGCCCACATTTAGAATATTGTATACAGGTATGGTGACTACATTTTGGCCGTGATATCAACCTGCTAGAGTCAGTGCAAAAGAGAGAATATAAAGTAAACATTCCCTGAGGCAGCTTGAATATGTTGATAGGCTAAAGGGACTAAATATGTTCTCATTTGAAAGAAGGTGCGTGAGAGGCGATATGACTGAGCTATCTAAAAATATTTTCAGGGGTCAACTTAAAAACTAGAATAAAAAAAAAGGTGGAGGTTGGATTTGAGATAAGATTGTTTTTGCTAAAAAAGTGAAAGAATTCTGCAATGAAGTATTTTATGTGATCAGTGGTAGTCCAAAATTAAATATTTTCAAAAGCAGGTTAGACGAGTATTTGAAAAGGGACCATTAGTGTATGTGGGGAGGTGGTCCTTTAGGGTATGATTATATAAATTTGTAGCATCGATATTAATATATATATATATATATATATATATATATATATATATATATATATATATATATATATATATATATATATATATATATGAAAAAAGCTCACAAAGTGCACCTGGGTCAAAGAATTGTCTCACCAGAATACTTTGACAAAGAAGTCGATAGAATATATAAAATAGGGCTAAATTTGTGTTACCCTTTGTACTTTCTCGACAATTGTTATAAGTCCGCCAAGCGTTCCTATTATCAAACTAATGTTAATATCCCTAGGTTTCAGGCCAAAAACTTATTAGCTTTACCCTATAACCATATTTTCATTAAATTACCTCGTTTACTTAGGCCTCTGAACATAAATATTATTTTTTAGTACGAGACTACAATTTATCGCATCCTTGTCGATAATTCAGCGTGCCCGACCTGGCATTGTTTATTCGATAGGCTGCAACAACTGCCAAATATGTTATTATAGACAAACTGGGAAAGAACTAGATGTCCGGGTTAAGCAACATCAAGCCAATGTACGTAATCACAGCGAACAATCTGCGCTTTTTCTACATATGTACAATCTTAACCATAGCATTAACTGGCTCAGTGTCAAACCAGTCATAAAATGCAGTAATTATATTTCGAGAAATATATTAGAATGTATCTCAATTAACGCGTTCCCAAATTTCAACCTTAGCCCTGGTTTGTACACGCTATATCCCATTATCACTACATACATAAAATCTCAAATAAAGTTGTTTCAGGATTTTTTACCCCCTAATTAAGGTTCAGAGGTGGGTAGTCTAATCTTCCCTTCCACTATTTAAGGCAATGTGTGGCCAGCCTCCTGTTCATGACTGCTTTGCTTGCCTGAGTAAGTCTTGCTTTTCTCACGTGTATTCTGGTAAAGCCAACCTTACGTTTGACTTCGCATACTATTGGTGAAATTGTTGTTTTCGCGCGTTTAGTGATTGCTCGTTCAGGAATACTGATTGAGCCTACGTTCGAAAGTGACATTGAGTTTTTGCGAGTAAAAAGTGAATTTTCACTCGCTTCGTGCGTCGGTAGCGAGGGTGAGCTTGCTTCCACCCTTTCCCTCCGTTTTCCACACCGGACTCCCTTTGAGGTAGACCGGAGACCTGCAGGCCTTCGAGAAGCGCCTGCACCTAAGGTAAAGTGCCATTTTGCTCGGGTTGTTTTGTTTTGGACAGGGACTACTCCTTTTTTGACCTATTCTTGTCTCACTGGTGAAAAATATCACACAAACACACACACGAACACAGCCAAACACTCCGAGTCTTCGTATATTTTTATCTCTCCAGATCCTATGCGGAAATGGAGATATAAATGAGGGAGACTCGGCGGATACCGCTGAGGACTCTCTCCGATGGCCCCAAGCCAGATCGGGGAGATGTCTTCGCCATCACTCACGGGGAACTAGGGGTAACCCTAGTTAGACTGATTGACACGCATAATGGATACTCGGCTATCTGCCAAAAGGAGAGTGACTGCGAAGTCCTTCCCTCTCAAAAAGTGGCAGAATCCCTAAAAAAGATAAACCTCAGACCCCACACGACCCCACAGATAAAAACTCACCGCAGCATTATTCTTCGACGCCTCGATCCTTGGGTCGGTAGTCACAGCATCGAAGAAATTCATGCTGAGGTTGAAAAGAACCACCCCTGGGCCAAAATAGCGGAAGTCCTTAAGTTCAAGGACTATACGCACGTCTTTAAGATCGTTTTTACGGATTCGGCAATGGCGGTAAAGGCTACGGAGTGAGGTATGCTCCTCTTTAACGTTCGGATCTGCCCCGAGCAGGTCGAACGCGAGGAGTTTATCGACCTCCAAATGTGCTTCAAATGCTATAAGTATGAGGAGCACACTACAGCCAACTGCCCCAAAGCAATGCTATTTTGTGTTCCATCTGCGCATCGGACAACCACTTCTGGAGGAGTTGTAAAAGCACCACCATGAAGTGTCTAAACTGCGCGGGGGAACACAAGACACTCTCCATGGCCTGCCCCATCAAAAAACAAATCCTTAAGAAGAAAGACACACAAAAAAATGGAAGAGGAAACGAAAGCCAACACCACTTATGCCAAGGTTGCAAAAGCTGCGGTAGCGGAGTCGAAAGTGAATCCTACATTTCTCCACGTCGAGAATAAAAACTCGACGAAAATTATGTGTTGCATATATTATGCTCATATTGCGAACCTCTCCTCCCCGGGGTGCTTTGCAGATGAGCTAAATAAGATGCTAACTAATAATGGAGTGGAGAAGATGTGGTTCCCCTCGAACCCGTGGTCAGAAGAGATTCTGACAATTAGTCTCAAACCCCAGTGCGAGACTAGTTGTCAGAAGCTCCCAACCCCCAGCAATGCCACAACCCCAGCTTCCTCCAGGGACCCCAGGATCCAGGCTGCAAAAGCACGCACAAAACAAAAACAAGCGAAAGAATCCCACCAAAACAAAACCACCCACGCAAACACACTCACCAAGGTCAATAATGAAGTTACGGATACTGGAGTTGCGAGAGCCGAGGGAGGGGCACATTCACCCCGCTCACGGAAAACCTCTCAGCCCCAGAGATGCCCGAGATCGTCCTCTTCTTGCAAGAGGGAATCTAGACACGCATACCATTCGAGAAAAATTAACTTGAAGGTATTCACTGCTGAAAGGTCCCATTTTCCTAAGGAGATGGACGCCCTAGATGTATCCGAAGGTTTAATAGCCGGAATATACAAATGGGAATTCACCTCGGACGAGCTCAGTGAAAAGCAGGTCGAGGAGGCTTTACTCCAAGGCCTGATTAAACTGACTCCGGACTCTTTTATCACCCTAACTGACGGCGAATACAGAAAAAAACAACCAGGAAAAACCATAACGCCCCCAAACACTCCACAAGGACCTGAACTCGTAAGAGAATAAGTCCTAAAAACATTATATTACACTCGAAAACCCTTAAGTGAACTACAAATGATGACTAAAAATTTTACACTTGAACTCTGACGGATGGACAAACAAAAATAGTATACAGAAACGTATTAAGACAATGCGACCCAGACGTTATATTTATTTCCGAACATGGAATAAACGACGCTAACCCAATAAAGATCTTTTCCTACGAAGTCTTGACCAAAAGTCACAGCGGAGAACGTTTTGACGGATGCGCCATAGCTGTGAAAAGAGGTCTTGACTTCAGATCAATAAGTGGACTCGACGAATCTTACCTTGCTGTGGAGGTCCGTACGGCAGTGGGGCCCCTGGTCCTGGCAACGGGGTACCAACCCCCAAGGAGAGGGTATTTGCCCCTTCCAAACTTCTTGCAGTTATGTGGTCACGGCAGAACCGTTCTCTTTGCTGGTGACCTCAATGCAAGAAGCGCTGCCTCCGGTTATACGTCGACCAACCCAGCAGGCAGGAATCTCGAGACACTTATTGATAGACACATTATGACTAGAATTGGACCAGACTTCCCCACATTTATCACTGACAGGTCAGCCACCAAACCAGATATTGTACTAACCAGCAATATGTTCCCATATAATTACTTCATTGAGCCGGGCCTCCCTATTCCCAGCGACCACCAGGCTATCCTTATTAAAGTCTCAACCTCCCCCATTCAAATCCCTATCCCAGAGCGGAAGAGCTACGCTCGAGCCAACTGGAATAAGTATAAACAACTCCTCGAAAGTTATAACCCAGAACCCTTAAATAATGCCTCCCTAGAAGAAATTGACGAGGAGTTGGATAAATTAAATGAAAATTTATTAAAAGCCGACAAGGAAGCCGTCCCCCGAGTTAAATTTAAAACTCTCCCTGCCCCCTCATGGACCCCTAGAATGAAAACCCTCGTGAGGGGATATAAGGAACGGATCAATGAAGTGAACCTCACTGGCCCCAACATCAACACATACCGAAAAACACGACTCATACGTGACGAACTAATGACTCTTATAAGGGACCAACAGAATGTACTCTGGAATAATTTAATTGACGGACTAAATGTAGAAACTGACTCACGTACATTCTGGCAGACGGTAAAACGACTAAAAGGCGGACAGCCAGCAAAGACTATCAAACTTATACGTGATGACATTGAAATTTCTGACGTGGAAAGAATCGAAGAGGAATTCAGACTCTTTTGGGCATCTATATTTAAGATATCCCCGGAAGAGAATGATGACTTCGATTTGGACTTCGAAGACGGAATTATTAACGACTTGAATGATCAAATACACAGAACGCACCCTCACCATTGCGTATCACAGGATAGGGAAATGGAGGGACTCGGCGGTAGAATTACTGCCGAGGAACTCTCAATGACCTTAAAATCCTTTTGACAGCGAGCACCGGGGCGTACAGGACTGACGAAGGAGAATTTTATTCGAGCCCCGCCCAATATCTTATTGGGGCTCATGAATATCATGAACGTATGCCTAAACGTGGGTTACTTCCCTGACCACTGGAAGGTAGCGAAAATAATATTCATTCCAAAAGCCGGTAAACCACCGGAAAGTCCAGCTAACTTCAGGCCCATATCTCTCCTAGAATTTTCAGGGAAAGTCTTGGAGAAGATATTGGCCAACAGGGTAAATACGTTCCTCGAGAATAACATCTCTCACAACAATCAACAACATGTCTTCCGAACGAAGCGAGGAACAGACACGGCGCTAGCCGTAATTACCGAGAAGTTGGCAAAAGTAAAATCAGAAAAACGCAACGCAAATCTGGTGCTACGCGATGTCAAAAAGGCCCTTGACAAAGTATGGAGGAGAGGCCTACAATATAAGATCCTACAACTAGGCCTCAATCCCATACTTGAGAGGATTCTTTGTGACTACGTGATGGAGAGGAGAGCGTTTCTGAGTATCAAAGATTATAGCGGCTCTGAGTTCGAACTCGAGGCGGGGGGTGCCGCAAGGCGGGTGTATCAGTCCCCTGCTCTATAACATTTACACCATAGACCTTCTCCAACCCTTGACTGAGGGTTTCTTATACGTCCAATTTGCGGACGATATAACAATGATATGTACGGGGCCTTATCGGAATGCGAATTTCATGGCACGAAGTACGGCAGTGGAAATCGAAAACATCAACTCTTTCGAGAGAAGATGGAAGATATCCACCAATGCCCAAAAGTTCCGTGTAATTCCATTATTCCGAAGGACACTGGCAGACATCCGTGTGGGGGGTGCACGCATCCCATACCGCACGGAGGGCACGGTTCTGGGACTACAAATTACGACTGGTGGGTATAGGAGCCATGTAACGAAAACTACACAGAATGCACGGAGGGACTTGGGTGAATTTTTCAAATTCGTGAACCTGAGCACCTCCAACAAACTTAAGATCTACAATGCGTGCATTCGCTCAAAACTCCTGTACCCCCCGGTCCCTATAAACGTAGTTTCCAAGACCCAAGTCCTTAAACTGCAAAGGGTCCAGAATAAGGCAGTATACATCATTACGGGAACCCGAAGGAGAGAAGGGAGAGGGCAGAGTGAACTCCATGGTGAACTGGGGAT